>VDFB02058242.1:720695747-720723424 GCA_007258455.2 Sequoia sempervirens | reverse complement strand
GATGAAAGCATATCGGAAACATTAGAACATATCGACGAAAGATAACACAACATCCCACCAATTTTTTTCCACTCAAAAAATCATGAAAATGAGGTGCGCCATGGAGTTTTGTATGGTTTCAAAAGCCTTAAATTGGTGCTAGTGGCGGGGGCACTGCCCCTCGATCCCGCCCTATACTACAACAGGGAGTGCGCCAAGGGCACTGCCCCCAGACCCCACGAGGGGTGCTACCCCTCAACTCCGCTAAGGGCGCTGCCCCTAGACCCCTACGAGGGGTGATGCCCCTCGACCCCACTAGGGGCACTACCTTGAAACCCTCATGAGGGGAGCTACCCCTCGACCCTGCTAGGGGCATTTCCCCTAGACCCCCACGAGGGGTGTTGCCCCTTGACCCTGCTAGGGGTGTTTTTAGTCCTAGCTTTGGAAGATTTAATGATATTCAAGTAACCTACAATGTTGTAATCAATTACACCTACAAGATAGGTCACATGCTTGACATTAGGGAATTAACATGGTTGTTTATGGATTGGTTGTTATAACCATAGTTATCCAAATCCATATATGGTTATTTCAATGTTATTTGTACCTGGAATTACTTTTCTCTTGATCATATTTCTACTTTATGTATCATTCATTTTGATTTGAGAGACAAAATCCTGACATATTTGGTATAAAATGAATAGGGAAATTAGTAAATTCTCAAGAAATAGTGCTTAGGGACCCTACAGTGAACACTGGGTAGTTGTTTATTGTTTGTACAAGTTTTGACATTTGATGGTTGCCAACCTGTTGGTACAATTCATCCTTTCAGTTTCTGCAACTATTATATCTTGTAAGTGTGGTTGAAGTCCAAGCCATTTATCATGTAAAGTTTAGTCATAATAGTGCATTCAAGGTTTTCATCTCTGTTTGTGTTGCATGAAGGATTTTGAAAATGTTAATGAAGACCTTATGAAACTTGATTTATGAAACATCCACACAACCACCACAGGTTTAACTAGCATCTTAATGATATAGTTTAGAGTGTCCTCGAGATAGCCAACACGGGCAAGAAGTTCAACCATGCACACATAATGATAAACTGTAGGTGTAATGCAATACTGCTTACTCTTGTGATTGAAGTATGTACAACCCTTATCCACTAAACCTCCATGGATGCATGCACAAAGAATACAAACAAATCTTACAATGTTAGGATATGTTTCAGAGTGCTTCATTAATTTAAATATTTTGAGAGCATCCTTGCAAAATCCATTTTGTGCATATCCTACAATTATTGCATTCCATGAGTGACATTTCTTTGAGGCATTCCATCAAAGAGTTCAAATGCCTTGTGTACGTTTCCACATTTTGCATACATGTTTAACAGGGCATTTCCAACCATAATATCTGACAAAAATCCCCCATCCATTATGCTATGATGGATGTTCATACCTTGCTCCAAAGCTACCATTTTGGCACAGGCAGGTAGGATGCTGGCATAGGTTGTGGAATTTGGCTTCACACCTGCTAATTGCATTTGCTTGAAAGTTTCTAAATCCTTTTCAACAATCCATTTTGTGCATATCCCACAATCATCGTATTCCATGAGATGGCATCTCTTTTAAGCATTTTGTCAAATAGTTCACATGCCTTTTCTATGCTTCCACATTTTGCATACATGTCTACTAGGGAAATTGCAACTACAACATCTGACAAAATTCCTCTATTATTTATGCTTTGATGGATGTTCATACCCTATTCGAAAGCCCCCATTTTGGCACAAGAAGGAAAGATGCTGACAAAGATTGTGGAATTTGGCTTTATACCTGCCAATTGCATTTGCTTGAAAGTTTCTAAAGCATTTTCAACAAATCCATTTTGTGCATATCCAACATTAATTGTAGTCCAAGAGATGGCATCTCTTTGAGGAATTCTATCAAAAACTTCGCATGCTTTCTCTATGCTTCCACATTTTGCATGCATGTCAAGCAAAGCATTTCCAACTATAATATCAGACGAAAATCCCCCTTCTATTATGCTTTGATGGATGTCCATACCATGTTCCAAAGCTTCCATTTTGGAACAGGTAGATATTTATATCAGATTTCCTCCATAGTGTTTTACAATGGTTGGCAAGGTTATTTCTTATGAATGAAGTAACAAATTTATAACCTATCAACAAATGTGGTTGAAATTTGCAGGCAACAAATTTGGATTTTGATGAACACAAAGGATGAATAGTTATTGGAAGGGTAAATTCTGGTACTATGCACAGAGGTATGGAGATAAAGGTAAAGGCTATTTTAGATAACAAAAATACAGTAAATTTGATGCACCCACAGATAACCCTTATATTAGATATATTCCAACAAATGTGGAGTTGAGATGTGGGAAAGTGTTGTTTTATATGGTTGGCTAAAGATAGTGCTAGAAAACTTATTTGCATGACATTTCTTATGGACTATGGGAAAAATTTATGTTCAATATATTATGCAAGTAAAAATAGAGAATTCTTATTACAGAATTCACAATGATAAATAAATTCCCAAAATTTATATAAGAAAATCTCAATACCAGAGTAATGGTAAATCTACAGAGTAGGCTACCTACTGGCTACTTATTTTATAGCTTTTTTATTGAACAAGGTGAAGGTTATCATCTATTCCATAGAATCTTTTCTTAAACGTATTTTCCACTGCTACATTTTGGCTTCTAGGGTCTATTCTGTATGAGTTATGTATAACGTTGTATTTTGTAGTTAAGGTTGTTTTACTTGAATCCTAGTTGAATCATTTGTTTCTTAACATTGCATCTTTCAGCAATGTCTTTGACTCTTAGTTTTAAAGGATGCTTTTACAAAACACCTTTTCTTGTTACAAAATTAGACTTTAGTAATTGATTTCCAAATGAATCTCAAAAGAAAGAGATAAGATTTTATATTCCTATTTCATATCAACAATATATGAACAAAGGAAACTATACACACACACACATATATATATATGAAAAAAGGAATATATATACTGACATCCAATTCACTTTCTACACAACCCAATAATGGCAGCAATAAAAATACTAAGAAAATGTATTTCAGACTTGTATAGGTGGATAATGAGACAGTGTAATGAGCAAATATGAAGTGTTTGAACTTATAAAATGATACAGTGACCAAGTAAACACAATATATGTTTCTAGAATCTGCTACAACAACACTAACCTACATTTACATTAATTTTGTTTTCATTTATTACATAGACAACAAGAATCCCAACTTGGTTTGGATGTTGGAGTTGAGACAGTGTCGTCATCGACCTAGTAATAGATTTTACCCTTGAATAAGGGAAACAACCAACCTTCTAAACCTTCTTGAAGCCAACTCCTAGCTGATGATGGTCATCAACTCTGCTTTGTCTTTGCCACTAAAGCAAGTCAACAAAATGAAATTTCTCTATCTTAAAATGTAAAAGCATTTTTCCAAATAGTTTGTAAGTTTGCATTTCCAATACCTTGTATACCTGTCAAACGTGGTTTTCTAAATGTTGAAATAGTTTCATTCCTAGTTAAAAAATTATTGTAAGAGCAACAAAACAAAGGTCTTTATATTGATGTTTAATTAAAATATATGAAAGTATTGCTTTGGAATTCCCTGAAATGCTTTTTCTTTCTTGCAAAACAGTAGATTTTGAGGCAAGAATGGAATTTTAACAAAGTGTTTGTTGTTTCCTCTCTTTAATGTGATACTTTTGTATCTTTTTGATGGTCATGTAACTGGATTGCCTTTGTCAGGTTCTTGAGAGTGGGAATCCCAATGCAAAAGAAATAGTCCTTTCAAACATGGCAACAACTTTTGACCGGATTCTATTACAATTTGAGGTTTGCTGCTTCAAATCCTCTCTATGCAATTTTTTATGCTTTAGTTCCTAAATGATGTAAAGAAAAAACAATTAACACATTACACTATATTTACTCATTTGAACAAATGCATAATTTCTTCTATTTCTTCCTTTATTTCAGGATCCTTTCACATTTTCTAATTATCACAGAGCAATACAAGAGCCTTTTGATTACTACATTGTTTGGACAAAATTACATTCGGCCATTGATTGATTTCAGGTATTGTTGTTGTGATTCTCAAGAAGGTTTTAGTTCTTGTTTTTTAATCTGATAGGATTGGCTATATCTCATAGGAGGGTTTTTATTATAGATTTAAGCAGTATTTGATCACCCCTAATAATATAGAGGTAGATTAATTTTCCTCATGCTTTTTCCATTGAATTTTTTTTCTATTAACTATGTAGTTTTGACAAATGAACAATAAGGTTATTTTGATTTCTAAGACTAAAAATGACATCCTTGAGTAAATTTTTGAATTTAAGTGAGGTTGTCTATATGTTAGGTTTGCTAGGGGAATTGGATTGATCAACAAGAAAAGATTTCTAAATGAATTTAGCTCTAACTCTATGGGAAAGATGATAGTTTGATAGACATACACAATTCTACCTATATGGGAGTGTTGACAGTTGGATGGAACATCTAAAGAGGTTCCAAATATGCTAGAGGAAAGCTATGAGGAAACTAAATTGATAATGTTTGAAGTTTCTTTTTCTTTCTTAGATATTGAGTCTAATTAATAAGTTTAATGTTGTGTTGCAACTTACAGTTGAGTATGTTGATATGATAAAGGCTAGCATTGTCGATCCTCTAAAAGTTATTAGAATTGCATTAGTTGATGCAGAAAGGTAAAAATATTTATCTTTATTATAATTAGTGGAACTTGCAACTACAATATTTGATAAAAATCTACTTCCAAATATGCTTTTGATGTGCAAATTTTGAAACCTTATTTTTAAGTTGTGGCTCCAAATTGGAGAAGTAAAAGGTGAATATCAGTGAGGAAGAGTTTGAAGGAGCCAAAACCAATAGCGGTGGGAAAGTTGTGGATTTCCAAGGGGATTAAATGGGTCGAGCCCCTATAGGAGGTCACTACCCTTCCAGAAGGACTGTAGTTAAGGAAGGGGAAAATGATATAAGCATATTAAAATAGGAGTATTATGTTTATATAGTTTCTATAAGTTGTACAGAGTCATTGAGACATTGAATGTAACCAATGAGATTTTGATTTGCCAATGAGGCTTAATAAAGTAAATTTTCAGAGTGGCTTTTTCTCCACTCATAAATATTGTGTTGTGGCTCCTCTTGATTTGTAATCTATCTGTGTTTGTGTATAATCAATTATATTTGTTCAAGCATTTTAGTCTTAATTTCATGGTGCTTCTTCAACATTTGAATATCTATGATGCTTGAAGTTTATATGCATTAATTTGTGAGGATTAATTAAGTTAGATTTGATTTGTAATGACTAAATATAGGACTAAAGTAATGACTTACATGACTAAATACATGACTTACATGACTAAATATATGACATGAATAAATTAATGACTAAATTAATGACTAAATAAATGACTAAATCAATGACCAAATTAATGACCAAATCAATGACTAAATAAATGACTAAAATAGTTTAGTCATAAATTTTATGGTGTTATAAATGACTACAAATAAACCAATAAAATAGTCATGTGACTAAAATTAATGACTAAATATATGACCAAATAAATGACTAAATAAACGACTAAATAAATGACTAAATCAACCACCAAATCAATAACTAAATCAATGACCAAATAAATGACTAAAATAGTTTAGTCATAAATTTGGTGGTGTTATAAATGACTACAAACAAACCACTAATAATCACGTGACTAAACTTAGTCATTTATATACAATTTTTAGTAGTTTATTTAGTCATATATTGTTGTTTGTGTACTAGTGAGTATCTTTCTTTTAAACTAGCAAGGATTGTTTCAAGTTTGAAACCTTCTATTGAGAATCCTCTTAAATTTTTCAATGCTTATAGGATTTCTCCTCTTTAAATGAAGAATTTGTTGTGTGAATTTTACTTACATAATTATGTCGTGACCCAAGACCATGATTGGAATCCATTGTTGCATGTTGGGGATGACCAATTAAGGGAATTCATGTATTGGATACAAAATGAGATTGGCTAGGGAAAACAATTCAGGACTTATAAGCAAATGGAATCCAACACTCCCTTGTCCATCAAGGATAAATCTAGAAACCCAAGGAGCATTTTCATGGATTGGAACATAATTCTTTACAGACCAAGCTATGGCGATAGGATCTTGTCTGAGAGAGAGGAAGCTTATAAATAATATGAGGAGGTAGCCAAAACCAAAGGAGAATATGTGATGGGATACCTGTCACAAAGGTGGAACAACCTAACTAATGAGTTAAAACAAGTTGAGCCTCACTCTATGTAGAACTATGCTGCAATACTTAAGAGAGTTGATAGATATATATAGATTGGAAGGGCAAAGAAATGATTTTGGCTCCCACTAACTTTATAGCCACCTACCCTATTGTGGTATGTTCCAAATTTTATGTTTTACCAATATGATATAGTTGCAGAGAGACAAAGATGGAGTAGATTGGACAAACAACAAGGGTTCTATTGGGACCATCATTCAAAAACTACAAAAACTGATGTAGGACAGCTGGTAGTTGCAAACTTCAGGCATTAACAAAGCGAAGGAACAACACTCCTTTTGTTGGAGCACCAACAAAGTCTTAGGTTGGAGGGAGTGATGAGTCCAATTTATGACTTAATTTTGATAGAATTTTATTGTCAATTTGTCATAGTTGTCAAAGAATTTGATGCTTGGATGTTGCTCTTTTTATGATATTTCCCCAAAACCATAGACATTGGGCATAAGCTTATTTTTGCAATCTTTAATGACATTGACATGCTATATGAACTATCTATGTTGATTTTACATGTTGATTAATGAATGCTACTTTAAGATAGTTACAAATATGCAATTGTTGTGCATTCTAATATTATCTTGCAAATATAATTATCCGCCTACACAATTAAAGAAAATTCTTCCAGCTGGTCATTCGCTATAACGGTCAACAAGGTGGTCATGCAAAGGTCAACGAAGAGAAGACTATCGAAGGTGAGAGATTCCTCAGCCAAAAAAAAGTTGTAATCGCCTTGTAAATGGTCTTAATTTTCTATTGAGTGAATATAGGAATTACTATTGTGCTAAATCTGCGTTGAGGCAAACATGTCTAACCAGATTTCGCACATGCAAAACTACCTCTCCACTTTTCATGCTTTCCCTAAAGTGGCGTCCTCCTAATCTGTTGGAGTTGCCTGCCTTGCTAGGTGATTATTTGGTAGATTTTCTCCCTGTAAATAAGACTCAGATGCTCCTTCAAAATAGGTCGCTTATTCTGATGATGTACTCACATTCTTAGATTTTGAGTAATACAGTCATGATGCTCTATTGCACTTGTTTTTCTAGTGAATAAAATGAGTTTATAAGTTTGTGCACCTAAGTTTACATATTTCTTAAGGGATACTCATCCAAGGGGGCCCACTTGGTGAGCATTCCATCCTTTAGCTTAGTTTTTACTTTTTGTTTAGTAATTAGTTAAAAATCTGGCACTGACTATTCCTGCAACCACTAGAATTTCATTTTGTGACTGTTCCTGAAGCTAAAGCAGACAAAGTAGTTTCATGTTTGTTGACTCAAATATTCATTTTTTTCATGCATTTCAGCTTAGTATAGTTGTTGGTTGATGCTCAACACTTATGTGATTTCTTTCCAAGCAATTTACTTTCAACATTGCATCTTTCTTAGTTGTAGAATGAATATGGCTACTTTGGATCCTTAGTTCACATATTGTGCTAACCCATTTCAAGTTCACATGCATGGGTTGACAAGTTAAATGCACCTTCATGGTGATTGAAATAGCTATCCAAATTAGATGTCCAATCTTTGAATCACAACCATAAGGGCTTAGTTGTTAAATCATTGTAGGAGGCCAACACTTGTAACAAATGGCATTGAATCAAATGGACGAGAAAATGTATTTTTTCTTACAAAATTATTCTTTCTTGTAGGAAACCTTCTACAGTCAACTACCTTATGACCAAATTGATTGCAATTATAACAATAACCAAAAATAATAATTGAACCTAGTATTGTGTGCTTCCCTTTCCATATGTGTCTTTCTGAATCTCCTCATTTGTCAAACTTGAATGAAGGCATCTTCTTCCTTTCTGAGTTCTTCAGTCTCCTTAGATTAATCAACACTTGAACTATCAGAGGCATTATCATCAAAATTCTTTGCAAATGTCTTCATGGTTTGCTCAGTCATCTTTGTTCTCTGACTTTCATCAAACTCAATACTAGTTTTAACATAGGGTGGCCTTTGACTGTTGATAATCTCACCCAAAATCTTTGTGCTCTTTCTAAACTTCATAATTTTTTCTAATCATTTTCTTTCTCTAGAACCTTTCTCAAGGACACCACTTCTGATTCAAGCCTTTCACAATCCATTTCTTTTTCTTTAAATTTTTCTATCAAGACATCTTCTATCCTCTTTGTTTCTTCTATCTGAACTTTTAGATCTATAACCACCTTTTTCTGATTTTTTTAACTTTTTCTTGTGTTTCCAATTTTCCTTTCTTGCTTTCATTAGCTCATCTAAGGCAACTATATGTTCTCCTTCTAAATCAACATTTGCATCTTCTTCATCATCTTCAAAGTTTATTTTTTTTGTATCACCATCTAAAGTCTCCATTGCCATGAATAAAGCATCTTCTCTTTCAATTTCACTTCTAGAGGTATAATGATCACATTCATGAGATGAATAGCTATCTTCCTTAGAGTAGAGGCTTTTCTTATACTTATGATATTTTTTCTTCCTATTCTTGGGCTTAGATTTTAGTTTTTTTGATAGAAGTTATACTCTTGTCGCCATCACTAATTCGTCTAAAAGGACACTTAGCAGTAAAGTGGCCTATTTTATCACAATTGAAGCATTTGAAGGGTAACATACCTTTGTACTTGTCAGAGCCTTTCTTTAACTTCCTTACAAAATTTGCTTCTTCAGGATCTGATTCATTACTAGAGTCAAAATATTCATTTGTCTTTGATTCCTTGAAGGCTACCTCTTTCTTTGTAGTTTTATCATTCATGATCCTCATCTCATATGTAATGAATAACCCATGTAGTTTGTCCATTATTAGAGCATTTAGATCTTTAGCTTCTTCAACAATAATATTTTTGAATCAAATCTTGTGGGAAGAGATCTAAGTACCTTTTTTACAATTAGTCTCTTTCACTTCTTCACCAAGTCCTTTGATGGTATTGAAAACTTCATCCATTTGGAAAGGTATTTACCAATATTTTCTTCTTCAGAATCTTTAGAATCTCAAATTGTCCTTGATAGGTTTGAAGCTTTGCTTGCTTGACTTTGTCATCACCTTCATAAATATTATGAAGCTTGTCCCAAATCTCCTTTGTAGTCTTGCAACGTATTATCTTGACAAACTTGAATTTGCATAAACCACATAGAATAACATTCTTTTCTTTAGCTTTATTCTCATAGGATTTCTTTCCTGCATGATCTCTTGAAGGATTTTTAGGAATTTATAACCATATGCAACATATTATCAAACATAAAACCCTAATTCAATCAAGTAGGCTTCCATCCCCACACTCCAAAAAGCATAATTAGATCCATCAAATATTGGCATCTTGTTTGAAGAAATACCTTCTTGTCTTGTCGTGTGTGTCATCCTAGATCTACCTCAAAATGTTAAGCTTCACCAATGAACTTAGCTTTGATACTAATTGTTAGACACACAAATACTGAGGGGGGTGAATAAGAATTTACCACTTTTTACAAGACTTTTTACTTTAAACCACCACATTCAAAATATTATGAAAACATAACCAATGACAATGCAAGTAATGAACACATCCACACAAGAGAACACTAGATTTATGTGGAAACCTAGAAGGGAAAAACCACAATGAGAAAAGCTTCTTGGAACTACTACCCAAATCGAACCTCACAAAATAATATAGAACTTACAATAATTTTGCAAGCACTAATCGACAAGAATTGCAACCTTAAAGAGAGACACCAATCCCCTTGGATTTTGTTTTGCAAACACCAACCCAAAGGAGACACCAATCCCCTTAAACTGATTTTCAACATAACCACTAACCACCAACTCAGATTAAGAGGCTCCAACCTTACATTACAAAATGGATATAGATCTACTTTTACGTAACCTTCTTTGCATTAATTGGTTAACACATCTTATGCCGATCTCTCAATTTCACTCAACACACTTGACTTCTCTTCTCAACTCATATATCTTTTACTCAAACATTTCACACATACCTTACACATCCATTACACACAACATACATCCCCTACACTTCATATTTTATTTTCATGAAATGATCAACAATATATATCCATTCTATTATGTTAACAATATCTCATGTCAACCTAAAATCCTTTAAAAATAAATGTAATTAGCCATGTCAACCAAATACAAAACTTTGATTCAAATTAATATGTAATGTGTAGTCGGCTCGACCCCAAATCAAATATGTTACCACGAACCTTGTAAGATGATGTCATGTGCTTCAAGTACCATAATCTTAGCTAGTCCTATTTTACCTTCACACGCTTCCTCCAACTAGCACACGCTTCCCTTCACTAGCATAAACACTTAGACATTATACATAGTCAACCAACAAACACAGAATTTACTTTGTCACTTCTATCTTACAGCTCTATAATTCAAATCTACTGAAATTGTAGAATATGATACTTCATGAGTAGTCTTAACTTCTGAACTACAAGCCAGAAATGTGAAAAACAATAGAATGCATTACTAGAAGCATTAACAGTTTAGTCCAAAGCATATTCTACTTCTAAGCAAACAAACCTCAGAACACAGCTACAAACACTTCTAGACTTCCACAAAGTAGTAGACATATAGGAACCACCAATTACATGTGTACCTAGACTTCCCATGTTGCCCTTGTTCAATAATGGACATTAACATTCTGCAACATCTACAACTGACATACCACTTTCACATATATTTGACATCAATGACAACCTACAACTGATATAACACTTTGACATCAATGACAACACTATGTTCAACACAAAATAGTCACTAAACTTGGTTTGTTGGAAGAACTTGTAGAAGATGCTACATGGGAGGAACCAAAGAGTCTTGAGCACCCAACTTTGCATTGCTTGTGGATGAGTAATTATAGGAGGGGTGGACTTAGAATTGTTTTATTTTGGTTCAAATCCATGCACTTAAAATTGATTTCCACACCCTTAAAGATGACCCCTATTTGTGGAATTGACCTTTATGCACATAAATGATCTATGAACTTCTAATCTCCTAAAAAATGTTTCTCTTTCTTCCTTGAATTTGAATAGAGTTAAAAAGTAGTGTTACACACACATTTGGGAGTTCACTAGACAAGAATATTCACCTTTAGCCAAACCCTTGGATTCTAATTCAATAGTTTTATAACAAAGATCAAATATGACATTCAACCATACATGATGCTTAACTTGCCATTAGGATTAGATGGTGATGTAAGTTGATGATGCAATGATGTGCTATGGTGCTTCTTAAATGATAATGGAAATTTGAGTAAGAGTTTATGAATTGTGGATAAGTGAATTAGGGTTTGTCCTTCTATATAATACCCTAGCAAACAAATTGAAATGTTTCATTTTCAAATTTTGAATCGAGATCATTTCCACTTACAAAATTGATCCGAAATAACTTTTACATAAAATACAAAATCAAAAACAATCCCACAAAATATAAAAGAATAAAATCGAATCAAATTCTAGTAATACTTATCACTAAATTGGACTTACCCCAAGGTATGATATTTTCATCATTACACCTTTGAAAGAATTCCCTTTCCCACTAAAACTAGTCTAGGGTTCGCATCCCACGGCGTCAATACTATTCTCTCTTTAAACTACTTGCAAAACGGTAAATTGAATTTAATAGGAAAACCGGGAGCCACCAAATCTCTCACCTACTTATACTCTTTTCTCATACTCTCTTTCGGTGTCATGCTTGGTTTCTTTTCACTGCTTCGACAGATGTGGTGTTAGATCGGAGGCAGAATCATTAGGTTTTCCCAGCTCTGAAAGCCATGGAAATCTTTTATTATGCCGTGTTCGGAATAATGACAATTGTGGTAGCAGCTCTGGAGCTCACTAAGGGCTCCAAAGATCGCCTTCCTACTCCGGCTTATTTTAATTCTTTCAAGAACAATTATCTCGTCGTCTACAGTCTCATGATGGGTAAGCTAGCCCAATATTCATTCTTAACACAATTTTCGTTCAAATGGTTTTCTAAGCATAGATCTGAAATCAAAAGAATCTTCACTCGCTATAATTTAGGAATTAAAGTTTAGATGAACCTGAGAAATCGACTTATAAAAGTTGTTCAGAACGAGATTTGGGAATTTTAAGTCACTGATACCCTCATTTGTTGTTTCTTTTACTGTGTTTCTAAGATATTTATGTAGTAAGTTGCCGTCATTTTAGTTTGGAAGGTTTGGCTGGGGGAAATCACTCTCACCAATTTAAGGTCTACGTGGCTCTAGGTTGAGACATTTCTACACATTTCAGTTTACTTGAGTAGATTCTGATAAGCGCCTCACATTGTTGTTATGTTTTTGGCTCGCTGAATCTAGGCTGTTGCTATAATGCAATGTAGGGTACGCTTGAACTGCATTCTTAAGATTTTAAAACTCGGGTTATGCTTAAATGTATTACCAATCTTTAGGCCACATTCTATACATCTGTTTGAATTATGGTCTGTCTTATTATGGAGAGGGGGACTTGAAAGTCAGCTCTTACATCTCTGTTACCATAATACCACAACCCCTTGGATTGTGTCCGCTCATTTTATGATAAAACTTTTTCACCATCTATGGTGTGGTTGAGATATTTTTATTTATGTCTTACCTGGTAAAAAGTTTGTGGAATTTCAAGAACGAGATAATTCAAATCATTAAGCATCTGGTCCTGGTCCTAAGGATAACATTCCACAAACAGAATGCGATCCAGGGTGGTGGTATACATCCTTATTAGGATTTCAACCAGGCAAAGCAATTTATAAGTTTCAATCTACTTTTCTAATACAGATATCAATATGTACTGTCCTCAAGTCAGCTATGTACATGATATTGAATTTACCACGCGATGTGCCCAAGCAACCAATGTTATGAATTTTGTCTAATGCGTATGTTGTTCATGTCAATAAGATGTCATTGAGCATTTGACCTTCCATAAACATGCTCATATATAATTTAAACCCTTGCTGACAATGTTAGCCTTATTATCCATTTGTGTGGTTGGCCTTAGCCTAATCACTTAATAACCCTGGCACACCGGCATATCAGACATAACTCTGCTCACCTGAGGCATGTTTGAGCCCCATTACCCTGTATTTATCCTGTACACTATTAATCACCCTCTGATAAAGCATACAAAGCATTTACAAATATTCATGACAAAAGTATTACTTACTGATTTCTGCAAAGCTTTGCTATATTCATTCATGAGTCAAAAGGTATGTCTTACAAGTGTTTACATAGGGTTTTTGGTAGACACTTATTCATAGTGCCTACTGAATCTGTTATAGGATTCCTCTAACGCTAACTCAAGTTGTTCCTGGTTTTAATTGATCTTTAGTTTATACAACTGCATCTTGGATTATTCTAGAAGCATGCAGGCAAAATAGTCCAAGTGCTTTTCCTAAAAGCTAGCTAATCATTCTTATCTTGCAATCCATAAATATTTTCTGCGCTCAAAATGTTTTCTTCCAGAATTCTTATTCTGTCTTAGATTCTTATGCACTTTCTTCTATTTATGGTGCAACTAAATTTATCCTATCTTGGTACTATATTGAAATATTTAAACTATTACAATTCTGGTGCCAACAGGCTATATGTTATGCAGTTGTCTATTTTAGAGGATGTTTATGTTCAATGCCCACTAGAGAGGTATGACTTGAAATTACTTATTTGCAATGACGCTAGAGTTCTTTGAAAAAAGGATGTTTGCAAGGAAACAATGGCTTGCTAGTATCTAAACTAGTTGCCGAATCGGCACGGCACGGCAGGTAATGTGGTACGGCAAAAATTTGGGGGCTTGGGTACGGAATCGGGTACGTCCGTACAAAAATATAATAAAATATTTAAATATATATATATATGCAACATAGAAACAAAATAAGTTTAGAATGTCATATACCAATACATATGATAAACAATACCATGACAAATTTCAATTTTTGAAACATAATATACTAATTTAAATTCGGTTTTCAATATCAAAAGGATCAAACTCGAATGTCATGATAGATAATCATTGTTTAACATTTACAAAATACAAATAGTAACCAATTCACTAATTTCGAATTGCATCAAATGGCTCATCATCAAGACTAAGATCATCATCAACATTAACATTAGATGATGGAACCACATTAGCACGTGCACTAAAAGTATGTTGACTACTTGACTCCTCAAAAATTGAAGAAGATTGTGCAATTGCAGCCAAAGAAAGATCTAGGTCAGCTCGCTCTGGTTCTACATCCCACATCTTTGCTGCCCCTTCTTTGTACTCATCCTCTTTGTGATTAATAAGGCGCAAGTTGGAATGAACATAAACTAGCTCCTCTGCTTTGTGTGATGCCAATCGATTGCGCTTGACTGAGTGGATGAAGGAGTATGTACTCCAATTCCGCTCAGCTGAAGAAGAACTAGCAACCTATTGAAGCAAAGGGAGCTCTCATTAGAGTTGTTAAATTAAAAAAATTGTAAATCAAACTTCAAATTTGAAAATAACGCATTTTAGTTTTAAATTTTTAAATGATAAAGACTCATAAAACTTAAAACGTTAAAACTTACTTGAGATAAGACTTTTATTGCAAGAACTTGGAGGTGTGGCATCTTGCAGCCATTGAGGTACCACCAAGAGTGAGCATCCTTGTTATATTTGTCACGGATAGCAGCAGCACTTTGATTATTAGAGTCACAAAAACTAGCAAATTCACTTGAAACTATATCTTCCATCTCAGTATCAGGGAAGAGTTTAACAAGAGCTTTCCTAAACCCATCGTTGACTTCTGTATCACGGTAAGGTGGCAATCTGTTTGGCATAGCAAGGACTTGGGTGCTGTAAAATTTGGGTGTCAATGAGAAAGCAAGAAGATGGAGTGGGGTGGTCATTTTGTTCCACCGGTCAACACAAATTGCATGCACCTCTTTGAAAAAGGTTTCTTCAGGATCTTGCTCTTTTTCACATATGATTTTTTTCATCTTTTCAAGCATTGTGTCAATGCCATCATAAACCTCCCCCATGCATGGCTTATCCATGTCAGTAAAGCGTATCATGCTCAAAATGGGCTCGGTGAAAGCAAGAAGATATTCCACTCGATCCCACCACATGTCATCTAGAATCTTATGTTTTATATTTGCTGCCCTCTCACTGTTTGATTGCCTCCATATAGCCCATGAGTGGCTAATGACCATAGCAGCAAGCGCCTCTCGCACCTTCACAAGTCGTCTCAAGACGATTGTGTTGGATGCAAATCTAGTTTCAGCCACCTATTTGAAAATAAAAAGTAAATAATTAAAATCAATATATATGTATGTATTCTAAATAAATTATTGAACTAAAAAATAACATTAAAGAAATGCAATGTTTGAAGTTTGAGTTACCTTCAGTAGCTCTAGTCGTGAGAATGATCTAAAGATAGCTTGTGACATGTGGTGATTTGTTATGAACATTTGGATCTCTTCAGCTTCAGCATAGATTTGTTTGATCCAATCTATTTTTGTTCCCAACTTTTGCAGCATGAGGTTGAGGGAATGCACAGCACAAGGTGTCCAAAATATATGCCTAAATCGTGACTCAACTATCATACCAGCAGCTCTACAATTCTTTGCATTGTCCGTTACAACTTGGACAACATTTTGAGGCCCCACTTCATTAATGCACTGTATAAGGATGTCAGCAATAAATTGTGCATCCTTGACCTGCCCCTCACAATCCACAGCCTTTAGAAACATTGCCCCTTTAGGGCACACTGCAATCAAATTAATCAATGGTCTATTTCTTGCATCCTTCCATCCATCAGAAATAATAGACACACCCGTTTCTTGCCATGAGGCTTTGATGGGATATAAGGAATCTTCTATATGTTTTACCTCCTTTGACAATATAGTGGTACGCACCTTCTCATAACCTGGGCTTATGTATCCCTTTGGAGCTTCATTTGCTTTTCTTATCATGTCTTGCCAATAAGGTGATCGAACAACATTGAAAGAGATGCCATTTGCATAGAGGCATCTTCCAATGGCTTGGTCAGCAAGTTGTCTTGCATCATTATTGAATGCCTTCTCCAATGGTCCCTTTGCTCTCTTCGAAACACTACTCTCACTGGCATTTTCATCTTCATTTACTCTCAAAAAGGGATGGTTCTCTACTACAGTGACAGGACGACCAATATGTGTCTGAGATGAAGTAGATGGCACAGTTGAGCCCTTTTCTGTACTTGGAGGCATCATTTTTTTTTGAACCCTTGCATCTGCTTCCTCTTGCTCCGCAATATATTCTGCTATTTTCTCAGGTGTTATAGGTATTTTATTTTTTCCTGGACATGGTCTAATTCCTTTTCCAGAAATTCCACACAAATGCAATCTCACCCGGCTATAAGAACTAGTGTATTTCCTTTCACACCCAGGGCATATCCAAATACAAGTCCCCCCACCTTGAATTTGCTCTAGTACTTGTACATGTCTCCATAGCGGTGAAGCTGGATCAAACTTGAATGAGGGATTACTATTGCCGACAGACGCTGAACTGTTTGCCATGAAATTTGGAAAATAAAAACAATCTCTAAACCTGCAATTACAAATTTTAAATTTAAAAATTGTTATGAAAATATATAAATGATAAATCTAAGGCTAAGCAATAAATTATAAATTTTTTAGATTTAAATTGTATAAATTATAATTTTTTTAAATCTTAAATTATATAAATTATAAATGTTTTAAAATTTAAATCTAAATTTCATAAATCTAAGATTATAATTTCTAAAGACTAATTTTATAAAATAAATTAAATAATTATAAATTTTTTAAATCGTATCATTATAATTTATGATTTATGAATATTATATTTTTAAAATTATATATGAATAATATATTTTAAAAATAATATATGAAATTATGAATATTATATTTTAAAAATTATATATGAATAATATATTTTAAAAATAATATATGAAATTATGAATATTATATTTTAAAAATTATATATGAATAATATATTTTAAAAATAATATATGAATATTATGAATATTATATTTTAAAAATTATATATATTTAATATTAGTATAATAAATTTATATTTAAAAAAAAAAAATTATACTATAAATAATAACTACATTTATTTTAATTTTTAAAAGGTTTTTAATTTTTCGTTTTTTAAAACAAGCCTGAAAAATTTAAAAAAAATTAAAAAATAAATAAATAAATGTTAAAAATTCAAACCCTACCTGGTCGCGCGCGTCTCTGGTCGCGTTTTCTGTGTATCCGCCGTCCTCTATGCCCGCGCCTGTGTTTTTCTCCGCCCGTGGTCGCGCCCGTCTGTGGTGGCTTTTATTTTGGTTCTCCTGTATCCGCGCCGCCTGCGTGTTTCTCCTGTATCCGCGCCGTCTGTGCGTCTTTCGCGTTTCTGGGAGTCACGAAAAAATCCAACGAAAATCCGCGTTTGCAAATACCCGTCGAAATCCGCGTTTTTGTCAGATGTTTCGCCCTAAAATTCGCAGAAATCGAGGTAAAAGTCAACTGGCGGAAATAAAAAAGGTTAAAAAAACGTGTTGGAGTCGCCACGTCTTCTAAAAAATTTCGGGAATCGTCGGGAATCGCTTTTTCAAAATTTGGAATCGAACCCACAGAGCAAAAACCGATTCCTGTGCGATTCTAGAGCGATTCGATTCCGAATCCAGACCAAACGTTTCCAGACAGAATCGGTCGCATACCTGAGCGATTCGTAACCTAGTATCTAAACTGATTGTCAGAGCAACAGATTGTAAAAGTGGAGCAGCAACATTCTAGCCAAGCACAGACATATCCAATGCTTTTAGCTTCCATTAAAATTATCCTGAAATTCTTTTATCTGGAAGAATTGAATTTGACCTGTAAGATCTGGATTTATTTGCCAGAAAAATAGTTAGTGTTCCATTTTACATGCAGCCACATCCTGTTCATACACAAAATGTAGAAAGACGTGCTCTCTTGTAATCAGTTTTGTGAAGTGAAATCCTTACCAGTAGAGGCAATCAACTCGCTTTTTCTGCCAGCAAATTGGTGACCTTTTCATTCTAAAGGCTAATACTTTGTTATTTTATATGTAGCTGGAGATTGGTTGCAAGGACCCTACGTTTATTTCCTTTACAGCCAGTATGGTTTTGACAAGGGAGAAATTGGAAGACTCTTCATTGCTGGGTTTGGATCATCGATGCTATTTGGAACAATTGTGGGATCATTAGCTGATAAACAGTAAGATATTTGCATAACCAAATGCCTGTTTGCTCTGTATCTGTGGATCCTGGCACATCTCTTCGGGAGGGTCATAAATTAAATATATACTGAAGTGCTCTTCTCTGTATCTGCAGGGGTCGTAAGAGGGCGTGCATAACATACTGCATAACTTACATTTTAAGTTGTTTTACAAAGCATTTTCCTGAGTACAAAGTCTTGATGCTTGGTCGCATTCTAGGAGGAATCGCTACATCTCTTCTATTTTCAGCTTTTGAGTCATGGCTTGTTGCAGAACATTTCAAGGTAATAGATACTTGTATTTGATTAGAAATTCAGAAAAATGTAGCTCTTTTCTAACAATGCATAACAAAGCATGGTCAATTAGGTGATTTTATGTTTGAAACAATGACTTAGGTTCCTCAAACATGTTCCTGGGCATTGTCTACAAAATAGAAAACAACCCTTGCAATCTGTGAAAATAACTATCAGACCTGAAAGAATCAGCTGTCATGCCCCCGCCATGAAGACAGGTTCTCACCCATTCACAGCACTCAGCCTGGGCGAATGAAATAAAATGCAGCAATACCAATTATGAAAATGTAGCGATTCCACCCAGCATTAAATAATTAATAAATAATAAAGTTTGGGGCAGCAATGGGAATAAAAGAAAATAAATTAAGTTAAAGAAAATAAATTAACTGGAAACAAAAAGACATACCCTTTGGAAAGGAGATGTCCATCCCAACGGATGCATCATTTCATGAGGACATGAGGGTATATAAGGGAGGTCAAATCAATTGGGATCAATATCGAATGGGTCAGATCTGAACTGGGATTTTAAGAAAACAGTGAATTGGTTAAGAAAGTATTTGGTATGCATTTGGTTGTATATACATTTAATGTATAATATTTGATAGGCATATATATATATATATATAGAGAGAGAGAGAGAGAGAGAGAGAGAGAGAGAGAGAGAGAGCTAATTTCATAATGATTAATATGCAATAAGGAGAGATATGTTATGTCTAAATTAGTAAATAAGGGAAATAGTGAATTTATTTATATTACTATAATCTACATCTTTTTCTTTAAGCAATCATGTGTAGGGTTGGCAAGGAAACATGCTAGGGAAGGGGGGTATAGGTTCTCACAATGTAAGTACACCATCCTAAGTTGGATGGAATTGTCTTGGTTGGATGTTCCTGCCACTTGGGGCCAGGGGGGGTATGTGCATGCCCTTAGGCTTAATTGTGATGAATAGTTTTTTTGGCGCCCTATCATGCGTTTCTCTCCAATCCCTACCATGATTGGTTATTGGAAAAGAGTCTATAGATTGGTTTCAAGTTTAAGTTGTTATTCATTATTTCATAAATTTTAATAGATCAATTATTCTTTAGTTCAATACCTATTATATAATTTACTATGGAATATTATTTGTAAAACAATTTTATGTTGTGTAATTGTCACTGAAGGAAAATTCAGGCATACTCCAAGTAGGGGACATTACATCAGCAAGGTTTGTGTTATTATTTTCTCATCACTGAAGCATTCTGCTTTTTTGCAGAGGAGTTTTGATCCACAATGGCTGTCTTTGACATTCTCAAAGGCAATATTCTTGGGCAATGGTCTAGTAGCCATTATGTCTGGGCTCTTTGCTAATACCCTTGCGGACACTCTAGGCTTTGGTCCAGTTTCTCCATTTGACGCTGCTGCATGCTTCCTAGCTATAGGTATGGGTATTATCCTCTCTACCTGGACAGAAAACTATGGAGATCCCTCAGAGAGCAAGGATTTACTCACACAGTTCAAGGGTGCTGCTTCGGCCATTGCTTCAGGTAATTTGTTATGCATATGTTAATATGTAAATATCAAGCTTTTATGAAACCTCTGTAGAATAAACCAAAATATTTAAACCTTTTTCTTTGACAAGATTTAATGGTTTTGGGGAATAGATGAGAAGATTGCACTTCTAGGAGCTATACAATCATTATTTGAAGGTTCAATGTACACATTTGTGTTTCTGTGGACACCTGCTTTGAGCCCAAATGAACAGGATATTCCTCATGGGTTCATATTTGCAACATTTATGTTGGCTTCAATGATGGGAAGTTCCCTGGCCTCTAGACTTTTGGCTCACCCTACACTCAAGGTGGAAAGCTACTTGCAGATTGTATTCCTTGTCTCTGCTGCAGCCTTACTCCTTCCTGTGACATCGAGTGTATGTCATTGCTAAACTGCCTCTTATGTCTTCTTGTTTTTTGATTGAACATGAGCATCTTTGATATACAAACATTTTTCCTTGCCTGCTTTAAACAGTTTTTCTTGGAGGCGAACACAGAAAAAGGTGGAAGCATTACAACAGCAGGACGTCTCCAACTTCTTGGATTTTGTGTATTTGAGGCTTGTGTGGGGATATTCTGGCCCTCAATTATGAAAATGCGATCACAATATATTCCTGAGGAGGCTCGGAGCACAATTATGAACTTTTTCCGCATCCCTTTAAACATATTTGTTTGTGTTGTGCTCTACAATGTAAGCCCACAAGATCTTAAGTATCCATTTTGCTAATATAGAATAACATTTAGTACTGAGGATTAATATGTTTTTACCATTTAAATCCTGTCTTGGCACGAGTCTTTTGTTTCACTTGGAGACTTTAAAATCATTCTTTTAATTAAATTTCTGTTTTTTTTTGTAAGGTTAATGCCTTCCCAATCACAGTCATGTTTGGAATGTGTTCAATCTTCCTCTTCATGGCCTCAGTTCTCCAGAGGCGGCTCATGGTGGTTGCTGAGAGTCACAAGTCAAGTAAGTTGTACAACTTCGTATGTCAGGAATCTTGTGTTCTTCAAATTCCTGTATTTTTGATAGCCTTTGCACACGCCCTTATTTACATTTTTGGTTGGTTGCAGAATCTCTTGATGCTAGGGTTGTAACGAAGGAGCATGATTCAGAGGGAGAGCCTCTCAACTTGTGAAACTGAGGAGATACAGAGAAGATGTTATAACTATTTGCATGGACCTGCTATAAAGTTATGAGCAGCATCCTTACTAATCTTCAAATGCTGGGCCATTTGCTCATTCTGATTCTCAGTTTTTGGCTTCATACATTGATGGGCTGATTTATTCATATATTGGAGGAAAGTGAGATTGTTCCAGTACTTCAGAAGGAAATGTTAGTTGCACTTATGTAGGTGGGGGTCTGGCAGACTATTAATGCCAGTAATAGTTCTATATCATATTTTGGGTAAGTCTTAGAGAAAGCAATATATAAATTGGGGCTTATTGAGCCAACTGGTAGCTAAGCCAGATCACCAAGCTCGTAACGTTTTTTGGGGGTCGATGCAGGGCCAGGAACTTCTGTTCTGTAACTGCATTGATTTATTAATTGGACTCGCCAATCATGTGGAATATCTTATTTTACTTTTTAGTTCCATATAGTTTCCGTTCAGCAGGTTTATGCGCTTTACACGTGGGGAACATAGCAATCGCATTACATACAAAACTAGAAAGGGAATAAGTTGTCTCATATACACAACTACGAGAAATATACTAGGTATGGAAACTGTGCAAAGTTAATTTTGTTGAATTGAAGCAACGTCGAGGTTTCAAACAAATACAGACTCTTAATGATCTGCGGATCATCGAGGGCAGCAAAACTCTTTGTTATTGTTCATTTATGTAGATGTCGAAAAAACTGAATAACATAACTACTACCATAACTGACTGGTCCGATAAGATTAAGTGGGAAGGGCCCGAATTCATTTACAAAATCATAGAGGCGAATCATAACTGACTTTAACAACAGCTAATTAATAACAATATTTATTATCTTACATACTCCGTAATGAACATTGTAAAGACAACAGGAATTTTAAAAAAATAATTATCCCATTTCTCTCCCATAATGAACATTGAGAAGAACACCAAGTAAACTATGAAGCATTTAAAAATGGTCACGAGGAAGGGCCTTTGTGAAAATATTAACAATTTGTATTGTTGTGAGACAATATATGAGTTTAATCAAACTTTGTTGAACCTATCATGGATGTAGTGATGTTGGATGTCAATGTGGTTAGTCTTGTTGTGGAACGTTAGATTTTTACTCATCTGAATAGCACTTGATTGTCACAATACAACATTGTGGGACCATTTTAGAGGAGTTGTAGATATTCTCTTCAAACAAACAGCTTGAAAAGCAGTATAAGTGGTAGCTTTGTATTTAGTCTTTGTAGTAGAAAGAGACACAATGGGTTGTTTCTTAGCTGTCCAATAAATGACCTTAGAACTAAGACTAAATTTATAACTAGAGGTATACTTAAATCATCTTTAGACCCTTACCAACCAAAATCATGTGTCCAAGCTTACTCCTTAAAATGTTGAAAATAAATACCATAATGTAATGCAGTTTGAAAATACCTAAGAATCTTTGTAGTAGCAATCTAATGTGTCTCCTTAGATTCTAACATAATCGTAGATTCTAAGTTTACATCATATATGATATTTGGTCGAATAGTAAAGTAGATCAAACATTCAACTATCCATAGAGAGGTGGATTCATAGAAGAAGAATCATCAGAATTGAACTTAACTCCAATTTCCATAGGTGTGACCTTAGGATTGCAATCCTACATATGAAACCTTTGAAGATCTAAAACATACTTTTTTTGTGACAAAAATGTCATTTGTATGTTGCCAAATTTTAAGACCAAGAAAATAATGCATCTTTTATGAATCAATCATCTCAAATTTTAAAATCATAGTTGTTCTAAATATAACAAACAAAGATGAATTATTTCTAGTATATATCATGTCTTCCACATATAGAACATGACTGATGGGTGATTTTTTCTTTCCATTTGTTCTTTGGTATTTTTGATATCTCTTATTCTCCACATTTGAGGATGAAGGCTCTGCATTATGAATGTCTTTTGAATCATCAGAGAAGATGCGAGTCCTCTTTGCTTACATCATTCACATGGGGGTTAGATTTCTTCAAATCAATTTCAATATTCTTATCCTTTTTGTTATGAGTATATTGAGCTCTTTCATCAAATATGACATCTCTACATATGATTAATTTCTTATTGATATGATCCTATAACTATAAACTTTGTTTTTAGAACCATAACCAATAAAAATGCATTCGAGGCTTTTTTCATCCAATTTTGTTCTTTTTTTCTTATGTATATGTACATAAGCAACACAACCAAATACTTTTAGACAATTAATAGATGGTGTAAAATTGAACAAAGCTTGTTTAGGAGTCATTCCATGAATTGCTTTTGAGACTTCTATTCAACAAATAGACTATAGTAGTGATCACCTCTACCCAAAAACTTTTATCAGGTTTTTTTTTTCATGCTCATGGCCTTTTCAATGATAGCCCTATTTTTCTTCTTAGCAACTTTGTTTTGTTTTGTAGTATAGGAAGTGGTAAACTCCCTTTGAATCCCATGTCTATATAAATCCAAAAACACATTTGACCTATACTCTCCCCCATTATCTAATTTGATGACCATAATGTTTTAACCACTTTGTTTTTCAACTATCTGTTTGGACTCAACAAACTTATCAAAAACATATAATTTATCAACCAAACAATAGACCCAAGTTTTAAAAGAAAAATCATTAATGACAATGAGAAAGCACTTGAATTTATTTAGTGAGAGAGTTGTCATAGGACCACACAAATCAATATGAATAGCTTCAAGAGGTTTTCTAATCCATCTAGACAAACCAATTAGAAAATTAGTTCTACGTTGTTTTCCAAACAAACAATTTCACAAATTTCATGTTTATTTTTAAGAAATTGTAATCCTTTAGCCATATATTTCTTCTTAAGTAACAACAAACCACTAAAATTGAGATGCACATACCTTTCATGCCATAGATGACTATCATGCAATTTTGTAGTACTCAATATTTGCTTGCTTGAAGAAAAGAAAAGGGGAAACACACACTCACATGTCGTTTGTGCTCATGCAACCATTGAATGTCTTTGTGACTTAATTTATACGTTCATTCCTATAAAAAACAACTTGATAAACAAATAAGAATGAATGTATAATCAAATATTTGACCAACTAATAGCAAATTATTTTCTAGAGAAGAAGCTATCGAAGTGTTAGAAATATGTTTAATTTTACCATTCTCATTAGTTACTTCAATGGTTCATTTTCTTTAGTCCCATGTGATTTATTACCCCTAACACACCAATACTATTGCATTTTTCATCCACATCAATAAATAGATTTTCATTAGAAGTCATATGTGAGGAACAACTAGAACCAATATACCACAAAGTATCATCACTAGAACTTGTATTCAAACAAAAAAAACATATTTTGTGTATCTTGTACAATACTATGAGCATATTGCTTATGCCAACATTCAAACTTATAATGACCAAATTTATTACATTGAAAACATTGAATATGTCTTTTTTCTCTACAAGTATCCCTTCTTCTACCTTGGCTTCCACCTTTGTGATTGTCACTTTTTCCTTGAAAACCAAAACCTCTTCCTTGATCATAGCCCCCACTTCTATAGTTGTGACTATGCTCACCTTTATGTTCAATTTTGGGATGATAGTCATAGCCATATTTAGGTTTGTTATAATCCTATTTTTTTCCCTCTTATGTTTACTTTAGATGCGAATGCTTGTTTTAAAAATTCTTCAATTTTTTTCATTGGTTCTTCAATAGTTAATAGAATACTACTTAATTCATCAATTTCCATAGATGTAAGATCTTTTGAAATTTCTATTGTGGAAACACCATTATCAAATTTTGAAGACAAACTTAAAAAAAAATTCAATCACATGTTGATTACTCAAACATCTTTTAGAATTCTCATTTGTTTACAATTTAACTATATGAGCACCTTGATATGCATTTACAAGAATATGCCATGTCTATTTTGAACATACAACATCAATTATCCTAAGAAAGATTGATTGACTTAATTCACTCTAAATTAGAAATAAATCTTCATTATTCTTTTGTTCATTTAGTTTAAATTCTTAGTTTTGTTGATTATTTAATGAATTAATATTCTCAAATTCTTCATACCCTCTTATTAACAGTTTCCTAAAAACCTTTAGATTTTAACAAAATTTACATACATATATTTCAATAAACAAAAAATGTCTAATAAAAAATAAGAATCAATAGTTTCAATATATTGACAAGATTTATCATCACACAAACTGTTGTTAAAAAAATATTTAACTTACTTCTATCACCCTTCTCTTTCATTCATATAATCTTAACCTCGAAAAAAAACCACCTTCAAAAACCCTTCATACATTTAACCAAAAACAAATATATATATCCCCCATATCACCACATACAAATTAACAAATCTCACTTCTCAACACTATTTTATCCAAATTTGAAAAAATACACTTATCTAAAAAAATGGTGTGACTTGCTTTAGCACAGCATGTTATGCTGTGAATACTTTTCCCTTCAACTTGGTGGATTTTCCTTGAATTTGTGGCTATATAAACCTTGGATTATGATTTTTTGGAGCAATATTTCAACTTGGCATCATAGTCAAAGGTATGTTACAATGTTCGCACAAAAATTAAAAAAGGGAAGAAAAAAAAAAACTATAAAACTATGTATAGAGTTTTTTTTAGTGTAGAGATATTATGGTTATCTAGTGAATGATTTTCATTGGTCTTACATTTTGAAGAATATTTTCAACCATGTAAAATGAAATGTACATGAACTCAAATTTTAGGAGAAAAAGGGTTGTCAAAATATAAAAAGAAAAATTTTAAATTAAAATGAACATCAGTATATAAATAATGAAAAAAGGAGAATTTTCTAATGAATTTTATTTTTACAGAAGTTAAAATGTAACAATAGCATAACAATTTAATAGGATTGTAAAGTATAAAGGTAGACTTATTATTGGGACATGAAATTATGATAAAATAAAAGAAAAATATGTGATTATTGTTCAAGGCCACTTTGAGGGTAAAATTTGACATAATTTGTAATATAATCATAGACAATGACTTGTTACTTCCTACATATACCATTATTAGGCATTTTTGACAACTTTGATCATCTTTTTCCAACGAGGTTAGCTATCCTATGCTTAATATATTTGGAAACTATATAAATTATCTCAAAGACAACATAGATGATATTTTTCAGGGAAAAACATCAATCTAGGTTATAAAAAACAAATGATTCCAATAGTGTAACAACCGTGCAATCACCCAAAAATACAAGGTTTACTATCAAAAACCCTTATGGAGAAAAATCCTGACAAATGCAACATCATGCTCTAATTTGTTATTTGAAACAAATATTATAATACATAGAGACTTTATATATGTGTTAAATATAGATTTAAACCTTGTTTGGAGAAATTTTGAGAGCATATACTTGTTAATCAAAATCATACTCAACTCCATACCCAAGTATTGAATTTATAAGTAAGGAGAAAACTAGGAAACACATATGGCTTCTAAAACTACAAGCTCCAATCCATGGGACAAATTAGTCCAACTAAGCCCATGCACCCTACCTCATAAATGCACCTACCAAAATAGTAACTCCCTCCATGTGAATCTCAAATCCTACAAATAAGGATTTCATCTAGTCAATCCAAGTGCTCCAACTTGGAGCAATCAATAGCTCTTATGCATGGTTGTAATTAGCCAATAAACTATGCTCCACCTAATCTACTTGTAACTCCCAATAGTAATGCTCATCTTACATCATAAGATACAATCCAAGTGGCATAATATGTTATATAAGTTTGTCCTATGGTATTCACAATAATCATTATCAAATTATATCATGAGGGTTTAAATTGAGGTTTGTCATAGTGTCTAAGCTTTGGAAGCTTGATAAGATTGGTTTGAATTAACTTGTTCAAAACTAACTCAATTGGCTCCCCTAAGGGAGTGTATTTACATCTATTGGTGTTGTTGGGTCTTAGTGGTCCCTTTGGAGGATTCACATTTTGATTGTTTTGTTGATTGTTTGGTGGGGGTTGTATTTTTTGTACAAGCTTTGCATCCACGATACCATGTTGGTAACATTTTTGTTCTTAGCCCATAGGTGAGGTTTGTCATTAGCGTTTGGTGTACAATCCTTGTTATCCTTGTGGATTTTGACAAGTCCCTTCACAATAAGAGCCTTCTCAATGGTAATCCCTTTTTC
>VDFB02058242.1:720507444-720695647 GCA_007258455.2 Sequoia sempervirens | reverse complement strand
CTCTGATGATTCAAAAGACATTCATAATGCAGAGCCTTCATCCTCAAATGTGGAGAATAAGAGATATCAAAAATACCAAAGAACAAATGGAAAGAAAAAATCACCCATCAGTCATGTTCTATATGTGGAAGACATGATATATACTAGAAATAATTCATCTTTGTTTGTTATATTTAGAACAACTATGATTTTAAAATTTGAGATGATTGATTCATAAAAGATGCATTATTTTCTTGGTCTTAAAATTTGGCAACATACAAATGACATTTTTGTCACAAAAAAAGTATGTTTTAGATCTTCAAAGGTTTCATATGTAGGATTGCAATCCTAAGGTCACACCTATGGAAATTGGAGTTAAGTTCAATTCTGATGATTCTTCTTCTATGAATCCACCTCTCTATGGATAGTTGAATGTTTGATCTACTTTACTATTCGACCAAATATCATATATGATGTAAACTTAGAATCTACGATTATGTTAGAATCTAAGGAGACACATTAGATTGCTACTACAAAGATTCTTAGGTATTTTCAAACTGCATTACATTATGGTATTTATTTTCAACATTTTAAGGAGTAAGCTTGGACACATGATTTTGGTTGGTAAGGGTCTAAAGATGATTTAAGTATACCTCTAGTTATAAATTTAGTCTTAGTTCTAAGGTCATTTATTGGACAGCTAAGAAACAACCCATTGTGTCTCTTTCTACTACAAAGACTAAATACAAAGCTACCACTTATACTGCTTTTCAAGCTGTTTGTTTGAAGAGAATATCTACAACTCCTCTAAAATGGTCCCACAATGTTGTATTGTGACAATCAAGTGCTATTCAGATGAGTAAAAATCTAACGTTCCACAACAAGACTAACCACATTGACATCCAACATCACTACATCCATGATAGGTTCAACAAAGTTTGATTAAACTCATATATTGTCTCACAACAATACAAATTGTTAATATTTTCACAAAGGCCCTTCCTCGTGACCATTTTTAAATGCTTCATAGTTTACTTGGTGTTCTTCTCAATGTTCATTATGGGAGAGAAATGGGATAATTATTTTTTTAAAATTCCTGTTGTCTTTACAATGTTCATTACGGAGTATGTAAGATAATAAATATTGTTATTAATTAGCTGTTGTTAAAGTCAGTTATGATTCGCCTCTATGATTTTGTAAATGAATTCGGGCCCTTCCCACTTAATCTTATCGGACCAGTCAGTTATGGTAGTAGTTATGTTATTCAGTTTTTTCGACATCTACATAAATGAACAATAACAAAGAGTTTTGCTGCCCTCGATGATCCGCAGATCATTAAGAGTCTGTATTTGTTTGAAACCTCGACGTTGCTTCAATTCAACAAAATTAACTTTGCACAGTTTCCATACCTAGTATATTTCTCGTAGTTGTGTATATGAGACAACTTATTCCCTTTCTAGTTTTGTATGTAATGCGATTGCTATGTTCCCCACGTGTAAAGCGCATAAACCTGCTGAACGGAAACTATATGGAACTAAAAAGTAAAATAAGATATTCCACATGATTGGCGAGTCCAATTAATAAATCAATGCAGTTACAGAACAGAAGTTCCTGGCCCTGCATCGACCCCCAAAAAACGTTACGAGCTTGGTGATCTGGCTTAGCTACCAGTTGGCTCAATAAGCCCCAATTTATATATTGCTTTCTCTAAGACTTACCCAAAATATGATATAGAACTATTACTGGCATTAATAGTCTGCCAGACCCCCACCTACATAAGTGCAACTAACATTTCCTTCTGAAGTACTGGAACAATCTCACTTTCCTCCAATATATGAATAAATCAGCCCATCAATGTATGAAGCCAAAAACTGAGAATCAGAATGAGCAAATGGCCCAGCATTTGAAGATTAGTAAGGATGCTGCTCATAACTTTATAGCAGGTCCATGCAAATAGTTATAACATCTTCTCTGTATCTCCTCAGTTTCACAAGTTGAGAGGCTCTCCCTCTGAATCATGCTCCTTCGTTACAACCCTAGCATCAAGAGATTCTGCAACCAACCAAAAATGTAAATAAGGGCGTGTGCAAAGGCTATCAAAAATACAGGAATTTGAAGAACACAAGATTCCTGACATACGAAGTTGTACAACTTACTTGACTTGTGACTCTCAGCAACCACCATGAGCCGCCTCTGGAGAACTGAGGCCATGAAGAGGAAGATTGAACACATTCCAAACATGACTGTGATTGGGAAGGCATTAACCTTACAAAAAAAAACAGAAATTTAATTAAAAGAATGATTTTAAAGTCTCCAAGTGAAACAAAAGACTCGTGCCAAGACAGGATTTAAATGGTAAAAACATATTAATCCTCAGTACTAAATGTTATTCTATATTAGCAAAATGGATACTTAAGATCTTGTGGGCTTACATTGTAGAGCACAACACAAACAAATATGTTTAAAGGGATGCGGAAAAAGTTCATAATTGTGCTCCGAGCCTCCTCAGGAATATATTGTGATCGCATTTTCATAATTGAGGGCCAGAATATCCCCACACAAGCCTCAAATACACAAAATCCAAGAAGTTGGAGACGTCCTGCTGTTGTAATGCTTCCACCTTTTTCTGTGTTCGCCTCCAAGAAAAACTGTTTAAAGCAGGCAAGGAAAAATGTTTGTATATCAAAGATGCTCATGTTCAATCAAAAAACAAGAAGACATAAGAGGCAGTTTAGCAATGACATACACTCGATGTCACAGGAAGGAGTAAGGCTGCAGCAGAGACAAGGAATACAATCTGCAAGTAGCTTTCCACCTTGAGTGTAGGGTGAGCCAAAAGTCTAGAGGCCAGGGAACTTCCCATCATTGAAGCCAACATAAATGTTGCAAATATGAACCCATGAGGAATATCCTGTTCATTTGGGCTCAAAGCAGGTGTCCACAGAAACACAAATGTGTACATTGAACCTTCAAATAATGATTGTATAGCTCCTAGAAGTGCAATCTTCTCATCTATTCCCCAAAACCATTAAATCTTGTCAAAGAAAAAGGTTTAAATATTTTGGTTTATTCTACAGAGGTTTCATAAAAGCTTGATATTTACATATTAACATATGCATAACAAATTACCTGAAGCAATGGCCGAAGCAGCACCCTTGAACTGTGTGAGTAAATCCTTGCTCTCTGAGGGATCTCCATAGTTTTCTGTCCAGGTAGAGAGGATAATACCCATACCTATAGCTAGGAAGCATGCAGCAGCGTCAAATGGAGAAACTGGACCAAAGCCTAGAGTGTCCGCAAGGGTATTAGCAAAGAGCCCAGACATAATGGCTACTAGACCATTGCCCAAGAATATTGCCTTTGAGAATGTCAAAGACAGCCATTGTGGATCAAAACTCCTCTGCAAAAAAGCAGAATGCTTCAGTGATGAGAAAATAATAACACAAACCTTGCTGATGTAATGTCCCCTACTTGGAGTATGCCTGAATTTTCCTTCAGTGACAATTACACAACATAAAATTGTTTTACAAATAATATTCCATAGTAAATTATATAATAGGTATTGAACTAAAGAATAATTGATCTATTAAAATTTATGAAATAATGAATAACAACTTAAACTTGAAACCAATCTATAGACTCTTTTCCAATAACCAATCATGGTAGGGATTGGAGAGAAACGCATGATAGGGCGCCAAAAAAACTATTCATCACAATTAAGCCTAAGGGCATGCACATACCCCCCCTGGCCCCAAGTGGCAGGAACATCCAACCAAGACAATTCCATCCAACTTAGGATGGTGTACTTACATTGTGAGAACCTATACCCCCCTTCCCTAGCATGTTTCCTTGCCAACCCTACACATGATTGCTTAAAGAAAAAGATGTAGATTATAGTAATATAAATAAATTCACTATTTCCCTTATTTACTAATTTAGACATAACATATCTCTCCTTATTGCATATTAATCATTATGAAATTAGCTCTCTCTCTCTCTCTCTCTCTCTCTCTCTCTCTCTCTCTCTATATATATATATATATATGCCTATCAAATATTATACATTAAATGTATATACAACCAAATGCATACCAAATACTTTCTTAACCAATTCACTGTTTTCTTAAAATCCCAGTTCAGATCTGACCCATTCGATATTGATCCCAATTGATTTGACCTCCCTTATATACCCTCATGTCCTCATGAAATGATGCATCCGTTGGGATGGACATCTCCTTTCCAAAGGGTATGTCTTTTTGTTTCCAGTTAATTTATTTTCTTTAACTTAATTTATTTTCTTTTATTCCCATTGCTGCCCCAAACTTTATTATTTATTAATTATTTAATGCTGGGTGGAATCGCTACATTTTCATAATTGGTATTGCTGCATTTTATTTCATTCGCCCAGGCTGAGTGCTGTGAATGGGTGAGAACCTGTCTTCATGGCGGGGGCATGACAGCTGATTCTTTCAGGTCTGATAGTTATTTTCACAGATTGCAAGGGTTGTTTTCTATTTTGTAGACAATGCCCAGGAACATGTTTGAGGAACCTAAGTCATTGTTTCAAACATAAAATCACCTAATTGACCATGCTTTGTTATGCATTGTTAGAAAAGAGCTACATTTTTCTGAATTTCTAATCAAATACAAGTATCTATTACCTTGAAATGTTCTGCAACAAGCCATGACTCAAAAGCTGAAAATAGAAGAGATGTAGCGATTCCTCCTAGAATGCGACCAAGCATCAAGACTTTGTACTCAGGAAAATGCTTTGTAAAACAACTTAAAATGTAAGTTATGCAGTATGTTATGCACGCCCTCTTACGACCCCTGCAGATACAGAGAAGAGCACTTCAGTATATATTTAATTTATGACACTCTTGAAGAGATGTGCCAGGATCCACAGATACAGAGAAAACAGGCATTTGGTTATGCAAATATCTTACTGTTTATCAGCTAATGATCCCACAATTGTTCCAAATAGCATCGATGATCCAAACCCAGCAATGAAGAGTCTTCCAATTTCTCCCTTGTCAAAACCATACTGGCTGTAAAGGAAATAAACATAGGGTCCTTGCAACCAATCTCCAGCTACATATAAAATAACAAAGTATTAGCCTTTAGAATGAAAACGTCACCAATTTGCTGGCAGAAGATGTGAGTTGATTGCCTCTACTGGTAAGGATTTCACTTCACAAAACTGATTACAAGAGAGCACGTCTTTCTACATTTTGTGTATGAACAGGATGTGGCTGCATGTAAAATGGAAAACTAACTATTTTTCTGGCAAATAAATCCAGATCTTACAGGTCAAATTCAATTCTTCCAGATAAAAGAACTTCAGGATAATTTTAATGGAAGCTAAAAGCATTGGATATGCCTGTGCTTGGCTAGGATGTTGCTGCTCCACTTTCACAATCTGTTGCTCTGACAATCAGTTTAGATACTAGCAAGCCATTGTTTCCTTGCAAACATCCTTTTTTCAAAGAACTCTAGCGTCATTGCGAATAAGTAATTTCAAGTCATACCTCTCTAGCGGGCATTGAACATAAACATCCTCTAAAATAGACAACTGAATAACATATAGCCTGTTGGCACCAGAATTGTAATAGTTTGAATATTTCAATATAGTACCAAGATAGGATAAATTTAGTTGCACCATAAATAGAAGAAAGTGCATAAGAATCTAAGACAGAATAAGAATTCTGGAAGAAAACATTTTGAGCGCAGAAAATATTTATGGATTGCAAGATAAGAATGATTAGCTAGCTTTTAGGAAAAGCACTTGGACTATTTTGCCTGCATGCTTCTAGAATAATCCAAGATGCAGTTGTATAAACTAAAGATCAATTAAAACCAGGAACAACTTGAGTTAGCGTTAAAGGAATCCTATAACAGATTCAGTAGGCACTATGAATAAGTGTCTACCAAAAACCCTATGTAAACACTTGTAAGACATACCTTTTGACTCATGAATGAACATAGCAAAGCTTTGCAGAAATCAGTATGTAATACTTTTGTCATGAATATTTGTAAATGCTTTGTATGCTTTATCAGAGTGTGATTAGTAATGTACAGGATAAATACAGGGTAATGGGGCTCAAACATGCCTCAGGTGAGAAGAGTTATGTCTGATATGCCAATGTGCAAGGGTTATTAAGTGATTAGGCTAAGGCCAACCACACAAATGGATAATAAGGCTAACATTGTCAGCAAGGGTTTAAATTATATATGAGCATGTTTATGGAGGGTCAAATGCTCAATGACATCTTATTGACATGAACAACATACGCATTAGACAAAATTCATAACATTGGTTGCTTGGGCACATCGCGTGGTAAATTTAATATCATGTACATAGCTGACTTGAGTACAGTACATATTGATCTCTGTATTAGAAAACTAGATTGAAACTTATAAACTGCTTTGCCTGGTTGAAATCCTAATAAGGATGTATACCACCACCCTGGATCGCATTCTGCTTGTGGAATGTTATCCTTAGGACCAGGACCAGATGCTTAATGATTTGAATTATCTCGTTCTTGAAATTCCACAAACTTTTTACCAGGTAAGATATAAATAAAAAAATCTCAACCACACCATAGATGGTAAAAAAGTTTTATCATAAAATGAGCGGACACAATCCAAGGGGTTGTGGTATTATGGTAACAGAGATGTAAGAGCTGACTTTCAAGTCCCCCTCTCCATAATAAGACAGACCATAATTCAAATAGATGTATAGAATGTGGCCTAAAGATTGGTAATACATTTAAGCATAACCCGAGTTTTAAAATCTTAAGAATGCAGTTCAAGCGTACCCTACATTGCATTATAGCAACAGCCTAGATTCAGCGAGCCAAAAACATAACAACAATGTGAGGCGCTTATCAGAATCTACTCAAGTAAACTGAAATGTGTAGAAATGTCTCAACCTAGAGCCACGTAGACCTTAAATTGGTGAGAGTGATTTCCCCCAGCCAAACCTTCCAAAACTAAAATGACGGCAACTTACTACATAAATATCTTAGAAACACAGTAAAAGAAACAACAAATGAGGGTATCAGTGACTTAAAATTCCCAAATCTCGTTCTGAACAACTTTTATAAGTCGATTTCTCAGGTTCATCTAAACTTTAATTCCTAAATTATAGCGAGTGAAGATTCTTTTGATTTCAGATCTATGCTTAGAAAACCATTTGAACGAAAATTGTGTTAAGAATGAATATTGGGCTAGCTTACCCATCATGAGACTGTAGACGACGAGATAATTGTTCTTGAAAGAATTAAAATAAGCCGGAGTAGGAAGGCGATCTTTGGAGCCCTTAGTGAGCTCCAGAGCTGCTACCACAATTGTCATTATTCCGAACACGGCATAATAAAAGATTTCCATGGCTTTCAGAGCTGGGAAAACCTAATGATTCTGCCTCCGATCTAACACCACATCTGTCGAAGCAGTGAAAAGAAACCAAGCATGACACCGAAAGAGAGTATGAGAAAAGAGTATAAGTAGGTGAGAGATTTGGTGGCTCCCGGTTTTCCTATTAAATTCAATTTACCGTTTTGCAAGTAGTTTAAAGAGAGAATAGTATTGACGCCGTGGGATGCGAACCCTAGACTAGTTTTAGTGGGAAAGGGAATTCTTTCAAAGGTGTAATGATGAAAATATCATACCTTGGGGTAAGTCCAATTTAGTGATAAGTATTACTAGAATTTGATTCGATTTTATTCTTTTATATTTTGTGGGATTGTTTTTGATTTTGTATTTTATGTAAAAGTTATTTCGGATCAATTTTGTAAGTGGAAATGATCTCGATTCAAAATTTGAAAATGAAACATTTCAATTTGTTTGCTAGGGTATTATATAGAAGGACAAACCCTAATTCACTTATCCACAATTCATAAACTCTTACTCAAATTTCCATTATCATTTAAGAAGCACCATAGCACATCATTGCATCATCAACTTACATCACCATCTAATCCTAATGGCAAGTTAAGCATCATGTATGGTTGAATGTCATATTTGATCTTTGTTATAAAACTATTGAATTAGAATCCAAGGGTTTGGCTAAAGGTGAATATTCTTGTCTAGTGAACTCCCAAATGTGTGTGTAACACTACTTTTTAACTCTATTCAAATTCAAGGAAGAAAGAGAAACATTTTTTAGGAGATTAGAAGTTCATAGATCATTTATGTGCATAAAGGTCAATTCCACAAATAGGGGTCATCTTTAAGGGTGTGGAAATCAATTTTAAGTGCATGGATTTGAACCAAAATAAAACAAAGGCTAATTTACAGTGTTTGAAACTATCACATAATCATGTAATATCCTCAACCAAGTAATATAATATTTTCTATTTTTTTATCACGAATATCCTAGGAGAGTGAGGTGAGAGCATACAGTGAGTAAATAATATTATTCGTCATTTCTAATCAACCAGATCTTGTGTGGGAAAGGTGAGGGAAAGCAATGGATGGATAATGATTTTTGTATATATATTATTTTCAATAATAAAAATGACCAAAAAGGTGTAACAATGAATTGCCAAAATAATATAGAAATGCACAAACAAATATGAGTAAAGCTTCCTCTACAATAAAATGTTGCTTTAGTGACTATAAAATATATGTTTCCACAATATGTTAAATCTTCGATAAATATTAAACTTGCTACAAATATCGAATACCAAAATATGTCATAAAATCCAAAAAAAGCATTGAAGTATAAATACAACCTATGTGTGAGATTGCCCTCATAAAATGAAAGGATTTCCATACTTCAACCTTTAAGAAACCAAATGGGTTTCACCAAACTTCAATCTCTAAAATCTAACATTTTTCATCTTTGAATATTATAACTAAACACAAGGCTCGAACTACAATAGAAAAGAATGAATAAATTGGTAGGTGACTCAAAGGCAACTAAGCAACTCAATGTAATATATAATACTAGAAAGACACAAATTTCTAGCACCCTAGTTTCCCTCTCAAATATGGCAACTAAAATATTAATGAAAACTTCTCCCAAAATAACCCCCACTTTGTCATGAATACAAACTTGTAACTCATTAATTTATCACAAAATTTGTCATGAAGAAGTTGTCAAGTGTCTTAGGAGTTACCACAATATTTTATAGAGACCCACACTCCTGTATTATTTAGCATTATTTTAGGTGTTTCTACTAAACCATGACCCCTTTATTAAATATTTTTATATCCCTGTCAGGAAATAAAGATAGGCCATACATCAGCTAATTAATTAAAAAAGGACATTCTAAGTCCACCCCTCCTATAATTACTCATCCACAAGCAATGCAAAGTTGGGTGCTCAAGACTCTTTGGTTCCTCCCATGTAGCATCTTCTACAAGTTCTTCCAACAAACCAAGTTTAGTGACTATTTTGTGTTGAACATAGTGTTGTCATTGATGTCAAAGTGTTATATCAGTTGTAGGTTGTCATTGATGTCAAATATATGTGAAAGTGGTATGTCAGTTGTAGATGTTGCAGAATGTTAATGTCCATTATTGAACAAGGGCAACATGGGAAGTCTAGGTACACATGTAATTGGTGGTTCCTATATGTCTACTACTTTGTGGAAGTCTAGAAGTGTTTGTAGCTGTGTTCTGAGGTTTGTTTGCTTAGAAGTAGAATATGCTTTGGACTAAACTGTTAATGCTTCTAGTAATGCATTCTATTGTTTTTCACATTTCTGGCTTGTAGTTCAGAAGTTAAGACTACTCATGAAGTATCATATTCTACAATTTCAGTAGATTTGAATTATAGAGCTGTAAGATAGAAGTGACAAAGTAAATTCTGTGTTTGTTGGTTGACTATGTATAATGTCTAAGTGTTTATGCTAGTGAAGGGAAGCGTGTGCTAGTTGGAGGAAGCGTGTGAAGGTAAAATAGGACTAGCTAAGATTATGGTACTTGAAGCACATGACATCATCTTACAAGGTTCGTGGTAACATATTTGATTTGGGGTCGAGCCGACTACACATTACATATTAATTTGAATCAAAGTTTTGTATTTGGTTGACATGGCTAATTACATTTATTTTTAAAGGATTTTAGGTTGACATGAGATATTGTTAACATAATAGAATGGATATATATTGTTGATCATTTCATGAAAATAAAATATGAAGTGTAGGGGATGTATGTTGTGTGTAATGGATGTGTAAGGTATGTGTGAAATGTTTGAGTAAAAGATATATGAGTTGAGAAGAGAAGTCAAGTGTGTTGAGTGAAATTGAGAGATCGGCATAAGATGTGTTAACCAATTAATGCAAAGAAGGTTACGTAAAAGTAGATCTATATCCATTTTGTAATGTAAGGTTGGAGCCTCTTAATCTGAGTTGGTGGTTAGTGGTTATGTTGAAAATCAGTTTAAGGGGATTGGTGTCTCCTTTGGGTTGGTGTTTGCAAAACAAAATCCAAGGGGATTGGTGTCTCTCTTTAAGGTTGCAATTCTTGTCGATTAGTGCTTGCAAAATTATTGTAAGTTCTATATTATTTTGTGAGGTTCGATTTGGGTAGTAGTTCCAAGAAGCTTTTCTCATTGTGGTTTTTCCCTTCTAGGTTTCCACATAAATCTAGTGTTCTCTTGTGTGGATGTGTTCATTACTTGCATTGTCATTGGTTATGTTTTCATAATATTTTGAATGTGGTGGTTTAAAGTAAAAAGTCTTGTAAAAAGTGGTAAATTCTTATTCACCCCCCTCAGTATTTGTGTGTCTAACAATTAGTATCAAAGCTAAGTTCATTGGTGAAGCTTAACATTTTGAGGTAGATCTAGGATGACACACACGACAAGACAAGAAGGTATTTCTTCAAACAAGATGCCAATATTTGATGGATCTAATTATGCTTTTTGGAGTGTGGGGATGGAAGCCTACTTGATTGAATTAGGGTTTTATGTTTGATAATATGTTGCATATGGTTATAAATTCCTAAAAATCCTTCAAGAGATCATGCAGGAAAGAAATCCTATGAGAATAAAGCTAAAGAAAAGAATGTTATTCTATGTGGTTTATGCAAATTCAAGTTTGTCAAGATAATACGTTGCAAGACTACAAAGGAGATTTGGGACAAGCTTCATAATATTTATGAAGGTGATGACAAAGTCAAGCAAGCAAAGCTTCAAACCTATCAAGGACAATTTGAGATTCTAAAGATTCTGAAGAAGAAAATATTGGTAAATACCTTTCCAAATGGATGAAGTTTTCAATACCATCAAAGGACTTGGTGAAGAAGTGAAAGAGACTAATTGTAAAAAAGGTACTTAGATCTCTTCCCACAAGATTTGATTCAAAAATATTATTGTTGAAGAAGCTAAAGATCTAAATGCTCTAATAATGGACAAACTACATGGGTTATTCATTACATATGAGATGAGGATCATGAATGATAAAACTACAAAGAAAGAGGTAGCCTTCAAGGAATCAAAGACAAATGAATATTTTGACTCTAGTAATGAATCAGATCCTGAAGAAGCAAATTTTGTAAGGAAGTTAAAGAAAGGCTCTGACAAGTACAAAGGTATGTTACCCTTCAAATGCTTCAATTGTGATAAAATAGGCCACTTTACTGCTAAGTGTCCTTTTAGACGAATTAGTGATGGCGACAAGAGTATAACTTCTATCAAAAAAACTAAAATCTAAGCCCAAGAATAGGAAGAAAAAATATCATAAGTATAAGAAAAGCCTCTACTCTAAGGAAGATAGCTATTCATCTCATGAATGTGATCATTATACCTCTAGAAGTGAAATTGAAAGAGAAGATGCTTTATTCATGGCAATGGAGACTTTAGATGGTGATACAAAAAAAATAAACTTTGAAGATGATGAAGAAGATGCAAATGTTGATTTAGAAGGAGAACATATAGTTGCCTTAGATGAGCTAATGAAAGCAAGAAAGGAAAATTGGAAACACAAGAAAAAGTTAAAAAAATCAGAAAAAGGTGGTTATAGATCTAAAAGTTCAGATAGAAGAAACAAAGAGGATAGAAGATGTCTTGATAGAAAAATTTAAAGAAAAAGAAATGGATTGTGAAAGGCTTGAATCAGAAGTGGTGTCCTTGAGAAAGGTTCTAGAGAAAGAAAATGATTAGAAAAAATTATGAAGTTTAGAAAGAGCACAAAGATTTTGGGTGAGATTATCAACAGTCAAAGGCCACCCTATGTTAAAACTAGTATTGAGTTTGATGAAAGTCAGAGAACAAAGATGACTGAGCAAACCATGAAGACATTTGCAAAGAATTTTGATGATAATGCCTCTGATAGTTCAAGTGTTGATTAATCTAAGGAGACTGAAGAACTCAGAAAGGAAGAAGATGCCTTCATTCAAGTTTGACAAATGAGGAGATTCAGAAAGACACATATGGAAAGGGAAGCACACAATACTAGGTTCAATTATTATTTTTGGTTATTGTTATAATTGCAATCAATTTGGTCATAAGGTAGTTGACTGTAGAAGGTTTCCTACAAGAAAGAATAATTTTGTAAGAAAAAATACATTTTCTCGTCCATTTGATTCAATGCCATTTGTTACAAGTGTTGGCCTCCTACAATGATTTAACAACTAAGCCCTTATGGTTGTGATTCAAAGATTGGACATCTAATTTGGATAGCTATTTCAATCACCATGAAGGTGCATTTAACTTGTCAACCCATGCATGTGAACTTGAAATGGGTTAGCACAATATGTGAACTAAGGATCCAAAGTAGCCATATTCATTCTACAACTAAGAAAGATGCAATGTTGAAAGTAAATTGCTTGGAAAGAAATCACATAAGTGTTGAGCATCAACCAACAACTATACTAAGCTGAAATGCATGAAAAAAATGAATATTTGAGTCAACAAACATGAAACTACTTTGTCTGCTTTAGCTTCAGGAACAGTCACAAAATGAAATTCTAGTGGTTGCAGGAATAGTCAGTGCCAGATTTTTAACTAATTACTAAACAAAAAGTAAAAACTAAGCTAAAGGATGGAATGCTCACCAAGTGGGCCCCCTTGGATGAGTATCCCTTAAGAAATATGTAAACTTAGGTGCACAAACTTATAAACTCATTTTATTCACTAGAAAAACAAGTGCAATAGAGCATCATGACTGTATTACTCAAAATCTAAGAATGTGAGTACATCATCAGAATAAGCGACCTATTTTGAAGGAGCATCTGAGTCTTATTTACAGGGAGAAAATCTACCAAATAATCACCTAGCAAGGCAGGCAACTCCAACAGATTAGGAGGACGCCACTTTAGGGAAAGCATGAAAAGTGGAGAGGTAGTTTTGCATGTGCGAAATCTGGTTAGACATGTTTGCCTCAACGCAGATTTAGCACAATAGTAATTCCTATATTCACTCAATAGAAAATTAAGACCATTTACAAGGCGATTACAACTTTTTTTTGGCTGAGGAATCTCTCACCTTCGATAGTCTTCTCTTCGTTGACCTTTGCATGACCACCTTGTTGACCGTTATAGCGAATGACCAGCTGGAAGAATTTTCTTTAATTGTGTAGGCGGATAATTATATTTGCAAGATAATATTAGAATGCACAACAATTGCATATTTGTAACTATCTTAAAGTAGCATTCATTAATCAACATGTAAAATCAACATAGATAGTTCATATAGCATGTCAATGTCATTAAAGATTGCAAAAATAAGCTTATGCCCAATGTCTATGGTTTTGGGGAAATATCATAAAAAGAGCAACATCCAAGCATCAAATTCTTTGACAACTATGACAAATTGACAATAAAATTCTATCAAAATTAAGTCATAAATTGGACTCATCACTCCCTCCAACCTAAGACTTTGTTGGTGCTCCAACAAAAGGAGTGTTGTTCCTTCGCTTTGTTAATGCCTGAAGTTTGCAACTACCAGCTGTCCTACATCAGTTTTTGTAGTTTTTGAATGATGGTCCCAATAGAACCCTTGTTGTTTGTCCAATCTACTCCATCTTTGTCTCTCTGCAACTATATCATATTGGTAAAACATAAAATTTGGAACATACCACAATAGGGTAGGTGGCTATAAAGTTAGTGGGAGCCAAAATCATTTCTTTGCCCTTCCAATCTATATATATCTATCAACTCTCTTAAGTATTGCAGCATAGTTCTACATAGAGTGAGGCTCAACTTGTTTTAACTCATTAGTTAGGTTGTTCCACCTTTGTGACAGGTATCCCATCACATATTCTCCTTTGGTTTTGGCTACCTCCTCATATTATTTATAAGCTTCCTCTCTCTCAGACAAGATCCTATCGCCATAGCTTGGTCTGTAAAGAATTATGTTCCAATCCATGAAAATGCTCCTTGGGTTTCTAGATTTATCCTTGATGGACAAGGGAGTGTTGGATTCCATTTGCTTATAAGTCCTGAATTGTTTTCCCTAGCCAATCTCATTTTGTATCCAATACATGAATTCCCTTAATTGGTCATCCCCAACATGCAACAATGGATTCCAATCATGGTCTTGGGTCACGACATAATTATGTAAGTAAAATTCACACAACAAATTCTTCATTTAAAGAGGAGAAATCCTATAAGCATTGAAAAATTTAAGAGGATTCTCAATAGAAGGTTTCAAACTTGAAACAATCCTTGCTAGTTTAAAAGAAAGATACTCACTAGTACACAAACAACAATATATGACTAAATAAACTACTAAAAATTGTATATAAATGACTAAGTTTAGTCACGTGATTATTAGTGGTTTGTTTGTAGTCATTTATAACACCACCAAATTTATGACTAAACTATTTTAGTCATTTATTTGGTCATTGATTTAGTTATTGATTTGGTGGTTGATTTAGTCATTTATTTAGTCGTTTATTTAGTCATTTATTTGGTCATATATTTAGTCATTAATTTTAGTCACATGACTATTTTATTGGTTTATTTGTAGTCATTTATAACACCATAAAATTTATGACTAAACTATTTTAGTCATTTATTTAGTCATTGATTTGGTCATTAATTTGGTCATTGATTTAGTCATTTATTTAGTCATTAATTTAGTCATTAATTTATTCATGGTAGTGATTTATTTAGTCATATATTTAGTCATGTATTTAGTCATGTATTTAGTCATGTAAGTCATTACTTTAGTCCTATATTTAGTCATTACAAATCAAATCTAACTTAATTAATCCTCACAAATTAATGCATATAAACTTCAAGCATCATAGATATTCAAATGTTGAAGAAGCACCATGAAATTAAGACTAAAATGCTTGAACAAATATAATTGATTATACACAAACACAGATAGATTACAAATCAAGAGGAGCCACAACACAATATTTATGAGTGGAGAAAAAGCCACTCTGAAAATTTACTTTATTAAGCCTCATTGGCAAATCAAAATCTCATTGGTTACATTCAATGTCTCAATGACTCTGTACAACTTATAGAAACTATATAAACATAATACTCCTATTTTAATATGCTTATATCATTTTCCCCTTCCTTAACTACAGTCCTTCTGGAAGGGTAGTGACCTCCTATAGGGGCTCGACCCATTTAATCCCCTTGGAAATCCACAACTTTCCCACCGCTATTGGTTTTGGCTCCTTCAAACTCTTCCTCACTGATATTCACCTTTTACTTCTCCAATTTGGAGCCACAACTTAAAAATAAGGTTTCAAAATTTGCACATCAAAAGCATATTTGGAAGTAGATTTTTATCAAATATTGTAGTTGCAAGTTCCACTAATTATAATAAAGATAAATATTTTTACCTTTCTGCATCAACTAATGCAATTCTAATAACTTTTAGAGGATCGACAATGCTAGCCTTTATCATATCAACATACTCAACTGTAAGTTGCAACACAACATTAAACTTATTAATTAGACTCAATATCTAAGAAAGAAAAAGAAACTTCAAACATTATCAATTTAGTTTCCTCATAGCTTTCCTCTAGCATATTTGGAACCTCTTTAGATGTTCCATCCAACTGTCAACACTCCCATATAGGTAGAATTGTGTATGTCTATCAAACTATCATCTTTCCCATAGAGTTAGAGCTAAATTCATTTAGAAATCTTTTCTTGTTGATCAATCCAATTCCCCTAGCAAACCTAACATATAGACAACCTCACTTAAATTCAAAAATTTACTCAAGGATGTCATTTTTAGTCTTAGAAATCAAAATAACCTTATTGTTCATTTGTCAAAACTACATAGTTAATAGAAAAAAAATTCAATGGAAAAAGCATGAGGAAAATTAATCTACCTCTATATTATTAGAGGTGATCAAATACTGCTTAAATCTATAATAAAAAACCCGCCTATGAGATATAGCCAATCCTATCATATTAAAAAACAAGAACTAAAACCTTCTTGAGAATCACAACAATAATACCTGAAATCAATCAACGGCCGAATGTAATTTTGTCCAAAAATGTAGTAATCAAAAGGCTCCTGTATTGCTCTGTGATAATTAGAAAATGTGAAAGGATCCTAAAATAAAGGAAGAAATAGAAGAAATTATGCATTTGTTCAAATGAGTAAATATAGTGTAATGTGTTAATTATTTTTTCTTTACATCATTTAGGAACTAAAGCATAAAAAATTGCTTAGAAAGGATTTGAAGCAGCAAACCTCAAACTGTAACAGAATCCGATCAAAATTTGTTGCCATGTTTGAAAGGACTATTTCTTTTGCATTGGGATTCCCACTCTCAAAAACCTGAAAAAGTAAATCTAGTTCCATGACCATCAGAAAGATACAAGATTATCACATTAAAGAGAGGAAACAACAAACACTTTGTTAATATTTCATTCCTGCCTCAAAATCTACTGCTTTGCAAGAAAGAAAAAGCATTTTAGGCAATTCCAAAGCAGTACTTTCATATATTTTTATTAAACATCAATATAAAGACCTTCATTTTGTTGCTCTTACGGGAATTTTTTAACTAGGAATGAAACTATTTCAACATTTAGAAAACCATGTTTGACAGGTATACAAGGTATTGGAAATGCAAACTTACAGACTATTTGGAAAAATGCTTTTACATTTTAAGATAGAGAGATTTCATTTTGTGGACTTGCTTTAGTGGCAAAGACAAAGCAGAGTTGATGACCATCATCAGCTAGGCATGTGGTTTTAGGATGGTTTAGAAGGTTGGTCGTTGCCCTTATTCAAGAGTAAAATCTATTTCTAGGTCATTGACGACATTGTCTCAACTCCAACATCCAAACCAAGTTGGGATTCTTGTTGTCTATGTAATAAATGAAAAAAAAATTAATGTAAATGTAGGTTAGTGTTGTTGTAGCAGATTCTAGAAACATATATTGTGTTTACTTGGTCACTGTATCATTTTATAAGTTCAAACACTTCATATTTGCTCATTACACTGTCTCATTATCCACCTGTACAAGTCTGAAATACATTTTCTGAGTATTTTTATTACTGCAATTATTGGGTTGTGTAGAAAGTGAATTGGATGTCAGTATAAATATTCCTTTGTTCATATATGTATATATGTGTGTGTGTGTGTATAGTTTCTTTTGTTCATATATTGCTAATATGAAATAGGAATATAAAATCTTATCTCTTTCTTTTGAGATTCATTTGGAAATCAATTACTAAAGTCTAATTTTGTAACAAGAAAAGGTGTTTTGTAAAAGCATCCTTTAAAACTAAGATTCAAAGACATTGCTGAAAGATACAATGTTAAGAAACAAATGATTCAACTAGGATTCAAGTAAAACAACCTTAACTACAAAATACAACGTTATACATAACTCATACAGAATAGACCCTAGAAGCCAAAATGTAGTAGTGGAAAATACATTTAAGAAAAGATTATATGGAATAGATGATAAACTTCACCTTGTTCAATAAAAAAGCTATAAAATAAGTAGCCAACAAGTAGCCTACTCTGTAGATTTACCATTACTCTGGTATTGATATTTTCTTATATAACTTTTGGGAATTTATTTATCATTGTGAATTATGTAATAAGAATTCTCTATTTTTACTTGCATAATATATTGAACATAAATTTTTCCCATAGTCCATAAGAAATGTCATGCAAATAAGTTTTCTAGCACTATCTTTAGCCAACCATATAAAACAACACTTTCCCACATTTCAACTCCACATTTGTTGGAATATATCTAATATAAGGGTTATTTGTGGGTGCATCAAATTTACTGTATTTCTGTTATCTAAAATAGCCTTTACCTTTATCTCCATACCTATGTGCACAATACCAGAATTTACCCTTCTAATAACTATTTGTCCTTTGTGTTCATCAAAATCCAAATTTGTTGCTTGCAAATTTCAACCACATTTGTTGATAGGTTATAAATTTGTTACTTCATTAATAAGAAATAAAATTGCTAACCATTGTAAAGCACTACAAAGGACATCTGATATAAATCTTTGCCTCTTCCAAAATGGAAGCTTTGGAATAGGGTATGGACATCCATCAAAGCATAATAGAAGGGGGATTTTCATTTGATATTATAGTTGGAAATGCTTTGGTTGACATGCATGCAAAATGTGGAAGCATAGAGAAAGCATGCAAATTTTTTGATAGAATGCCTCGAATAGATGTCATCTCTTGGATTGTAATTATTGTTGGATATGCACAAAATGGATTTGTTGAAAATGCTTTAGAAAATTTCAAGCAAATGCAATTGGCAGGTATAAAGCCAAATTCCACAATCTTTGTCAACATCTTTCCTTCCTGTGCCAAGATGGGGGCTTTGGAATAGGGTATGAACATCCATAAAAGCATAATTAATAGAGGAATTTTGTCAGATGTTGTAGTTGCAATTGCCCTAGTAGACATGTATGCAAAATGTGGAAGCATAGACAAGGCATGTGAACTGTTTGACAAAATGCTTGAAAGAGATGCCATCTCATGGAATATGATGATTGTGGGATATGCACAAAATGGATTTGCTGAAAAGGCTTTAGAAACTTTCAAGCAAATGCAATTAGCAGGTGTGAAGCCAAATTCCACAATCTATGCCAGCATCCTACCTACCTATGCCAAAATTGGAGCTTTGTAGCAGGGTATGAACATCCATCAGAGCATAATGGATGGGGGATTTTTTTTCAGATATTATGGTTGGAAATGCCCTGTTAAACATGTATGCAAAATGTGGAAACATACACAAGGCATTTGAACTCTTTGATGGAATGCCTCAAAGAAATTTCACTCATGGAATGCAATAATTGCAGGATATGCACAAAATGGCTTTTGCAAGGATGCTTTCAAAATATTTAAATTAATGAATCACTCTGAAACATATCCTAACATTGTAAGCTTTGTTTGTATTCTTTGTGCATGCATCCATGAAGGTTTAGTGGATGAGGGTTGTATATATTTCAATCACATGAGTAAGCAGTATTGCATTACACATACAATTGATCATTATGTGTGCATGGTTGACCTTCTTGCCCATGTTGGCTATCTAGAGGACACTCTAAACTATATCATTAAGATGCTATTTAAACTTGTGGTGGCTGTGTGGATGTGTCATAAATCAAGTTTCATAAGGTCTTCATTAACATTTTCAAAATCCTTCATGTAACAAAAATAAAGATGAAAACCTTGAATGCACTATTATGACTAAAATTTACATGATATAATAGTTACAAAAACTAAAAGGATGAATTGTACCAGCAGGGTGGCAACCATCAAATGCCAAAACTTGTACAAATAATAAACAACTACCTAGTGTTCACTGTAGGGTCCCTAAACACTATTTCTTGAGAATTTACTAATTTCCCTATTCATTTTCCACCATATGTCAGGATTTTGTCTCTCAGATCAAAATGAATGACAGGATTTTGTCTCTCAAATCAAAATGAATGATACAGAAAGTAGAAATATGATCAAGAGGAAAGTAATTCCAATTAAAAATAATAATGAAATAACCATATATGGATCTGGATAACTATGGTTATAACAACCAATCCATGAACAACCATGTCAATTTCCTAATTCCATGCATGTGACCTATCTTGTAGGTGTAATTGATTACAACATTGTAGGTTACTTGAATATCATTAGATCTTCCAAATCTAGGACTAAAACCACCCCTAGCGGGGTCGAGGGGCAACGCCTCTCGTGGGGGTCTGGGGGCAATGCCTCTACCAGGGTTGAGGGGTAGCTCCCATCACAGGGATTTGGGAGTAGTTTCCCCAATGAGGTTGAGGGGCAACACCCCTCGCAGGGGTCTAGGGGCAGTGCCCCCAACTTATTCGAGGGGTAACGCCCCTTGCGGGGTCCGGGGGTAGCACCCTTGGCACACTCCCTATCATGGTACAGAGTGGGGTCGAGGGGAAATTCCATCGCCACCAACACCAATTTAAGGCTTTTGAAACCATACAAAACTCCATGGCACACCTCATTTTCATGATTTTTTGAGTGGAAAAAAGTCGGTGGGGCATTGTGTTATCTTCCACCGATATGTTCTAGTGTTGTATTATCTTCCACCGATATGTTCCATTGATAATTTAATAATAAAATAAAAAAATATGACTTCATTGTGAACTACCAATTATCATAAGGACCATTTAATTCATACCTTTTCCTTCAATTGTGTTTGCCTCTACTGATCTACTCCACTTTGTACTAGCAATGATCCCCTTACTCTGATAAATCTGCATAAATCATCCTGTAGATGGGCAATTATAGTGATTTGAATTTGAAAAGCAAAGGATTTTGATGGAATAAATTCATTAAAATTTTGTTTTTTAGGAGTACAACATTATACAAACAATTAACTGCTCAGCACTATAGGTCAAACAAAATAGAATGATTGTGTAACAAGTTGTAGGATGTAGATATACATTTTTGTGACACTTATTGCAATTAACATCTAACCACCTAGACAATTAAACATAATTATTGATGAAGTCACAATGTTCCTAACATAATATTTATCTGATTATTATATAATTTTTATAAAATTTCCACAAATAAAATACTAGAGTCCTCCCTTCCTGTGTGAAAATGGGAGCTTTGGGATGGGCTATGAACATGCACCAAAGCATAATGGTAGGGGAATTTTTATCATATGTTATAGTTAGATATGCTTTGGGAGACATAATGAAAGATGTGGAATCATAGACAGAACACTTGAATTGTTTGACATAATGCCTCAAAGAGATGTCATCTCATGGAACAAAATGATTGATTGTAGAACATGTGCACAAAATGGATTTTGCAAGGAACCTCTCAAAATATTTGAATTAATGAAGCACTTTGGAACACATCCTAACATTCTATTTTCAGTGGAATCAAGGATGCTATTTAAACTTTCACACCCTTCTATGTTCAAGTGTTGCAGTTGTGACAGGTTGCCAATGAATTAGGGAGGCTATTTAAATCTATACACCCTACCATGTTCAAGTGTTGCAGCTGTGACAAGTTGCCAATGGAATTAAGGAGCTTATCTAAATGTCCACACCCTTATATGTTCAAGTGTTGCAGCTATGACAGGTTGCCAAATGAATCAGGGAGCTTATTTAAATGTCCACACCCTTCTATGTTCAAGTGTTGTAGTTGTGACAGGTTGTTAATGGAATCAAGGAGCTTATTTAAATGCCCCAACCATTCTATGTTCAAGTGTTGTGTTGCAATTGTGATAGGTTGCTAATGCAATCAAGGAGGTTATTTAAACTATGATAATATTTTATTTTTAAGTGTTGCAGTTGTGATATATTGTCACCAGAATCAAGGAGGTTATTTAAACCTTTAAAATTTCCAATTATATTCAAGTGTTGTAGTTGTGAAAGGTTGACAATGGAATTGGGGAGGTTATATAAACCTCTGCAACTTTCTATTTTCAAGTGTTCTAGATGTGACAGTTTCCAATAGAATCAGGAAGGTTATTTAAACCTCTACAGTCTTCTATGTTCAAGTGTTGCAGCTGTGAATCAGGGGGGTTATTTAAAATTTTACACATTTCTATGTTTAAGTGCTATAGCTATGACAGGTTGCCAATGGAATGGGGGAGGTTATCTAAATCTATACATCATACCATGTTCAAGTGTTGTAGTTGTGATAGGTTGCCAATGGAATCAAGAAGGTTATTTAAATGTTCACACCCTTCTATGTTCAAGGTTGCAACTGTGACAGATTTCCAATGGAATCAAGGAGGTTATTTAAACCATGACAATATTTTAGTTTCGAATGTTGCAACTATAATAGATTGTCAATAGAATCAAGGAGGTTATTTAAACCTTTGAAACTTCCTATTATGTTCAAGTGCTACATTTGTGATAGGTTGACAATGGAATCGAGGAGGTTATTTAAACCTCTACAACTTACTATTTTCAAGTACTGTAGACATGATAGGTTGCCAAATTTCTTATATCATCTAAATTTTAGCATCGTAGAGGAGGGGTTGACAACAATTGTGGAGAAAAAAAAAGCTTCATACAAGGTTTTGAAGGCTCCAAATACTACAATTTTCACTCTATTCCCAAGAGAAAAGACAAAGAATACAAAGAACACAAAGAACACACTTTGGGAGAAAGAGATGCAAAACATAATGAATAATATTATCATTAGACAAAAATATAGCTATATACATTTGGAAGAATGACACTTCTAAAATTGATTGCATAATCTATTCTAAACTACTAGCTTTTCAATGTTAAGAATCCCAAAGAGAATTGTCAAAGATATATATAAGATAGTGTTATTTAATCAAACAAAAAAAAGAGCAACATAAAATTTTAATCACCCTAGTGAAGAGTTTTATTTCCCATGGAAGTGGGTGGGTAACAATTTTCAATTATGAAAAACCTAGTTCTAAGCACAAAGCTGATCTACATAAATTGTAAGGAAAAAATTTCAATTAGAGTTCTCTAATTAGGATAAACCATTTGGACTGGAAGGAGTTGGCACCAAGAGATCATCAAGTTGTTTGATATTAGCCAGTGGTTAAAGCATGTTTAGACACAATTCCTACAAGAAACAAAGGGTGGGGAATTAATGTCAAGGGAATCCTCCTCAAGATGTTGTGTTAAGTTGAATATTTATATGACATTAAAAGGGAAATCAAGCTTATCAATTCCATATTGTATTATTTGAAACACAATGGAAAGGGTGATTGTATTTGAATCTAAACAACACCAAAAAAAATAAAAGAACAATATTCAAAAAGGTTTGGTGGTATATCTTCATTTCACTCTAAGTAGAGGTATATGGAAAATGCTTGTAGAAGTCAACTAAAAAATATCTCATAAATGCAATTGGCAAAGGTACCGTGAGAACTAGAGACTCAAAAATTTAATTGAAGAGTCTATGTTAGTGGTGTGTTAGCCAATGTTAGATGCAGTTTCTAGGAAATGTTGTAATAGAGATAAAAATGTGAAAGCATAGAAATACTAATAGAATTTTTCAACAAGAATCCTATGTTAACAAAGGAAAATTCTATCTAATGATTGAATAAAAAATCAAAACATTGTACTGATAGTCCATATGAAGAGTAGTTGTTTTAATTAAATAGGCGATGATAGTTGGATTTCAAGAAATCATGTTTTGTGTTGTAGTGACATTGTATGAACCTATTGAGGAAAGAATAACAATAGATTTAAGGAAACTAGCTTAGTCAAGTTAAATCAATGGAATTGGTCATCTGAGACAAAAAAATACATTTAGAAGAGGAATAAATTAACAGTATTAAATAAATAGAAATTAAAAAGGCAGAGAACTTGAAATAAATTACAAGTTAAAGCAAGTTTGCAATCATCCCTATTCCAAGAGATTACAAGATTGGTTACTTGGGCTTATTTGTTTGTTTAATTTTGTCATCAACTAAGATATTTCATGTCTCAAATGATCAGTTATTTTTTCCATAGACATCCTACAGTCCCTGATACTTTGAATGTTGAACTTCTATGTTCTACTATCATATAATTGTTGTGATATATCAATCCATATAACTTGAGTGTAGATTACTTCCCTAATTATTGAGGAAAAATTAGACATGGTGCATGAATCTTTTGAGTAATTGAAGGAACAAGTCTAATTTATTTATTTCAAATAAATGCTTTTGATAATTTGCTGACAAGATAAAGCTTATACAAAAACACAAAAAGAAATTGATGAAAATTAGTGTAATGCTAGAAAATGTAGAAGCCTCACTAATTCTCATGACTACACTGGTAAAAAAATTGCAACATTATAATTCCTTATCCTGTCAGTCCAATACCTGCAATGTACACTGACTGAAGCACAAGAATTGGGTTTATTTGAATCCATAATACTCTAGAAATGAATCAATAATATCAGCTTGTTATCATGTAAAAAAATAAGTGTGCCCAAAAACAACATGCCATTTCAGGAATTCCAACATTACACTCAATTTATAATCATATCTACAAAATGGACAAATCATTTACACCAAATGAGAGAATGTACATATGCCTTCACAATATAATCTATTTAAATTTAAAACATTATTTTTGACCATACAAATAACCTAAAGGATAAAAAATTTGAAGCACAACTATGATGCACATCCCAACAACTACAATCAGCAAAACAAAATTTATTCTATAGTTATTTCTTAAGAGAAAATCTAACACACTACATGGATACAGATAATCAATTAGTAATGTTGTGTAAATTGTATTTCCCAATGCTAATTTTATTATTTTTGCATTATCTATTTGTGGTTCTTGATAATGTCTATAGCCTTATCTCTCAGAGGGTGGGAATTTAAATAACTGGGAAGTGAGAATGGTTCTAGATTATGTTTGGGTTTGTTTAGCATATTTTCTGATTTGTTAACCAATATTACCATAAGCTAAGATGGATTGGTGGTTGTAGAATTTTCTCAGTGGGTTGACCACATATTATGTTGTGTAGTTTTATGGAGGTTTGTACTATATTCCTAGGAACCCATCTGAGTAATGGCTAGGTAGGGTTTTGTGTTGCAATTGTTTTTTTAAGGGTAACCATTGATGAAAGCTTAAGTGGGTTTGATTTGTGTAGCTATCAATTAATTCATTTGCCTAATACCATTGACCAGAGAGGTTTCTATATTGTGACTTATATGGTTTTAATTTTAGATCATTAGTAGTTTCTTTGAAACTAATGAAGATAGATAAAATTATGTATAACTCAAGAAAGAATTTGAGAACAAGGAAAAAAGGCATTCAATTAAGCTTAAGGAGTGGAGTTTCTTAGAGAGTAGTCAAAAGAAATTGATATTTCCTAACTTAAGCGATGTAGACTTGACAATAGCTTGTGTTCCTCCACCTTGTGTTCCTTGTGCTAGAGCTACTTTACCTGTTAAAATGAAAATTATGGCCAAGATCCTAATACTAAGCACATTTAGGTTTTAATATTAGGGCATCCTTTACCTACAGATTTTGTCGCTTTCCCCACCACTATTGGTTTTAGCTCCTCCAAACTCTTCCTCATTGGTTTTGACCTTTCACTTCTCTAATTTGGTGAGTTGCAGCCTGAAAATAAGGTTTCGACCAGGGGTTTAGAGTATGTTTATTAAAATGAAAATAAACAGTGGTAAATATGGTACCCATTATGCAATTTTTTTGATTTGGAATATTAATAATATAATATAAATATTAATAATATAATATAAATATTATTAATATAATATTATATTATATTATATTATATTATATTATATTATTAATATAAAATTATAATATATATAATATAATATAATATAATGAGATTGAGCTAAGAGACTTGATTGATGGCGTTCATGCCCTAGCACGTTCTCTGTGTTTTTTTTGCTCGAGTCTGTGCTGTGGGGATTTTTGTTGCATTTAGGGTCAGTGGAGGTGGGGTTTCAATCTGTTAAACTTGCGTTTCTTTTTCCTTTGCTAGCAATTGTTGTGTGGGGGTTCATGCTTTCCCTTGGGGTTTTTTCATCTAGTCCAATCATGATCCGGGGGTTTGCATGCTTGTCAGGGATTTTGTTTATTGCTATGTTGTGTGGGGAAAAACCTGGGGTTAGCCCCAAATTGGATTTCCATTCAACATTTGGTTCGAAGCCTGTAGTGCATGGTGCAAATGTTTTTGATAATACATTTTTTTCACTAGAGATGGAGATGAATGATCTAGGGTTGGTTAGTGGTCCCCGCATAATGAAGATTAATGGGTGTTTGGAAAGATGCAAATAGAGACCGAAATTGGTTATCCCGATGGAGTTTCTTGTAGATGATATTGAATATTATTCAAGGCACTCCTTTTATTGCAAGTTCATGGGCTTGAGAGTTTCGCTACAATTTTTGGAATCCTGGGCTCAACAGACATGGATGCTAGAGGGAGAGATGGAGATTAGGCTCCTTGCAAACAACTATTTTATGGTATCATTTGATTGCATGGCAGATCAGAATAAGGTTTTTGAGGGTGGTCCCTATTTTTATAACCAGGTGGGATTGTTTATCAACATGGCATGCAAGCTTCAACCTGACTGAGGTGCTACCAAGTCCGATTTCGGTTTGGGTTCGCTTTTCATGGTTCCCAGTTGAGTGTTGGCGGGATGATGTGTTACTTTTGGTGGCTTCAATGCTCGATAAACCTGTTGGGTCTTCTCAATAGACACAGTTTAAGAAGGTAATGACTTTTGCTTGTATCTATGTAGAAATTGATCTAAGCAAACCATTTCCAGATTCTATAGAAGTGTGTGTTGGATCCTATACTTGGGTGCAATAGCTAGATTATGAAACCCTACCTTTTTGATGTCATCTTTTTCATGAATACGGTCACTTGCAACAGAGATACCCTAGGGCTAAGCCTGTGGCACCCCAACCTTCTCAGCCTTCTCGTAATCTACCTAGGTCTGATAAGGGGAAGGAGCCTATTCCTGGTGATGGTAACGATGATGATGGTTATGTCCCTATCAAGGCTCACAATAGGAATCAAGGGAAAAAGCGGACCTTGAGGGGGAGGCAGGATGATGAAACCTTTAATAGGTTTGAGGTACTGGATGATCTCAGCTAGCAGGAAGTGAATTTGGGGTTGTTGAACCTAAATCAGGGTACTTTGGGTTCAAGTCAAGATGGTCTTCCTTTGGAGACTATGCAGGTTGTGCAAGAGGATGGTGTTTGGCGGATGGAGGTGGATCAATAGTTGCCTATTCAGGTTGAATTAGATTCTACTCTTGGAGCTACGAAGATTGGTGGAGGTGGTTCCCCATTTCCCCTGAAAGATGGTATTGATGTGGGTAAGAGCTATTTGTCTTCCTCTCGATTGGGTATTCTGCAAAAGGAACTAAAGAAAGGGGTTGGTGAGAAAACTCCCAAGCTGGGCAGGAAAAAGGATATGGATAAGATTAAATTAATTGGGGAAACTTTGGTGGAGTCAAGGTCAGTCAAGCCTCTTAATTCACATTTTTTAGGCTGTTAGAAATGATAGTTCTCTCAAGGAATGTAAGGGGCTTGAAAAATGGCCCTAAACAAAAAGTTGTTCATGATTTGGTTAGGAATCATTCTCTGAATGTTCTTTTTCTTTAGGATACCAAGTTATCTATGGAAAATATGTTGCATATGGTACCTAGGTTGTGGAAATGTGGTGAATGCCAGTGTGTTGGGGCTCTTGGTGCTTCCGGGGGGTGGCTTGCTTTTGGAACCCTCGTAAGATTTTCCCTCTTTGGTGGTGTAGACACCTAAAAATGGTCTGGAGAATCTAATTAATTAAATATGACTTATTTGATTAATTTATCTTAAATTCATCTACTTAGTAAATAAATAGAAATATTTATTTATATTAAGTTCATTATTAATTCTTCTATTTCTCTCCTAATTAAATAAACAAAATTAAAAACTTTGTTTTATTTAATTATTATCATCACATTATTTCTCTCTTAATTAAATAAACAAAATTAAAAACTTTGTTTTATTTAATTATTATCATTATTGCTTCTTTTATATTTCTATCACAAATTAAATACACAAACTTAAATAAATTGTGCTATTTAAATTATCTCATCACATTTCTTCTTAATTAAATAAAGATATCTAAAATCTTTTATTTAATTATCACTTTCCTTTTATTTTAATTTAATAAACAAATCTTATAGTTTGATTTATTAAATTATTTATTCCTCTTTTGCTAAATTTAAATAAATTAAAATTATTTAAATTTATGCATAAATCATTTACACTATTCACTCACCAATAAAATTAGATTTTTTAAATATAATTAATACAACTTTCATTCACGGGAAGAGCTTCAGGGACAAACTTGCAGGAAGTCCTCTCAATCTTCTTCCATCAATCCTCCCTCTAATCTTGCCTGGTGTTTTCATGGGGAGGGACAAGCCTTCATGATCAGCTCCACCTTCTCATCCCATGCCTTTCAATTCTCCAGATTGAATCACAACCCCTTATCCCGTATCCCTATGCAAATGTGCTGCTGTGAAAGCTATAAATACAGCTCTTTGGCTACAGGAAATGGATCCCAATTTGTGCAATCTTACTCTGCAGGTTTTCCAAGCATCAAGCATCTTCAGCATTCAGCATTTGATCAAACATCCATCCAGCATCTCAATTATGGCAGTTTACAGTAGTTTCCTTCTTAGAAGCTTTGCTGTAGAATCATTCTAGTTGCATAGTTAATCATATTAGAATAGAATAGCTTAATTCTCATTCTCTAAGTGTCATTTCAATAGTTTAATTAGCTTCTAAATCTGAGAGTTAAGTAGATTAGAGAGGTCTTTAGAATTAGAGAGCAATAGGATAGATTTCTGAAGATTTGTAGTTTAAATTAGTTTAAATTCTTTAAATCTTAGATGCAATGTCCTATTTAGATTTGTAGATGCATGTTTAACTTGTTTTCCCCATTCTACCGCTTACAAGTGGATGTCCTCTAGATCCTCTATGTCCCTGGCCACCTCTTGTTATGAAACTGGTTAGTGTATCTCCTCTCTAATGTGTATGCTCCTGTTGAGTTCCAGGGTAAGCAACTTCTTTGGTACCATCTTTTTTTTGTTCGCAGCTTAGCTCCTTTCCATCCTTGGGTTTTGGCTGGTGACTTTAATGCTATAGTTGATTTGTCTAAGAAAAAAGGTGGAATTTCTAGGTTGGAGCCTTCTGCTCTGTTACTCAAGGATAGCATTTCAAATTTAAATATTTTTGATGTTCAACCTAATAATGGTCGGTTTACCTAGAACAATAGGAGAATTGGTGAGAGTTGTGTTGCTGAGAGGCTTGACCGATTCTTGGTTTCATGTTATTGAGTTGGAGACTTGTGGTCTACTAGATCTAAAATTATTGACTGGAGAGGTTTTGATCATTGGCCTATTAAGCTTAGTATTATATCTGTTCGAATGCCTCATTCTCCCTCCTTCAATTTTTAGCTTATGTGGTTACGAGATTCTACTCTTCATGAGCACATGGCTAAGTGGTGGAGGATTGGTAGACCTAATTTTGGTATGACAATGTTCATTTTTGATAAGCTTCTTCAGTTTGTCAAATATCAGCTTAAAAGGTAGAATCGATGATGTTTTGGCAATATCTTTCATGCTAAGGTCGCTGCTCAAGAGGAGTTGAATAATATTACTCGGTTGATTCATGAGAATGGGGATTCTAAGGAAGGAGGCTAGTACTTTGAAAGTGGTTGAGGAATTTGAATTGAGGGAGAAGATCTATTGGAAGGAAAAGGCCTGGGTTGAATGGATTCAAGAAAGTGATAAAAACACTGCCTTCTTCTTCAATTATGTAAAAGACAGGAGGCATGGTAATTCCATTCCTACTCTGGTGAATGATAGGGGAGAACATCTTGCCTCACACCATGAAGTCTCTATTGAGGCTTCTCAGTACTTTGTTTCCTTATTCAGGGAGGATTCACAGGTGGGCTCTATTGAGGAAGCACAGGTTCTTTCTTGTTTTCCCTAGTTGGTCTCGAGGGAGGCGAATGAGTCTTTGATGAAAGAGATTTCTCTTGTTGAGCTAGAGGGTATTGTGTTTCAGATGAAGAGGGGTAAAGCTCTTGGCCCCGATGGTTTCCCGGTTGAGTTTTACCAAGAATTATGGGATATCATAAAGTTGGATCTTTTGGTGGTTGTCCTTGAGTCCTAGAGGAATAAGCAAATGCTTTGTGCTTTGAATTTCACTTTCCTTGCTCTCATCCCCAAGTGTGATGGAGCTGATAGGTTAGCCTAGTTCCGACCTATCTCTCTTTGCAATGTGGCATATAAAATCATTTCGAAGTTAATGGCTGAGAGGTTGAAGAAGTGGGTTAAAGTGCTGATTTCGGAGGAGCAGAGCGGTTTTGTGGTGGGTCAACAAATTTTAGATGGGGTTGTCATTACTTCAGAGACCATCCACTCCATGGGAAACTCCCAAGAGAAGGAAATGTTCATTAAGCTGGATATGGCTAAGGCTTATGACAAGGTTAGATGGTCTTTCTTGCAGAAGGTCCTTTTGTCTTTTCGTTTTGGTGAGGAGTGGATCCAATGGGTCATGAGTTGTGTCATGTCTGTTTCCTTCTCATTTTTGATAAATGGAGATCATTATGAACTTTTTGGTTCCTCTAGGGGTTTGCGCCAAGGGGATCCCCTTTCTCTGTATCTTTTTTTGCTTCTTGTGGAAGGTATTGGGTGTTTGTTGAAAATAAATGTGGAGCTTGGCAACATTCAAGGTTGGCATTGGGGTGAAGATTTGCCTCCACAATCCCATTTGCAGTTTGTTGATGATACTACTTTGAGGGGGATGGCTACTATTAAAGAAGCTACTAATTTGAGGCAGGTGTTGGACTTGTATCTTTTTGCTTCAGGGAAATTGATTAATGAGGAGAAATCATCCATTTTCTTCTTCAATACATCGACCCTTATATGGAGGAGAATAGCTAATATCTTGAGGTTTCAGATAGGGGCTCTCCCTTTGACATATTTGGGTATCCCAATTTTTGTTCGCCGACTTCCCAAGGGTTCTAGGAAAAATATTATTGATAAGCTCCACACAAAAGTTAATCATTGGACCCATAGATGGTTATCTTTTGTGAGGTGGGTTCAACTTCTCAAGGTGGTGGTGCAATCTCTCCCTACCTACAGATGTATGCTTCAGGTGGCTTCGATGGGTTTTCTTAGGGAAATTGATTCTCTTCAAAGGTAGTTCTTATGGGCTAGAAGTTTGTCGTCTTCCAAGTGGAGTCTAGCCAGGTGGGATGTTGTGTGTAGTCTGAAGCAATTTGGTGGTCTTGGTATTCGACAGTCTGTGTTGTCTAGAGAGGCTGTGGCTGCTAAGTTATTCTGGAGATGGTGTGTGGAACACGATCAGCTATGGGCCAAGATTTTATCTCATAAGTATTTCGCTAGGATTCCTTGGCATGATCTCCCTCGTTACCCTATTGAGGGGAAATGCTTAGTGATTTGGAATACTCTTTAGAAGGGTGCGAAACTCATCAAGGAAGGTTTATTTTGGATTTGTAGACAGGGCACTAAAGCTCTTTTCTATTTGAATTCTTGGGATGGCTTCCCTCCACTTAGTTCTTAGTTCCCAAACCACCTTCCTTTGTGTCAGAGATTTCTTGTGGCTGGTTGGTCTAGGGTGAGTGACTTCAAGTCTGTCTCTTCTTTTGGTCAGTTGGAGGTGGCCCGTTGGAAGGATCTCATGGAGTGGCCAAACTTGGGACTTGGGGATGAAAGTGTTGAGCTTCATAAGATTATTTGTAGTAGAAGTTGTAGTTCTCTCTTGGAAGATGATATTCTTGCTTGGACCCATAATCCTAAGGGGAGTTATTCTGTTGCTTCTGGTTATTAGGTGTTATTGGCTCAGAAGCTTGCTAGGGTAGAGGTTCACTGGAGGAAAAGGGTTTGGAATAAGTTCTCATGGCTTAAATGCAACTTCTTTGTTTGGAATTTGGCGTGGAATAGGTGCTTGACTTGGGATAACATTCGTAAACAGGGATTCAAGGGACCTTCAGTTTGTGTTTTATGTGGGAGAGAGGAAGAATATTCTTCCCATTTGTTCTTCTAGTGCCCCTTTGTTGTGCAACCCTGACAATGGTGGTGGGAGGTGTGGAAGCTTCCTTGCATTCATTCTTGCTCTTTAGTTGAATTCTAGGATAGTCTGGGCAGACCTCCTTCTATGGCATCCTTTTTGCAAGATGTTTGGTATGCGGGTCCTATATTTTTACATTGGTAGATTTGGCTAGAGTGGAACCGCTGGATCTTTCATGATTAGAAGTTGTTGGGTCAGCAAGTGTGGTTGCGTACATTAGGAATGGTGCAGGAGTCAGTTGAGGCTAAGAGTGATTTGGTTCTCCCCTTGGAGAGAGGTGATGTTGAGTTGGTGGAAAGACTGGGTCTTCAGGAAATTCACTCTTCTGTTGTTTGGTCAAGGAATGGTAGGTATGGGAAACAAAGCGTTGATCAGGTTGGTAGGTGGTTACCTCCTCCAAATGGGTTTTTAAAGATTAATATAGATGGATCTTCTAGGGGAAATCTTGGGCTTGTTGGGATTGGTGGTGTTGGCAGGGACTCTATTGGGTAGGTGATTTTTTTGTTCTCTATTCATGAGGGGGTGAAGACTGTTAACCTCATGGAGGGGCTGGTGATTCTTTATGCCATCGAGAAGGCCCTTGCTCTTGGATGGTGAAAGGTTATATGTGAAGCTGATTCACAGGTCTTGATAATTTATTGAATGAGCAGAAGATTTTTGATATAAATTGCCAGTTGGCTTTGGTGGTTCAACGGATTCTTCAGGTTAGTTCTCAGATGGAAGCTGCTTCCTTTGTTCACATCCTGAGGGATGGAACCATGCTACTGATTTCCTATCCAAATGGGCCTCTGAGCATGATAGTGGTTGGAAGGTTGAGGATTGGGATCAAGTTTCCCCTGAGCTACATTAGGATGTGGATCAGTTCTTTGAGGAGGGTAGGAGGATACATGGGGATAGTTGATTTTGGTTTTTGTTGTTGTTTTTGGGGGCTGGGTCCCTTGGTTTTTATTGTAATGTTGTTTTTTGATTTCCAATAAAGTTTTTACCCCTTTTTTAAAAAAAATAATATAAATAATATAATATAATATAATATAAATATTATAATATATTATAATATAAATATTATTAATATAATATAATATAATAATATTATATACATGACTTAATAGAATCTATATATAGATTCTAATAAATAGAGGACTTAATATTATATAGATGATAGATAATTTGTGAATCAACTTCATCCATGAAGAAGGGAGCTATAAGTAATAAGTTATGAAACTCTAAATTTCATTGAGAGTTTGATCCTAGCTTAGGATGAACCCTCATGGCATGCTTGACACATGCAAGTTAGATAGGAAGTGGTGTTTCCAGTGGCGAATGGGTGAGTAATGTGTAAGAACTTGCCCTTGGGAGGGGAACAAGCTTAGGTAGGGGTCCCATGGGGGGGTTTAAGCTTTATGGATTATGATCAAATTTGAAAGAAAAAAGAATAGAGGAGTAATAGTCATTTATTTAGTCATTTTTATTTGTTTGATATTAGTCATTTAGTTGTGATTTTACCCGATGACCAAATTAGTCATTTATTTGCAATATTCTACTAGTCTTAGTCATGTGACTAAAATTTTTAGTCACATAGTCATTTATTTTCCAAATTCTACTAGTGGATTCTCTTTCAGATACAGAACATAGACCCTTGGAGGAGTCCTACATTCTAATATCTAAGGTACCAAGGCTGTCATATAGTCCACCTTCTTCTTTAAAGTAGCAATTTATGCATCCTTGTCTTCAATATCCTCATCTCTCTTTTGAATTTATTTCTTCAACCTTTGTTTCTCCTCCTTCCATTCTTCTTCCCTTCTTTGCATCTCTTTCTATAAATTCATAGCCACCATGTGCATTGAAAAATTAGAGGGTCTATGTATTCCTACCAAAATTTTCCTTGGCATAGACGCTTGCTCTTCCTATAGCACTATGGTGCAAAAGCACCTAGGAAAGTACTAGGTTTATAGAAGTTTTGTTTGAAAGTCAATTTTTTTTGTGTTGTGTGAGGTCATGTTGACCATCTTGTTTGTGTTAGAGGTTTTTTGCTCCCTAGGTAAGAAGTGGTGAAAAGGTGAATAAACTTTAGAAGCTTATCATGTTTGTTTTCAAAACAATGGACCAAGGTTGGAAAACACAATGTGTTTTATAACACTAACCATTTTGGTCATCCTTAGGCTTGATCAAAGAAACTCAACTGTTTCTAGGGCCTATTTAAGGGGTATCTCGACCCAGGAGCAGGGTTGGAAGCAATAAAATTTTGGTGAAACTTTGTGTGAAGGAAAGAAACAGCGTTCTGAGTTGAAATTTCTGAATTTGTGAATCTTGAAGACTTTTTATGGATTAGTTTGCTACTCTTTTGATTTGTACAATGTAGTGCTAGTTTTTTTCAAGATTTGTGTAAGATTAGATAGCTTCTTTTTTGATTTGCAAGCATTTTTTGTAAACAGTTTAACTCTGCTCAAATTCTGGTCTGAACTAGACTATTTTTAGGAAATGTGGTGCTAGAGCACTTTTCCACAGTACAAACCATACGACCCTTTGGAAATAGTTCCTAGACACCATTATTTTACATATGTCATTTGGTAGGTTTTTTTTATGTACTGGAGATGCTAGCAAAGTCATGCCCTAGGCGAGCCATGCAGGGTTCGGCTAGGGAAGACAGTGAGAAAAAGACTCATAACTTGCAAGGGTATGAAGATTTTGGAGAAATTTTTTTTGGTGAATTTTTTTGATGGTATTGGAAATGCTTGGTAGTTAGGAGGAGGTTCTATCAAGTCGTTTGGAGGGAAAAAATTTTGACAGTCTGAAATCAGCCTGGGAAAGCTTACAAACCCTAGCTTTTGGGTAAATTTTGTGTGTAGACAGTGTACGGGCTGAGCGGGTTTAAAACCCTAAAAATATTTAAGGTGTAGGCATGAGAATCACAAACCCCAAATGAAGAATCTAGGTCTTTTGGTGGGTTTTGAAGAAAATTGCATTTTTCCCTATTAAGAGGCCTAATTGGAGCTCTAGGCTTGTAGCCTTTTCTAACCCTAGGAAGGGATTTTGTGAAAGCGATGGTTAATTGGAGTTTTGTGATGAAACAAAAACCCTAGATTGATTACCTGGAAGCAATTACAACATTTACACACCCCTGCAATAATCAAATGGAATGTTGAGAGAATTTGGCCTTTAGGGAGGAATAAGGGTCAAGGGTGAGATAGTGGCAAGGAGATAGTGGCAAGGCACCAAGAATGCTTGGTAGGAAGAAGAGTGTTGATAGTGGGGTTGGCCAGTAGGACCAGGGGTGTCTATACCTATGATAGGACCTAAAGGTTAGGTTGAAAGAGTCACCTAAGGAGTTCTCAAGAACAAGGACTCAGAGCATGGGTCAGTGAGATTCCCATCCAACCCTTCCCTATCACACTAGCTATAGGAATTCTAAATGTTCAGCCAATTCCGAATGAAGGGGTGATGAATGTTCTCCCAGTTATGTTTATAGGGTCTCTTGTTCTGGATCTTCCTCTTGTTGCAAGAGCTCCTGATTTTCCTCAAACTCTTGACATTCAAAATTTTCAACAATGGTAGCAAGGTCTGCCAATGTCATGTTTTCTACCTCCTCAAATATGTCCTTTTCCTTGACATTTACTTGCCTCATTGGGGCCTTTGTATCCTCTTGTGATGTTTCTTTATTCCTAGGGATTCCTTGTAGAGACACACAAAAGGTTGGCCCACCTAGTTTTGCTTTTCTAGGAGGGCTCTCATGTTCTTCAACTATAGGAAGAATAGTGTCAACCTTTCGTTTCTTAGAGCTTGGAACTTTCTTTCTTGTAGTTTTATTCTTAGCTCTTCCCTTCTTTATTTCTAAATATTTCTTTTGTGCCCTAGTTCTCATTAAGATTCCAAGAGGAACATCATCATCAGAATCTAAAGAGGAACTTTCTTTGTCTGAATGCTCTGCCTCATAAGAGCTAATCTTTATGGTTTGTTCAATTGCAGGAGGGTTTGCACTAGGGCCTGCGCCAAAATTTGAAGCACTAGGAGTAGCTTCAACCATGCCCAATCTTCTACTATCCCTACGAGGTTGAGGGAAAACTCTAGGTCACAAATGTCCTGGTCTAATTTGATCAATTTTTAAGAATTCTTCCCAAGTCATGTCAGACACATCATGCAAAGACTTTTCAACTAACAATTTGATTAGACAATGGTGGGAAACAAAATTATCCCTACCTTTTTGGGTCTTGATCGCCATGATTGAGAGAAGGTGGTATAACACGTTTGGCACATTTATTCTTCTTTCGTGCCTCATATGATTCTGAAGTTTGAAATGCACAGAGTGTAGATTAGATTGGCAACCTTCATAGGTAATGTACTTTACAACATGAATAGCTACTTGTTTCCATGGCTCAGGTAGAGAGATTCTTTTTTCACCTTGTTTGTCCACACTCAATGGAGGGTCACCATGTTCTGTAAATTCAGCCCTAGATAACTTGGCGTCTCTAGAAGCAAGGTAATTTTCACCGTTGGCAGGCAATCCTATAACTTCTGCAATTCTTTCTTTAGTAGAAATGCTTCCAACCTTTTCACTGTGGTTTTTCCTTCAGACAATGTTTGGGAAAATTCCAATGCAACCTCCTCATTAAAACCATTAAGCTTCAAGAAATAGTCTAACTAGCCACAGTTTCTGAATTCAGCCTCTGAAAGTGCATCTTATAGTAATATGCCAAGAATTGTGGGTTCATTCCTAATTAACCCACCTCCCATTGTTCAGTTGCCTGCAATCAAACAATCGCTCTGCAAAGTTTCTCTTCTTGCAATCTCTATCTGAAAGCCCAATTTCTCTTTCCTGCAACACTGCTAAATTTCAAACACCAATGTTGTCTGAATTTTACCTTTTTTTTGGCTTAAGATTATGATGAGAGTAATAAAGGTAATAAAGGAGTAATCAATGAGGGCTACAATCAAGAAAAATGGTGACAGTTGATATCACTCCACACATGCGAGCCATCATCTCACTCAAAATTCAAATCGACTCAATTTAAACTTAGGAGTAATCAATGAGGGCTACAATCAAGAAAAATGGTGACAGTTGATATCACTCCACACATGCGAGCCATCATCTCACTCAAAATTCAAATCGACTCAATTTAAACTTTGTTGACGTGAGTAGGCATGAACATACACATGGACATAAATTCACACTTCCCCCCAACCTAAATTTGAGCATGTGTCCTCACATGCTGGAGAATTATGAAAATTTGATAGGGAAAGGAATAATGACATGATATGGAGAACATCTATATCAATTTACAACAATTAAATGAATGTACTAAAAGATAATTAAGAGATAAAAACTTAATGTGCACGCATCTAGATTCTTGGAAGATCTGCTACAAAGATTATGGAGAAAGTACTTTTCACCTTTCAAGAGGTTAGTTGAGCAATTAATGAAAGTGGAGTGGAATGGAGTGGAGTGATTATGGAATGAAGTGAAAATATGGAGGCATGATGGAAGAGAGAGAAAGGTGGAGATGGATGAGTGAATGGGTGAAGAAGTGGACCCCCATAAGAGTGGAAGTCTTTATTATGACAAGTTACATACCTTAATTATCCAAAAGAAGGGACACTAGGTCCACTTCCTTCAGCTGCGGGAAGTTCAGGTGTTGCATGCTAAGTGAATTGTTGTAGGAATTCCTCCCTGAAAGTTGGATTTTGATACAATCTGAGGCAATGACCATTGACAAGTAGCTTAAATCTAACTGGGTCAATAGTGGTGAGTTGAACAACACCATTGGGGAATACTTCAACAACCTCATATGGTCCTAGCCACCTTGTCTGCAATTTTCCTGCATTATCCTGATACCTTGAGTCGTAGAGTAGGGCCCAATCTTCTAGTTGGAATTTCTTGTCCTTAATGAATTTTTCATGCCACTTGATTCTCCAATTTTGCACTACCTTTGTATGATGCAAGGCTACCTTCTTTATTTCATCCAATGCATTGAGTTGCATGATTTTGTCTCTTTTTGCTTCAAAAATGTCCATTCCCAAGTCCATTGCAGTCCTAAGAGTTTTATGCTCAAATTCAATGGGCATCATAGCAGTCTTTCCATACAACAAATCAAATGGTGTGAAGCTTGTAGTTGTTTTCCAGGTTGTCTTATAGGCCCAGACAACTTCTAGCAACCTATTTTCCCAATCCTTCTTATGAACAACCACCATTTTGGTTAGAATGGCTTCAATTTCTCAATTGGTCACCTTAACTTGGCCATTGGCCTGGGGGTGATAAGGAGTAGACTTCTTGTGCCTTATATTGTACTAATTGACCAGTGTTGCAACAAGGGTTGATTTAAATTGAGCCCCTTGTCAATCACTATCTCTCTTGGAACTCCATACCTTGTGAAAATCTCCTCATAAATAAATTCAACAACCTTATTATCTCTTGCACGCTTCATGGCCTTAACTTCTACCCACTTAGTTACATAATTAGTGCATACTAAGATATAAGACTTACCATTGGATGGAGGATGAATGAGTCCTACAAAGTTTAATCGCCACTTGTCAAATGGAGTGATTACTACCTGAGGGTAAAGGGGCATCTCATCATATTTGGTTGGCCTACCCATCCTTTGGCATCTATCACACTTTCTTGTATATCTCCCTTCATCCTTGTGGAGTGTTAGCCAGTAATATCCTGTATTTAGAATTTTCATTGATGTCCCCTTGGCCACAAAATGTCTTCCACATGGTTCATTGTGGAATGCATGCAAAATATCATATGTATCATCTTTCCTCACACATCTCCTCATGACATGGCCTAGTCCAGTATAAAACAAACATCTTGCAATCCATGAAAAAGGAAATTATTTTTCAATGACCACCCTTCTCTCTTTTGAAGAGAAGTGAGGAGGAACTCTTCCTGTGACCAGATAATTAGCTATGTTAGTATACCAAGGTGTTTGCACATTGATGGAAAATAAGTGCTCATCAGGGAAAGAGTCATCTATGATCTGATTATCCTCTAATTTAGTCAGCTATGAAAGAAACTTTGTAACAATATTGGACTTTCTTGGTTTATCTACAATGGCTATGTCAAACTCTTGCATCAACAATAGCCATCTTGCTAGCCTACCTAAGATCAAAGGTTTATTCATGAGATACCTAATGGATGCATGATCTATGTGCACAAAGATTTGGTAATCTATTATGTAGTACCTAAATTTGTTGAGGGTATAGATTATTGCCATCATTTCTTTTTTGTCATTGTATAATGGAATCCAACTCCTTGTAAGTTTTTACTGACAAAATAAATAACATTTTCAGTAGCATCTTCTTTCTATCCTAAGACTACTCCTATGGAATAGTCTAATGCGTCTGTATGGATGTGGAAATGAAGCTCCCAACTAGGACCATTGAGTACATAAGCATGAGTCAAAGTTGCCTTTAAATCAGAAAATTCCTTGTCACAGTCTTCAGTCCACTAAAACTTAACATTTTTAGTGAGAAGAGTATACAATGGTGTTGCTATTTTGCTAAAATCCTTGATGAAACACCTATAATAGTCTACATGGCCCAATAAACTCCTAACATCTTTTTTTTTTGTAGATGTAGGAAAATTTGTGATCACCTCAATCTTTGTAGGATCTACTTGAATTCCTTTGTGAGTGATGTAGTGGCCAAGGACTACACCTTCCTACATCATCATGAAGCACTTTTCACTATTTAGAGATAGATTGTGGTCTTCACATCTCTATAGGACTCTCCTGAGATTCTCCAATGCTTCATCAAAATCAGCACCATAGGTGGTGAAATCATCCATATAAATTTCCATGCAATCATGAGAAATATATGAAAATATGCTAATAATTTACCTTTGAAAAGTTGTAGGTACATTGCATAAGCCAAATGGAAGCACTGAGTAGGCATAGGTTCCCCATGGATAGGTAAAGGTGGTCTTCTCCTGGTCCTCTAGTGCAATTTGGATCTAGTTATAGCCATTGAATCCATATAGTAAAGAAAAATACTGCTTGCCTGCAAGTGAGTCCAAAACTTAATCTATGAAGGGTAAGGGAAAATGGTCATTTTTGGTGGTAGCATTGAGTTCTTGTAATCAACACAAAATTGCCACTTCCCTCCCTTTTTGGGCACAATCACCAATGGAGATGGCCACTGGCTATCTGAAATGGGGAGATGAATCTTGCATCCAATAATTTTTTTAGTTCTCCTTTTACAATTTCTCTTAGGGCACGGTTAATTCTTCTTTGTGGTTGCCTCACTGGTGTACAATCATCTCTGATGTAAATTCTATGAGTGAAAATCTTAGGGTCCAATCCCTTCATATCATGATAGTCCCATGCAAATGCATGTTTGTGGGCCCTTAACAAATTTTTCAAAGCCGACTGTTGTTCTTCACTCAACTTGCTATTAATATTTAGGTATTTTCCTTCTAACACCTACACTTGTGTGGTTAAATCTATCATACTTGTTTCACTAATGCTTGGTACCTTGAGTTCATGTGGTAGAAATGTATGAGAAATACTTGTTGCTACAGGAAGTTCTACTGCAGGAAGAGTGGTGGCAGGAGGAGCAAGTAGAAGTGTCTTGATTGGAGTAGCAGAATGAGGAGATAATGCTTCCTCCACTTCACAATGATTCTGAATTATGTTAGACAATACTTCATCTTCATCTTGAAGCTTCTTGAAAGACCCTCTTCCTAACATCATAAGTTGTGCCATAGAATTAACTTCCTCGACCTCTTCACCAACATGTGGCCATGTAGAATTATCCAGATCATGGGATGTCCGAGCAAGAGGGTAGAGAACAAGATTTTTGGTGCTCTTCCCATAACAACTGGTCATGTCTCATGTCCTACATCCAATATATGCATCTTTTGTTGCTAGCCATGGTCTTCCTAGGATGATAGAGTACCCGCCGAGTGTGGCTTTAGAAGAAAAAATCATGAAATCTACTAGGTACTCCCATGAGTTTAGAGTTACCACAAGGTCCTCTACTACACCATCAGGTTTAACAGTTGAACTATCAACAAGCTATAGGATAGTAGGAGTAGGTCCCATGCTTGCAACATTTAGTTGTTGCAGGATATCCTTGGTCATTACATTTATTGCTGCTCCTAAGTCAATTAGAGCATTCTTTATCTGGATCCCATTTATGACAACTCCTACCAAATGGCTCCTTGGATTATTATACTTGGTAATAGTCACTTTCCCAAGTATGATGTTAGCTATTTGTCCGACCACATGAACCATAGTGGGGTCTTTCTTCTTCTTTCCTGGCTTCCTAAGGCATGCTTCCTTAATTTCCTTGCCATAGATTATAACATCTTGTATGGCTTGAAATAGGGGTATCTAGACACATATATGCTTCAATAGATCTAAAATATCAAAATTTGTGTCCTCTTTTTCTTCCTTTCTTTCAAAGTTTCCAACCTTTGAGGAAATGGGGGTGTTTTTACAGTTTGCTTGACTAAGACTGGTTCATGATTCTTAGGTGCACTAGGTTGAATGGGGGTATTCAGAGGCTTCTCTTCTTCCATAAGAAGCTCAATGATAATGGGTGTGGAAGAACCTAGAAAAGTAGTCCTTGATCGTAAGTGGATGTCACGTCCAGTCACAACATATATAGGGAATTGATTTAGATCATCAGAGTATACTAGCTATTATTATGGTTTGTTATTTGGATTGGGTGTCGGCTGAGTTGGTAGCTGAGTAGGTAGCTGAGTAGGTTTAGGTGCATTTGAACTTGAGCTAGCAGGAGGAGGAATTATAGAAGATTTTTGGGGATGATAAGGTGGTTGTATGTAATTATTTTTTTGGTTTGGTCATTTTTTTCCTCCCCTCCATTGATTTGTTTGTTGCCAATTTCTTGGAGGTGGTTGCCAATTTCCTTGAAACTACTGCCAATTCCCTTGATGTTGTTGCCACTGAGGTGGAGATTTTTGGTGATTGGGCCAAGAATTTGGGGGGTTAATCCAAGGTTGTGGTGGATATCCTTCATAATTGGATGGATATGGGGGCTACCATTGGTTACCAAATGAATAGGAATTGAAATATGGCCCAACAAAAGAGAGTGGATCTGGTGGCATACCTTGTCTTGGAGCCCATGGCCTCCTTTTTACAATGTAGTAGAATTGGTCATCTTCACCTTGGATTAGCTTGAACTCAGGTGGAATATGCTTGCTTTCAATATTAGCTATCATCTTGCATCTGCAGTCCTTCTTTTATTTGCAATGGGGGCAATACTCTACTAATGTTTCCTTTGCCTCCTCTTGTTTCTTTTTGGCCTGAAGTGTATCCAACTGAGTAGCTAGATTTTTTATAATGTCTTGCTTGAAGTCTTCTAACAAGTGAGTAATCTTTGTTCTTGAAACTCCACTAGTAGATGAATTACCCATGGAGGATTGGTAAGCTCTCCCTTTCTTTGAAGCTGCCCTAGAATAGTTCTGACATATCTTCTTGATGTCCTCCCAAGGAACTTGGGAGATATGCCCTCCTCCCATCAGGTCCAAGGCAATAGTGTAGTTGTCATTAATTCCTCTTAGGAAAATAAAATTTTGTGATTATTCATTGAGTGTATGGTGTGGAGATTTTTGTAGAGAAAGCAAGAACCTTGCAATGTAATCCTCTAGGGTCTCATCTTCCTTTTGTTGCATCCTTAAAATGTCATCTCTTCTCATGTCATTGCCCCTGCAATATTCCTTGTATTTCTCAAGGAAATTTTTCTTCATTTCCTCCCAAGTTTACATAGTATTTTTTCCTAGGCTCATGAACCATCTTAATGCAACCTCTTTCAAGGTGGTAGGAAATAGCTTAAGCCTATGGGCATCAGTGGTATAGTCATAACTCTTGCAAAGTATGCCAAAATCGAACAAGAAAGTATCAAGATCTTTTGTGACAAGTCCATAAAACTTAGGAAGGACTGAAATAGGGAAATTTTTGAGGTTGTTAACTTCATTCTAATGAGAAATGTGGAAAGGAAAATCTAGTTGGTTAGGTTTGTTTCTATTTACATCACCCATGCCTACTTGATGTAGTTCCAAAGCAAAGGGATTCTCAAACTGATTTTGGTCTTCAGAGGAAATTTCAGAACTAGTCAGATTAGGAAATGCATCAACATAGGGGTTTACTTGTTTTTCTCTTGGCAGATTCAAATGCTCATCTAGTTGGAATGGATTAGGGTTATCAGGAAGGAATCTCCCATGAGCATCTCTCCTCCTTCCTCTATGCATATGATATCAACTCACTATTAGTCAACTCACACAAAGAATTGGAAAAATAATGGTGGATCATTACTTTCCTACATGAGGGGATATACTAAGATTTTTTTTCATAAATAATACAATAAGAAAACTATCATTGACTCCAAAGAACTCCCTAGTTTGACACCATCCCCAACAACGACAACAAAAATATTGGCCTCCTACAATGATTTAACAACTAAGCCCTTATGACTGTGATTCATAGATTGTACATCTAATCTGAAAAGCTATTTCAATCATCATGAAGGTGCATTTAACTTGTCAACCTAGGGATGTGAATTTGAAATAGGCTAGTACAATATGTGCACTAGGTATCCAAAGTAGCCATATTCATTCTACAACTAAGAAAGATACAATACTAAAAGTAAATTGGTTGGAAAGAAATAGCATAAGTTCTAAGCATCAACCAAAAACTATAATAAGCTAAGATGCATGATATAAATGAAAATCTAAGTGAACAAGCATGAAACTACTTTGTCTGCTTTGGCCACAGGAATAGTCACATAATGGAATTCTAGTGGCTGTAGGACTAGTCAGTGCCAGATTTTTAACTAATTACTAAATAGAAAGTAACAACTAAGCTAAAGGATGGAATGCTCACCAAGTGGGACCCCTTGGATGAGTATCCCTTAAGACAAATGTAAAATCAGGTGTAGAAACTTGTAAACTCATTTTATTCATTGGAAAACACAAGTACAATAGAGTATCATGACTGTATTACTGAAAATCTATGAACGTGAGTACGCCATCAGATTAAGCAACCTCTTTTAATGAAGGAGCATCCGAGTCTTATATAGAGAGAAAAGCTACCAACTAATCACCTATCAAGGTGGTCAACTCCAACAGATTAGGAGGATGCCACTTTAGGGAAAGCATGAAAAGTGGAGAGGTGGTTACACATGCATGAAATTTGGTCAGATATGTTTGCCTCAACACAAATTTAGCACACAATAATGCTTATATTCACTCAATAGACAATTAAGACCATTTACAAGGCGGTTACAACTTCAATTTGAATGAGGAATCTCCTGCTGTCGATAGTCTTCTCTTCATTGACCTTTGCATGACCACCTTGTTGACCATTATAGAAAATGACTAGCTGGCATAATCTTCTTTAATTGTGTAGGTGCTTAATTACATCTGCAAGACAATATTAGAATGCACAAAAATTGCATATATGTAACTATCTTAAAGTAGCATTCATTAATCCACATGTAAAATCAACACAGATAGTTCATATAACATGTTAATGTCATTAAAGATTGCAGAGATAAGCTTATGCCCAATGGCTATGGTTTTGGGGAAATATCATAAAAAGAGAAACATCCAAGCATCAAAGTCTATGACAACTATGAAAAATAGATAGTAAACTTCTATCAAAATTGAAGCATAAATTGGGCTCATCAACAAGTGCAATAATTTCAAACATGTTTCAATACATTGTAGAAGTACTTTTGAGAATCATCCAAGGAAAGATAGAAAAGTAGATATCTATGTTTATCAAAAGAAATATTTTTAGAAGGTTTTGAAAATGAATAAAATAGATCAAAAATTTTAAAAATCAATGATTGCATAGATTTCACTTCATGCACAAAATGATAAAAATTCACATATCATTGACAGTGGATGTTCTAGTCATATGACTAGAGATAAAAACAACTTTATATGTTTGAAAAAATGGAATGACAGATTAGTCAGTCTTGGTGACAATTTTGTTGCTAATATATTTGAAAAGGGTATATTGAGTCTTGATGGTGGATAAACTAAGACATATGATATCTTATATGTTTAAGGTCTAACACATAACTTACTAAGAGTAAGTCAAATGTGTGACAAATGCTACAATATTTCATTCAATGTACAAGGATGTGAAATCAAAGATGCAATTATTAGTAAGCTTGTGATGGAAGGAATCAAAACAAAAAGTAATGTGTACAACCTTAGTGAGATCAAAAGAAAGAAATCTCTCTTGAGATAGAAAGATAAAATTTGGCTAGGCACAAAAGGATGGGTCACATAAACTTTGATCATCCTGTGAAGATTAGTTCTAGATAAGTAGTAAGCGATATACCTAAAATTTCAAAGCCTCCTTGCACTCTATGCAAGGAGTGTCAAGAAGGAAATTTGACAAGAGCAACATTTCCAACAAAGGAGTATTCCACTACAAAGACATTGGAGCTAGTTCATACAAATTTGTGTGGACCAATGAGGACAAAGAGTAAGCTGCAAGGTGATAGATACTTTATGATACTAATTGATGGTTTTTCTAGGATGTCATGGGTTACATTCTTAAGAGATAAATTTGATGCTTTTGAAAAGTTCAAAATATTCAAAGCTATGGTAGAAAATGAGATTGGTCATACAATCAAGTGTCTAAGATTTGATAGAAGCAATGGATTTACTTTTTATAAGTTTGAAGATCTCTATGAGAAACATGGAATTAGGAGACGATACTCTTTTGCAAGGAATCCTTAGCAAAATGGAGTTTTTGAAAGAAAGAATAGAACAATTTAGGGAAATGGCAAGAACAATGTTAATAAAGCTAAGTTGCTTGATGTATATTGGAGAGAAGTTGTTGTTGAAAGAAATAACAGTATATATTCTTAACAAAGGATAAATAAGAGTGAATAAACACTAAGACACCTTATGAACTATGGAAAGGTAGACTAGATTTAGTCAACCATTTCAAAATATATGGAAGCAAATGCTACACCAAAAGAGATGAAGATAATCTAGGTAAGTTTGACTTGAGATTTGATGAAGGTATATTTCTTGGTTATTAAACTAGAAGCAAGGAATATAGGTGCTACAACAAAATATTGAAGAAGATTGTTGAAAGTGTAAATGTTAAAGTTGATGAGACACTGCATTGCAAGTTGGCATTTGATGATGATGACATTGATTTAGATGGATCATGCCACATCAATAGATAATATATAAAGAGTGAGCCTAAGAGATCAAATAACAAAACTCTAGGATGGTATGTTCAGAGAGGTCATTCTAAGATCCAAATTCATTGAGATAAAGACAACAAATTTCTAACTAGAAGGTTAGTAGGGACAAATGAACAAGTGCATTTTTCTCTGTTATCCAAAATTGAGCCAAAAGACTTTGCAGAAGCTACAAAGGATGAGAATTAGATAAAAGAAATGGAAGAAGAACTAAGTTAGATTGAAAATAATGGGACCTGGGAACTTGTTCCAAGGCCTAAAGGAAAAAAAATTATCGGCACAAAATGGGTATTCAAAAATAAACTAAATGGAGATGAAAAAGTGATCATAAATAAGGAAAGATTACTTTGCAAGGGTTATGCTCAAGTGGAAGGTATTGACTTTGAAGAAACCTTTGCTCCAATATCCAGACTAGAAGCAATTGGGATGTACCTAGCATTATCCATATTCAAGAATTTCAAAGTATATCAAATGGATGTCAAGTCAACATTTTTGAATGGAGAGTTGGAAGAAGTATATATTGAGCAACCAAAAGGATTTTGGTTGTCTAAGAATTGGGATTTTGTCTACAAATTGAAGAAAGAATTGTATGGACTCAAACATGCCCCTAGTGTGTGGTATTCAAGACTGGATAAGTATTTGTGACAAAAAGGATTCAAGAAAGGTATTGTTGATAGTAATCACTATATCAAAATAGAAGGTAAGCATTAGTTGATTATTGTTGTCTATGTTGATGATATCATTTTTGGTAGTAGAAAAGACAAAATATTTAAGGAATTTGTTGATGAAATGAAAAAAGAGTTTGAAATTTTCATGCTTGGTGAGTTGTCATTTTTTATCAGTTTACAAATCTCTTAGTCAGACAAAGGAATATTCATATCACAAACCAAGTATGACAAGAAGATGATGAATAATTTTTAAATGGAAGATTGCTTGAACTTGTTAGTACACCTATGGTTACTAGGTGTTAGATTAGTAAGGATGATGAGTCTTCCACAAAAAATCAAAATTTGTAAATATAAATGATTGGAATTCTATTGTACGCTAATACATCTAGACCAAACATCATGCAAGCTATCTATATTATTGCAAGATTTCAAGCCGCACCTAAGGAGACACATGTGAATGTAGTAAATATAATTTTTAGATGTTTGAAAATTGCTATGGATTATGGCTTGTGGTATCCTAGAAGCAAAAAATTCAATTTGATAGCATATACAAATACACATTGGGTTGGAAGTGTTGATGACTAGAAGAGCACTAGTGGTGGTGCATTCTTTCTTGGAGATCATATTGGTTTAGAAAAAACAAGAATTTGTGTCCTTATCTACTATAGAAATTGAATACATTGCAGTAGTATCATGTTGCACTTAGGTACTTTGAATGAAGCATACTTTGAAGGATATGAAAATTGAATATGATGAACCCATTTGAATTCTTTGTGACAATACAAGTGCAATCAATATTTTGAATAATCCATTAATGCATTCTAGGATAAAATAGATATCAATAAAGTATCATTTGCTAAGAGAAAAGGTTATAGAAGAAGTATTCAAGTTGGATTATGTTGAAACAAAGTAATAGATTGCATATATCTTTACTAAACCCCTCCCAAAATAAAAATTTGAGTATCTTACGTAGAATTTGGGAGTGTTATATCCCTCCTCTTTGGTGGAACCCTACAAAAAAAATTGTGTTCCCCTAATTTTAAGTCCATTGTTGGCTGGTTACTAGGTCTTGTTGATTGTCCATTGGCTAAGTTTTATGTTTCAGGGTTTAGGGTTTAGGGTTTATCAACCTTTCATATAAAAAAACCTTAGGCCCTTGTGTTATTTTGGTCTAATTCTTCATTGACTTGGTATTTTCAGTCTTCGGTCATTTGAGTTAGAGCTTAAGTCAATAAACCCATCTATTGACTGGCCCCTTGTGTCTAGGGATACCGATTTAATCCTTTGCATGAAAATTATTTTTATCATGGTCTATGGTATTATGTTTTCCTATGGTTGGTGTCTTGAAATATTCATCCTTTATCCTAGCTTGGACCTATGCTTTGAGTTTGTTAAGCCATCATTACCATATTACCTAGGCGGCCCCTTTTCAAAACAACTTATGAACATGTGCAAAATTGTTTTCCCTTAAGTTGTGTCCATTGCACAGCCCATTTACATCGTGCTTTGCTCCCATCTCACCGGCTTCATATTTGAAATGTGTGATGCACTCTTTTTCTTTGCATCATGTGATTCCTTTACATCATTGTAGTGCTTACACCGCTAAATCCCTTCACATGATGACGACGCCTTATGTTTATCCTTCGTATTGCATGGTTCTTTCATATCATGGTTATGCTAATGATTTCATAACCCATTTCAATGATATGTGATGAAAGTTCTAACCTTTCCATTGCTTGGTGTTTTCACATTGTAGTTTTCTTACCACTAATTTTCTTCTAAAGTGTGATACATGATGAGTCTCTTGATTCCATATGAGGGACATCTATTTCAAATTCCTTTCATTGTTTTTATCCTTCATATCGCTAATTTCATCCTTGCTTGCTTAAATCTTTGAGCGATATGCACTAAGCAACTATGATTATGCCACTTGTCTTAATCTTGTACCATCACTCCACCCTTTCACATCACTAATGCATATTCACTCCTAAGCACCTATGACAAATGTGCGATGAGAAATAAAAGGAAATAAGGAATATACTCAAAGATGTTGGATACATGTCAATATATCATGCAATTCCATTGTATCATGTTTCTACATTGAAAAGATCATATCAAAAACATGATGTGTGATGTGCTACTTCAAAGAAGAAAAGGGATGAAATATGCCAAAATCATATTCCAATCAATAGGTGTCATCTTATAAGTGCATCACATACATCCTTTGTATCACACTTTTCACTTTTTTGAAGACAAGGAAAAAGTGATGAGCGATGAAAGGCTTATGTTTTTCTTTCATTGCATGGTTTCAATGCATTATGGGAATAAACTTGAAGGGTGATTCCAAAGGATGCCATACAATGGAAGGGTAGTGGATATTCTATGGCATATTCCTTCCATTGCAAGGAATTTTCACATTGTGGTTTCATTTCATCAAGTCGGAGTTGATGTGCGATGTGTGATGGCCTTACTGATGGACTTGGCAGTAAGTTTTAAAGCAGATACATGGAAACATCTCATCACATCACACCAAATGTTCACATCACATATTCATAGCAAGGTATGAAAAAGAAAGTGGAGATATGAAATGAGCATAGATCACCATTGATCATGTTTTAAAACAAATTGATCAAAGGTGGAAATTTAAACATGAACAACTAAGTGTCAGAGCACTCTTGTTCACTCATGCAAGCCATCTCTCACCATTAATGATGTATCTTATCACCTTCAAAGATCATAAAGAGTTGAATTATTCATTTTTTCATCATATTTGCAAGAATTTGAAGGAGAGCATGATGAGGAGACCTTAGAAAAGTGAATTCAGAGAGCAAAAAGCTAGGTTTCCCTACTAAGTTAAAATTTTTATTTCTTTGTGGATTTTCTAGTAGGAATAGAATTGGGAAAGAAACACTAGTATTAGTGAAATGAATTGTAACCTATGTTCTTTTACAATTTATGTTCTAAATTATAAAAGTGAATTATAGTGCCTAGTCTATTTTGAAGAAAATACTAGTAGGATTAGTTGCAAAATTTGTAATTAAACCCTATGAGGCAAAACCCTAGTTCCTAGTTTCAAATTGATAAAACACTAGTTCTCTGATATTTCTATAAGATGATTCAAATGGGTGAACCATATAAGGAAAAGGATAAACCTAAGAGGAAAAAGGTTAAGGGTGAAACACATAAGCTAGAGGTTTCAGAGGCATCAAACAAGAAGAAGGGGGTTAAGAGGGACTTTACCCGTTTTATAGAAGATGAATCAAAGGAATTGTCCCCTGGAACAAAGCTAGTAGGAAAGAGACCTATAGGAGAGGGTGTGATGACATATCATCTATAGAATTTGGCAAGGGGAATTGGAGAAGTTTTTCTCTCACAAAGTGGACAGGATATCTTCCTATATGCTTTTAACTGAAGAGGAGAAAAGCGTCCAATGTGCCATTTGTGGACATGTGATCTTGGAAAACTTATTGTACCTACTATGTTTGTGGAGGTGGATTTGATATAAGAAATAGCTAAGTTCTATGATCCACAAGACAAGGTAATCAAGAGTATGGATGGAACCCCACACCTAGATATTTCCAGAAGCTGGATAGTGGAGGTGCTCAAGCTAATTCCTTCTTCAACTATTACTATCAATATTGGTGCATCGTGTCAAGAGTATGAAAGGGTTAATTATGGGTATGGAAGACATGTGCTACCAATGAATAAGAGAAGAGACTAGAACAAGATGGATGTGTGGTTTTCACCAAAGGAGGTGGAGCCATTTGATTGTGATGAGTTTGAGGACTACTTCAAGAATACCAATTATGGTTTATGTTAGGTCCTCAAAAGAAGGTATGATGTGAAGATGAATGTTCCTCTGATGGCCATGGCCATGGAAATCCAAGACAAAACTTCAAATAGAGTGTTTGACTATGTAGCCTACCTAACAGAGGAGATTCACAAATAGTTGATAGGGTTGAAGGACACAAGCCCCCCTTGCATTCTCACACTATTCTTTGTTAATGCATATGTTACTTTGGATTGACCACAAGGCCTGGAGAAACTTCATGAGATTAAGAGAAAAGGATGAAAAGGGTGATGAGTTACCTATGCAAATGTGGACTCACATTTGGGACTAGAATTGTCCCAAGTCCAATTATGCTACTTTTTGCAATGGTTTCAAGTTTTTTTGTTTTGGAGCATTTGGGATTGAGGCCTATATATAGAATTTCTAGAGGTATAAAGGAAGTTTAGAGACCACTAGAGTTTAAGGAGGATACACAACATGATCATAACTAGGGGGATTGGTACTTGCAAGATCCAATTAGACTCTTATCAGATTTTATGGAGCTTTGGTGCAACCTCATTGTTTTCCAGTATATGTTTTTAATAGAGTAGCATTTATGGAAATAATGTGGCAGCTTGATGCCATGGATAAGGAGCATTTTAGAAATGTTAGAAAGGGATCCCTTATTTCTCATATATGTGATTTTTTTTAATTTTTTAGTCTTATCTAAAGAAGGTATTGATAAATTTATCACTTTGATAAGTAATTATAGAATGAAAATGGAGAAAGTGAGGAGTTGTCAATTAGAAGGATTTGTTGAAAAAGAAAGGAAAACTAGAGGAAGATTTGGTTTTTATCATCACTTGCTCCATCTTGAAGATATTATTAGGAATTTTCCTTCAGATGTCATTGTGGCTAAGAGGAAGAAATAATGGATAAAAAGTTGTGGTATTGAAGAAATAATACTAAAAGAAAATCCATTCTATGTCAACCCTTACACTGAGACCAGGGATCCTTGCAAGAAAGCTATAGAAATGTTGGATGCATATAAGGATGGTAATTTTATTTTCAAGGTTAAGGAAGCTAAGGAGAAATAAAAGGTTACCAAAAGGAAGCATGATGAAGGATTAAGGAGCCATACAACTCAATCATCAACTCATGGCACTCAAATGCAACCATTGGAAGGACCAGTTTTTGATCCTTTGGTTGAATATTCAATGGACACTGAGGGAGGTGAAAATGAGATGCAGGAATACTCAACAAACTATGTTCCTAAGAGTAAGAAGTGGAACAAAATTTTCCCTCCCCTGTGATAAATGATTCATTCGATCCTTTTCTCCCAGATGATAGAATTTTACAATGGGAATATGATGAAGATGTTGATGATGATGTAAGAGTGAAAGCATGTAATGAATTTATGGACGATGACTCTTTTGTCCAAAAAAAAAATCAGGGATTTTGTAATTCAAGCTAGAAGCAATGACATAAGGAAATAATTGGGGAATCCAAGGAAAAAGTAGACCTTGCATTGCAAGAAGAGGCTAAGAAGAAGGAAGAAGAGAAATAATGCAGGAGATTGCAAAAGTCACTCCATATGATGGGAGAAGATTAGTGAAGGATAGTGGTATCATGATACTGCTTGGTTGGGATCTTACTTCTATAATTGCTTTGGATTCCATAAGGAATGATCCAAATTATTTTATTTCAAGAGAACATTATGATAATAAAATATTTGGATTAGGTTTCAGCCCCAAGTTACACACTATGGCAATTTTGTCTATGGAACCAAATATGGGGAAGCGTAGAGTTGTGAAATCAATTAGAGAAATCACAAGGGGATTTCATGGTGAAGAGAGCTATAGAAATAATACCTACATAAGATACTAAGATAACTATACATGCAACAATGTTGAGTGTAGATACAATAGAGATATCTCAAGAAAGATATGATAGATTGTTGGATAAGTTTAGCAAGCTCTTAGATGAATACAATAAGGTGAAGGAAACTAATGCTCAAGAAAATCCAACACAAAATGCTTTACCACCTCCCACTTCTCCACTTGGATTCTCAACACAAGATAGAGACACCTTATCTCTCAAAATCAGGAGTTTGAAGGGGAAAAGGATAATGCGAAGAAGCCCAAAGTAGAAACTTCAAAAGTTGTAGCAGATATAATTGATAATGTTTTCATGCATGTGATATCTTGACTTTTGCATAAGTCAGATAATGTTTGGAATTTCTACAAGAATATTTATGAGGCCCAAAAAAGGTACACTCAAGTACAAGATGTCTTACAAAATGTTTGGAGCAATTGGAGTACAAGGATTGGTTCTCTCAAGGAGATGATACCAAACATGAAGGATGATCCTGATGCACCCATAAACCTCCTAGAATTGATAAAAGCAATTGATATTTTGGGGGAATATCAACTTTCCATGGAAAGCTAGGTCACATCTCTAGAGAAAAATAAAGATGTTCTGAGATATGGAAGGGCAATGAGTGCCTAATATTTTAAACAATGAAGGGGAGTAGAAATATTTTACTACATGAAAAGAAGAGGTAGGAAAATTTCTCCCAACTTACTTCAAGGAAGTTATTCACCTCATTGATTATGTAGCTTTGAATAATACCATTGATGATATGACAAGGATTGAAGTAAGTTGGGATGTGTTTTTCAAAGAGGCCAAGATACTAATTGATGCTAGGTACAATCTGCATAATTTCAAAGTGCAAAGATTACTAGACATTGATTGTCCCATTGAGGAGGGGTACAATAAATGGCTTGAAAAACTTGTAGATTAAGCCTCAGATAAAGTATTGATAAAATTGTCTCCTCTAGGTTTGAAAGTTGTTGACATACTATGTTGATGTGGAAGCTACCTTACCTTCTTTTATTGTTTTTATGCTTTATGTCCCACATTTTTGAAAGCATGTGAAAGGAATTTTTTTCTCATGGAACAAATGTCTTCTTCAAAAAAGGCACCTTTTGGAAGGCGGGAATATCTTCACCATCAAATGAAAATGGTTTTTGTCTCATCTAGATATTCCCCCCCATGGATTGTAAATATAACAATATTTTGGAATGTAACTGTGATTGTCAAAAAAAAATATTACAAGTGTCAATTCCAACTTGAAGCTTGTTCTTCTCCCTTTTTTTATAAAATGAAATTTAGGTCCATTGAAAAGGTTATTGATTGATCTCCTAAGGAAATTTTTTAATAGACAGTATAGAGAATATAAGTTGAGTCTATATCTAGGTTTCTTGAGTCTTTGCTTATTGCAAGTTTAATGTTGTCTAATAATACTAGAATTTGAATACAAGAATGACATAATTCTCAAGCCAATTCTCTCCTTGTGTATTCTTTAATGAATTATCAATGGAAATGATCAAATATCTTTTCAATGATCTTCATTGTGTTCCAATGAATGTATAATTTTATCTTTGTTCTGAATCAATGAATTAGTTAAATCACTTTGATAGAATCATATATATATATATATATATATGTAAATTGAGTATGAGGATATGATAATGAGTTTTGGTTCTAAAAATTTGAGTATAATATTGTAATGCAGTGTTGTAGAAGATCTGTAATGCTAGGTTTTAAGATGTTTTTATTCATCATGGTTTGTGTTAAATTGGACTCCACACCCTAGGTTAAGGAACTAGTCTAGGATCTATACTTAAGTTGCATATTCATTATCTCTCACAAACACTACATTTAAAATCAATGAATATTTACTTTTCTATCGAAATGTATGTCGAGTTGAAGTTTACCATGCTCTATTGCTTTTGAAATGATTAATGAGGAAAGGTATTGCCAAATATTTACATTCTTTGAATTTTTAAGCAATTTTTTATAGATCATATATGTTGTTACAATGTTCATAGGTAAAATGGCACAAGAGAGCTTGAAAACATTGTTTGGAATCATCCTCTTGAGTTTTGTAGAGCTCGAAGTGTAGAGGGAAAGCCTTGAAGACTTTCACCTATTAAGTTGGCCAATCCCTCATGATTACTAACTATTGAAATAGGAAAATTCATAGGTAATTGGTGAGAAAAACCAATAGATTGGAAACTCTATTGGGGATTAAAGCTTATCTAAGCATCTCTAGTTCTAGATCATACACAATCAGAGTCAATTATTTGCATTATTCTTTGTAGTATGAAGAACAATTTCATCAAATTTCTCATCATAGGTTAAGTTTTCCTTCCGTAAGTCCAGGATCTAAGTATCCTTGCTATTTCATATTAGGTTGTGTTCAAATTTTCTCAATACTTACAAATTCTCCTAAAGATTTATCATTATATTTTCAATTTCCCACTAAGTGGGTGGCAAATTTGAAATTTCTTGTGCTAGTGTGTTTTGATTTCAAAAAAAGAGAAATAGAGAGAGTTGTAAGAAGCATCTCAAAAAATGAAAGGAACTTGAAGTAACATGAAGAAGCACCCTAAAAAAAAGATGGAGAAACCGTCTTGTGGTCCAAAGCCTTCCTAGAAAGCTAAGAATGTAGACACAAGTAATTTTGTTAATCCTCCCATGACAAGATCTTCAAATTCTAATGATGCTATGCAAAATGATTTGTATGAACACAATATTCCCCTGAGAATGAAGAAAATCCCTATAAAGGATCCCACTACCACTAATCAGTTAGCTACTACTAGTCAGTTAGGTTCTAATCCTAGGTTCTCGAAAGAATATAAGCCTTGGAACTTCCAAGATAGGAAATTTAATCTAAATTGGCTGCGAGGAGAGGAAATCTTGGGGCTTCTGCTATTCACAAGGATTTTAACCCAAGAATAATATCTAGAAGTAGAACTCCTAAAAATTTCACACAAAGGGAGGGGTTGAATTTGACCAATTATACTCCTAAATGCTCTAAGTCAGATATTACTCTAGAGGATATTGAGGATATAATTAAAGACATGACAACCCTTAGATAGGAAGCATTAAAACTTGATGAATTAAGGAGAAAACAAGCAAAGGAAAAGGAGGATAAATTAAGAGTTGTCATGTATGAAAGAGACCAATTAAGGAGAAGGGTAGAGATAATGAGGAAAATGATCGATGAAGAGGCCACTCCTACTACCAGTTATCAACTTTTCATGACCCCAAACATGGACCATCTTAAAGTGAATATCCCTATTGGTACAACAACCAAAAGTACTTACACAAGTTCTATTGTGACTACCAAAGTTTCAGATCCACCTGTTGGCTCCAAGAAGTCTCAACCTATAGATACTAGAAAAGACTTGTAGGGAAACCTAAAGCTACAACCACAACTAAAAATATGAATGTCACATCTAGTACTATTATTTCTAAAAGTACATTCCCTGACCCTACAATTTTGAAATTACAATTAGTAAATGAACAATTGCAAAAGGAGTTGGAAAAAATGAAAATTCTAGTTGCAAATACAAAAATGGAAAGGAAAATTTCTTTCCTAAATTCATCAATTCATGATCCCCAAGAATCTAGCTCTCAGAATCCACCTCACTCCATAACACAAACTATTGGTATAAACACCTCTTCCACATCTAGTCATTCAATACCTATTTCCCAACCACAAAACACCCAATTTGGTGGGAGAATTCCTAGTGGAGGTGGAGGTTTTGGAGGGGGAGATGGAGGAAAGAATAACCAATCTAGAAGTCAGAATACTAGTGGCAATGGTGGTAGAGGTGGTCAAGGTAGTGGTGGATCCCATTCTGGTCAAGGTGGTGGAAGAGATCAATTTACTAGAAGACCAATCCAACTTGATAGGTATAAACAATTGTGTTTGATTGGGATACCTGGCTATCCTTATCCTCTCCCGGATGACATAAGGAATGTATTGGTTATATTTTTTGAAATAATGCAATCAGTGGAGAAGACCATCTAAAATAATTTAATAACATGATGGATGATTTTGAGGTGGAATATGAGGATGTAATGATGAAGTTTTTTATGCAATCACTAACTGAGGATGCCATAGATTGGTACAAGATCTTATTAGTGGAAAGAATTGGCTCATGGGAGGATTTCAAGAGAGTATTGAGGGAGCAATATGGAGACAAAAATGATCCAAGGTTTATGTTGAGTGAATTTAACAATATTTCCAAAGGTTCAAATGAAATGATTTTTGACTTCAACACTAGATTTCAAAAAGTAATGAATAGGATACCTGTTGACTTGAGGCCAAATGACCAGTATGCTTGGTTAATTATTGTATTTCTTTTGACTCAAAGATGAGTTATCACCTAAGAGACAAGGACCCTCAAACTTTGAGGGATTCCTTCAAAATTGTATTGCATATTGAGAGTAATAGAAGAGCTTCAGGCAAGGTAGGGAGGAGAGATGATGTTAAAATTATGAAGAACCCAAACCAGAATAAGGGAACAATAGAAAAGGGGCCCTCTACTGAAGAAAAAATGGATAAGATTATTTATTCAATGAAGGATTTGAATTATAGATTTTCCAAGCATGAAAAGGGGTTATCAAATGATAAGCCCAAGTTTTGAAGAAATGAGAAGCCCCCAAGATTACAAGACTTCCCATATAATATAAATTGGCACAATAGTAAGCTAGTGCATAATAACTAGAAAAATACACAAGGTCAAGTTCCACCTGACCCACTACAGAAAAATTATGCTAATTTTTTGGATGAGGTTCCATGGTGTGTGGCCTGTTAGTTGCCACATTTCCCTCACCAATGTGCAGTTGCATTGTTCTTGGAGGAAGAAAAACTTACATCTACTGACTATGATCCATCCTAGGATCATAGTGAAGAGATAAATGTCCTTATGAGCAGATCTGGTTCTTTTTATGAAGAGTGTTATTTTGAGGAAGAGTCTCATGAAATTGATATTAATGATTAGAGACAAAAGGAAAGTGCAAACTAGCAATAGGTCCTTATGAGAAGATCTGATTTTGTTGATGAAGAGTGTTCTTTTGAGGAAGAGTCTCATGAAATTGATATCAATGATTAGAGACAAAAGGCAAGTGAAAACTAGCAATAGGTCCTCTTAGATGAAGATACTGAGAAGGATTATAATGTTTGTACTCTTGAAACTGATGAGTCTAATATATTTCTTAGAAGACCATCCAATGTAGAGATTGAACTAATGATGACTATTGTAGTTGTACATGAAAGAAACAATTACCACCTTAGGAATAGGGTTGTTAATATTGATCAAGGTCAGGAAGGCAACATGTTTATCAAAAAACAAAATACAAACAATAAAGTATCAAAGGAATATGGTAAGGTGAATGGACCCAAAGTCAAAAGAGAATAAGGGAAGTAAAATTTGGGCCAAGAAGGGTGATATAACCAAGGTGGACAATGAAATCATATCCCTAGCTATTAAGGAAAAAGCACAAAAGAAGAGCATTGAGGAAGAAAAGAAGGAAGATAAGACAAAGGTTTAATAGAGATGTGAGCAACAAAAAGGAAATATTGATGAACAAGATATGACATTTCATGATCTTCCTAAATATACTTTCGTAGACATGTTCCAATTTCTGTCACAAGTTAAGGTCATAGTTCCTTTATTAGAGATGATGAAAATTTATGAACATAAGAAAAAGGAAGTCACCCTTATCAATGGGATGGCTATAGCCTGTAATGAACAAGTAGTGTCTACCCCACCCAAAGTGAGTAGAAATGAACTAAAAGAGAAGGATGTAGAGGGGGCAATCACTAAGATCCCTCAGATCTACTTGGGTACCACTATCACTACTTGTCCCAACCAAGTAGATACCTTTTATGTGAATTTGTTTATTGATGGGAAGTTTACTGAGAAATGGTATGATAGACTCAAGAGCTTCATCTAATTTCATGCTAGTTGAGATTATGAAGCAGATAGGGTTAAATATTAACAATGTTTATGGCAAATGTTATTCCATGGATTCAAGGGAGGTACTTATTATTAGGATAATCAAAGATATCCCCTACAAGCTTGTTGTCTTTCCTGACAAGGAATTCACAATGAGTATCATTGTGGTGGATATACCTCCAAATTACGGAATGTTGTTACCCACAAAGTGGAGTGTGTATATGGGAGATAGTATGTAATGTGACATGTCTTATGCCACTTTTATCAAGTTGATCAGGGAATCTAGATTCCCACATATAGAATTTGATACTCCTAAAGATAGGATACACTTTGTTGACATTGGTGTTGACAACTTTAGGATTGAAGAGTTGCATGAAGAGGATGAAAAGAAACCTGCACCTCTAGATAAGGAGATAGCGAAGTTACAAATGATAATGATCTCTAGACAATGTACTCTAATGGAGCATGCTCAAAGGAGGGGTTGGGTGCAAGAGTGATTTTAATCTCTCCCAATGGAAAGAATTTCAAATTTTCATTCTCACTATTGTTTTGATGCACAAACAACATTGTTGAGAATGAAGCCCTATTGTTGGGATTGAGATTATTTGAAAAATAGGGGATAAAGAAACTAAAAGGGATTGGTGATTCTGAACTAGTTATATCCCAAGTTAGATCAAATTTTGTATTAAAAAACAAAATATTGAAGCAATATAGGAATGTTGTTTGGGATTCTATACAACAATTTGATGCCTTTGGTATTGACTGGTTGGAGTGAGGAAAAAATTAAGTGGTTGATTTACTGAAAAATATTGCACTCAGACCAGATGACATAACCTTTGTAGGCATTTCCAAGGTGGAAGTGTAAACTAGTTCATCATTTCCTAATAACATATAGAGCTGGCAGGTGTTCAATGATGATGGGGATATTCTAAAATTCTTGCACTACATTGATCAATATGAAATTCAAGAAATTTAATTTGGAGCATTTGTGGAAGTTGTGGATGGCAAGGAAATAATATTTGGAAATGAGGTCATTCAGTTGAAGACCAAAAAGATTCCAAAGGGTGTAGTTGCTTTGGAGAGGATCCTTGATGGTGTTGATAAGACCAATGTTAAAAAGACATCCACTCATAAGGAAGACATATAAGAAGTGAATCTTGGCACAAAAAATGCTCCAAAGAAATTTTATGTAGGCAAGAAGATGAAGCCTCAAGTCAAAGAAATGTTGATTTCATTGCTTAGGAAATAAAGGCATGCATTTTTCTGGTCTTATGATGATTTAAAGCCTACAAAGAGGATTTGTTCCAAAATGAAATTCCTCTAAAACCTAATACAAATCCTTTTACGAAAAAGAAAAGGCCAATAAATCCAACACTGGAACCAAAAATGCAGGAAGAATTGGTGAAATTAAGGGATGTTGGAATTATCAAACCCATTAGGCATTCAACATGGGTGTCTAATTTGGTGCCAGTGAGAAAAAAAATGGTAACATAAGATTTTGTGTGGATTTTAGAAATCTGAACATGTTATCCCTCAAAGACAACTATCCATTGGCCAACATGGAAGCCATGTTACAAAGGGTAACTAGTTGTGAATTGTTATCCATGATGGATGGTTTCTTAGGTTCTAACCAAGTGAAGGTTACGAAGTTTGAGAAGTACAAGACTGCATTTACAACTCCTTGGGGGCACATATGTGTATGTCAGAATTCCTTTTGGCCTAACAAATGTAGGTGCCACTTTTCAAAGGGCTATGGATGTAGCCTTTGCTAATTTTATAGATATCTTTTTAGCAGTGTATCAGGATGATTTAACATCATACAACAAGAAGGAAGAAGATCACTGCATGCACTTAGAGAAGATATTTTCCAAAGCAATTGAGTATGGTATATCTTTCAACCCCAAGACATTTGTTTTTGGAGTAAAGGAAGGAAAATTTATTGGGAATATTGTTTCTAGAGAGGGGATAAGGATTGATCTTGAGCATGTGGATACAATTGAAAAGATTCAACAACCAAATAATGTTAAAGGCATTCATTCATTCTTTGGGAAAATCAATTTTTTGAGAATATTTGTCACTAACTTTGCATAAATCACTTACCCTATATCCAAAATGTTGAAGAAAGATGAGAAAGTGGTTTGGAGTGAAGAGCCAAGTAAATCTTTTTAGAGAATCAAGCAAGAAATTAAAGAGGATCTGGTTCTTAAGACTCTATATTTTTCTAAACCATTGCAGATTTTATCTTTTGTCTCATTCCATACAATTGTTGCAGTGTTATTGCAAAAGAATGAAGAATGTTTTGAACAACCAATTGCATTTTTTAGCAAGTTATTACAAGTTCCAAAGATGAAGTATGACATGATAGAAAAACAAGCTTATGCACTAGTCAAGGCAGTAAAAATATTCAGGACATACCTTGTGGGAGCTACAATCATGGATTATGTTCCCAACACTACACTCAAGGATATCTTCACCCAACAAGAGGTCACAAGTAGACGATGTAGATGGATAAATAAAATTCAAGAGTTTAACATCTATGTGCAGATTACCAAGTTCGTAAGAGGCCAAGGTTTAGACAAGTTGATGGCTAAAAAAATTTAGAAGCTAAGCAGATTAATTAAGTGGAATGTGTAGATGTGTCGCCAATTTGTGATATGCAAACTTGTGGCTGGTATAGGCACATTGTCACTACTTGCAAATTATGCAATGTCCTGAAAGACTCACAGACAATGAGAAGATGACCTTAAAGTTGTAGGCAATAAAATATGTGATTGTGGACAATGAACTATGGTGGAGAAACCCAGATGAGGTCTTATTAAAATGTGTTGATGGTAAGCAGGCATTGGAAGTTTTGACTGAGATGCATAGTGGAGTGTGTGGAGGCCATTGCATGGAAAATACAACTACACACAAGGTTTTAAGAGTAGGATTTTGGTGGCCTAGTATGTTTAAGGATGCCCACAAGTTGGTCAAAACATGTGATGCATGCAAAAGATTCTCTAGAAAGCTTAAATTTTCAAGAACTTTTCCATTGTGACCTATTTTATTCAAGGCTCCCTTTCAACAATGGGGAATTGAATTCATAGGGGAGATCTCAAAAAATTCCAGTGGGGGACACTCTTGGATTCTTGTTGCCACTAATTATTTTACAAAGTGGGTAGAGGTAAAAGGGAAAAAATTAAGGTGGTGACTAATTTTCTATTAGATAACATATTGGTTAGATTTGGGGTACCAAAAAATATTGTTTCTGATAATGCAATGTGTTTCAAATATGATGAATTCAAGAAAATTTGTTATAAATATGGTATTTAGACATCCTACTCTTCTCCATACCACCCACAAGGAAATGGCCAAGCTAATTCAAGTAACAAGAGCCTAATGAAGATTATCAAGAGAGCAATAGAAAAGAATAAAAGGGCTTGGGATTCCAAACTAAATTTGGCATTGTGGGTAGATAGGGTGACAATTAAGAAAGCAATAGTATACTCTCCATTTGGTTTGGTTTATGGCATAGATGCAAGGTTGACACAAAATAGTTTGATGAAAATGTATAAGTTTATCCAGGAATATGATGATGACATGCAAAAAATGATTAATGTTCTAATGGGAATGGATGAGATAAGGAGAGAATCTCAAAAGAAGAATGCAAAGTGGCAGTTACAAGTTAAGAATTTGTATGAAAAGAGGGATTCTCCAAGAAAATTTGAGGTTGGGAGCATGGTACTAATGTGGAATTCCAGATCTCAAGATAAGGGAAAGCATGGGAAGTTTGATGCTCTATGGCTGGGCCCGCCCTTAGTTGAAAATAATCATGGTGAAGACTCCTATTTCCTCCAAAGCTTAACATGTGAATTTCTTGAATTTCCAATACACATAAAGTTCTTGAAAACATACTTTTCATAAGTATGATCTTTTCCATGTATGTTGCATTTTTATGTAAATTATCTTTATATAGGTTTGGTGTGCTTTTGGTTTTGGTTTGGTTTGGTTTTCCTTTTGGGCAGTTACCTAGTCTTTGGTTCTCTATATTGGTTTGCTTCACCAGGAGATGTCTGGAATCTCATCATGCCTACAAGAGGCATGTGTCCCCAATCAGAGCCACTTGTGGAACCACTCAAAAAAAATGTCCCCTGATTTTAAGTCCATATTTGGCTAGTTACGAAGTCTTGTTTATTTTCCATTGGTTAAGGTTTGTGTTTTAGGGTTTAGGGTTTATCAACCTTTCATATAAAACCTTAGTCCCTTGTGTTATTTTGGTCTAATTATTCATTGAATTGGTATTGTAAATCTTCGGTCATTTGAGTTACAACTTAATTCAATAAACCTGTCTATTGATTGGCCCCTTGTGTTTAGGGATATCGTTTTACTCCTTTGCATGAAAATCCTTTTATCATGGTCCATGGTATTATGTTTTCCTATGGTTGGTGTCTTGAAATATTTATCCTTTATCCTAGGTTGGACCTATGCTTTGAGTTGGTTAAGTCATTGTTACCCATATTACCTAGGTGACCCCTTTTCAAAACAACTTATGAACATGTGCAAATTTTTTTCCCCTTAAGTTGTGTCCATCGTGCACACCATGTACATCAAGCTTTGCTACCATCTCACCAACTTCATATTTGTGATGTGTGATGCACTCTTTTCCTTTGCATCATGTGCTACCTTTACATCACTGTAATGCTTACATAACTAAATCCATTTATGTGATGAGTTATACCTTGTGTTTATCCTTTGCATCACATGGTTCTTTCATATCATAGTTATGCTAATGCTTTCATAACCCATTTTAGTGATATGTGATGACCTTGCTATCCTCTCCACTACTTGGTGTTTTCACATCGTGGTTTTCTTACCGCTAATTTTATTCTAAAGTGTGAAACATGATGATTCTCTTGATTCCATATGAGGGACATGTGTTTGAAATTACTTCATATTTCTAATTTTGTCCTTGCTCGCTTAAAGCTTTGAGAAATATGCATTGAGCAACTATGATTATGCCACTTGTCTTAATCTTGTACAATCACTCCATGCTTTCACATCGCTAATGCATATTCACCCCTGAACACCTATGAGCAATGTGGGATGGATGATAAAAGGAAATAATGAATATACTCAAAGATGTTGGATACGTGTCAACACATCATGAAACTCCATTGTATTGTATTTCTATATTGAAAATATCATATAAAAAATGCCATGTGTGATGTGTTGCTTCAAAGAAGGAAAGGGATGGAATATGTCAAAAGGATATTCCAATCAATAGGTGTCATATTATAAGTGCATCACATACATCCTTTGTATCATGCTTTTCACTTTTTTGAAGACAAGGAAAAAGTGACGAGCAATGAAAGGCTTATGTTTTTCCTTCATTGCATGGTTTCAATACATCATGGGAATAAAATTGAAGGGTGATTCTAAAGTGTTACATGTGATGGAAGGGCAGTATATATGCTATGGAATATTCCTTCCATTGCGAGGAATCTTCACATTGTGGTTTCATTTCATCAAGCTAGAGCCAATGTACAATGTGTGATGGCTTCACTGATGGAGTTGACAGTAAGTTTTATAGTAGATATGTGGCAACATATCAGCACATCACACCAAATTTTCACATCATGGATTCATAGCGAGGTACCAAAAAGCAAGTGGAGATATGATATGAGCATGGATCACTGTGCATCATTGTACATGCAACAATGTTGAGTGTAGATACATCAGAGATATCTCAAGAAAGATATCATAGATTGTTGGATAAGTTCATAGGATCTTGGATGAATACAATAAGGTGAAGGCCAATGTTTCCCAAGAAAATCCAACACAAAAGGCTCTACTACCTCCCACTTCTCCACCTCAATTCTCAAAACAAGATAGATAAACCTTATCTCTCATAATTAGGAGTTTGAAGGAGGAGTTGTAGGTGGAAAAGGATAATGTGAAGAAGGCCAAAGCAAAAACTTCAAAATTTAAAGTAAATATAATTGATAATGTTTTGAGACATGGGATATCTAGACTTTTGCATAAGTCAAACAATGTTTGGAATGTATACAAGAATATTCGTGAGGCCCACCAAAGGTACACTCAAGTACAAGATGCCTTACAAATTTTTTGCAGCAAGTGGAGTACAAGGGTTAGTTGTCTCAAGGAGATGATACCAAACATGAAGGATGATCTTGATGCACCCACACATCTCCCAAAATTGATAAAAAAAATTGATTTTCTAGGGGAAATATCAATTTTCCATGGAAAGTTAGGTGTACATCTCCAAAGAATAATAAAGATGTTTAAAGATATGGAAGGGCGAGGAGTGCCTAAGATTTTAAATGATGAAGGGGAAAAAAAATATTTTACTACATGGAAGGAAGAGGTAGGAAAGTTTCTCCCTTACTTCAAGGAAGTTATTCACCTCACTAATTATGCAACTTTGAATAATGCCATTGATGATATGAAAAGGATTGAAGTGAGTTGGGATGTGTTTGTCAAAGAGGCTAGGATACTAATTGATGCCAGGTACAATTTGCATAATTCCAAAGTGTAGAGATTACTAGATACTTATTGGCCACTTAGGAGGAGTACAATACATGGATTGGAAAATTTACAAATTAAGCCTTGGATAAAGTATTGATAAAATTGTCTCCTCCAAGTTTGAAAGTTGCTAACATACAATGTTGATGTTGAAGTTGCCTTACCTTCTTTTATTGTTTTTATGTTTTATGTCCCACATTTTTGAAAGCATGTGAAAGGAATTTTTTTTCTCATGGAACAAATATCTTCTTCAAAAAAGGTTCCTTTTGGAAGGCGGAAATATCTTCACCAACAAATGAGAATGGTTTTTGTCTCATTTGGATATTCCCTCCCACGAATTGTAAATATAACAATATTTTGGAAAGTAACTATGATTGTCAAATGAAAAAATGACAAGTGTTAATTGGCCTGAAGCTTTTTTTTCTCCCTTGTTTTTATAAAATGGAATTCATGGCCATTGATGAGGTTATTGATTGATCTCCTAAGGAAATTTTGTAATAGACAATATAGAGAATAGAAGTCGAGTATGTATCTAGGTTTTTTGAGTCTTTGTTTATTGCAAGTTTAATGTTGTATAACAATAGTAGCATTTGAATATAAGAATGGCATAATTCTCAAATCAGTTATCTCCTTGTGTATTCTTTATATGAATTATCAATGGAAATGATCAAAGTTATTTTCAACAATCTTCATTATGTTCTAATGTATGTATGATTTTATCTTCATTATGATTCAATGAATTAATTTACTTTGATAGAATTGTAGATTTATGTAATTTGAGTACGAGGATATGAGAATGAGTTTTAGTTCTAAACATTTGAGTATAATACTATAATGCGGTTTTGTAGAAGATTTGTAATGCTAGGTTTTAATATGTTATTCATCATGGTTTGTGTTAAATTGGACTCCATACCCTACGTTAAGGCACTAGACTAAGATCTATACTTATGTTGCATATTCATGATTTCTCACAAACGCTAGATTATGAATCTTTACTTTGTTTTCAAAATGTATGTTGAGTTGAAGTTTACCATGCTCTACTGCTTCTGAAATGATTAATGAGTAAATTTGTTTCCAAATCTTTATGTTCTTTGAAATATTAAGCAATTATTTGTAGAGCATACCTATTGTTACAATGTTCATAAGTAAAATGGCACAAGAGAGCTTGAGAACATTGTTTGGGATCACCCTCCTAAGTTTCGTAGAGCCCAAAGTGTAGAGGGAAATCCTTGAAGACTTTCACCTATTAAGTTGGCTAATCCCTCCTAATTACTGACTATTGAATTAGGAAAATTTATAGGTAATTGGTGAGATAACTTGGTTTATTAAAAGCACCCACACTCTTAATTTAGAAGAGGAAGTAAAGGTTTAGAGGGAGATATTCAACACATCATTTATGAATCCCTCAAGTGACCTCAAGTGATAAAAGTGAAGGATTTGATAAAATCATCTAATCTCTAAATTTTTTATAAAGGATTCACTGTTGTGTAGTATCTCCCTACCGCAACTAGCACAAATGGTTTGTGATAAAGTTCAAAGGATGGATTATATAACATAGGGGGAAAGAAAGCATAAAATAAAGTTTATTAAGAGTCCCTTTGTTAATGATGTTAAAGGGGGAGAGAGAAATGAAATAAAAAATAAAGGGGAGGAGAGAGATTAAATGAATTGTTAATGATGTTAATGTTGTTTTGATATGCAAGGGAGAGAGAGATATGGAGAGATTTGTGTTGAGAAAGTGTGGCAAACACCCATCAACAGACCTTGTGAAGCTGGATTGAATCGGGTCATTCTCCTCAGAAAGATTTCAAAGAGTTTTACAGTCGACACCAAATAAGGGAGAACTCCAAGAGTTGTAGCCTCCTACAAGGGAAAAATGAACCAAGGGAAGCAACACTGCTTCTTCCTCTTCCTCCATTCCACCCACTTCCCTTCTACCCTCACCCTCATTTAGCTTGTGTCCATCCTCCACCCAATCATTTGAAACTATGTTTTCACTCCCCATCTCTGGCAGCCAAGAAATTGCTCCTGTCTCGGCCTTTCAAACCCAAGGAACAATCCAAACAACCGCAACCCAGGCTGCTATCATACTCCAGGCACAACCCCAACTTACTATTTTCCAATAGTAGATACTATCTCTGCCTCTCACCATGGCTTGGTTGGCAAAAAATCCTTCGCCGCTTACCATGATATGCCCAAGAATCTGGGAGGCTTTTGTTCAAAGTTCAATCCTCGTGACCCACAAAGAACAACTGAATAACACATTAAAATATTTGAAACAATAGTCATTGAAATGCAAGTCGACCATGAGGATGTTGCATGCCGCCTTTTTCCACATTCATTGGGTGAGGAAGCCTTTTATTGGTACATCAATGTGCCAAGGGGGTCCGTTACTTTGAGGGACCTAATGAAGAATGCTTTCTTGAAGAAATACAAGATTCCAATCAGCCTTCAGAGTTGTCTTGATAGTTTATGTCCATTCGAAGGGAAGTTAATGAGCCCATTGGGTCCTTCAACGATCATTTCCATCGGGCCTTCACGAGGCTTCAGGATCCATATATACATAATGATACTGCAACCCTCCCCATCTACTATGCGACATTAGACAATCTCATGTCGACATTGGTCAAAAGGATGCGCCCACTACTCACCATGCTAGTGACCGCCTATGCTAAGGCTATTGTTGCCAATATAGATTTGGAGCAGAACATCTCTATCCTGCTACCTTCTTTGGGACCAGTGGCCCGCTTGATGCAGATTCAAGGTCTTAACCAAGCCTTCACTAACTAGATGCCTCTTATGAACCAAGCACCTTAGTTTCCCATCATTTTGCACCCGGGTTAGCGACGGATTTATGCACCTCTTGTGCCTTCCTATTTATAGTACCAATAGCAACAAAGTTACACTCAAGACCCCCAACAACAATAGGTGTATTCTCAAAAACCGTGAGCACCACTATTTTTGTCAGGACCGAAATTCCCCCTGTGCATCAGAATCAGCTAGTAGCTCAACCTGTCTTTCTTGAAAATCCGACACTGCAGCCAAGCAGCACTACTGAGAAAAACAAATTAGAAGAAATAACAGAGATGATAAAGAAAATGTCCATAGAGATGACACACTTAAAAAATTAGAATAATCATTTACAGGCATCCTAGCATAACCTCCAGGCCAATCTTAATCGGGATAACCAAGACAATAGGGACAATTGAGAAGCAAGCACCTCCTCTGGGTAGAATTATGATAGAGGAAAAAATACTAATCAAAGTTCCGAAAGGAGACCTTCTTAGAGGCAGAATTGTATGTGGAATACAAGGCCCAATAATGGAGGTGTCCCTACTCCTTTTGACCAATCGGCCAACAACAAAAAGATGACTAGTGGAGTATACCTTGCCGAGGTAGCTTTTTTTGGATGGTGCCAGATTCACAAAACCAACAAACACTCTGAGTTGGATTGCCCTGAATTCCAGACAGTTGCTGAAATATTCCAAGTAGAAGTACAAAATGCAGATGATAGTGTTGTCTGCAGGGACATCGTCCTGTCCGAGCCATATGATTCCTCCTGTCTCATGGTCAACCAAGCACCATTTCTGGGGGGTGACTGCAATGAGCCCGAAGTCAAGCCTACTCCCATTAGGAGTGAAAAGTGCAAGAGTTAAGTAACAAACAAACTTTGGCTCAACTTTTTGATTTTGTAGACAATGGTCCACTAGATGAAGAAGAACCGTAAGTAGATGAGGTCCACATGTTCTGTTGGAACTATAAAAAATATGGTGTTTTTACATATGCTTTCATTCATAAATATCTTGATTTGGTCCTATAGTATGCATATTTCATCTATGGTTTTCCCTTTTGCCCCTCTGAGTTCATCCATGTCTGCATTTTCCTCATTTTGATCATTGTCAGTGTAGGTTCATTCTTGTCTCCCCAATCAATGTTTTCCGCTTGCATGAGTTTGTATTGCCTATCGACAAGACTCACTTAATGTCACAACGATCCAAATTTGTATGTAGGTGGCGTTCGGTAGGACTTTTGTATTATCATAGTGATTGGTTTTCTCCTACGAGCTATTGGCATAACATTTCTATGGTTTCGTCGACAGTGGATCCTCTATCGACATATGTTGTGGCTATCGGGGTGGTCTCTCACTGAGTTCTATTTGTCTCCCCGACTTGTGCGCATGGAACGGTTTATTGACGAGAGTTAGATGGTCGGGCTAAGGTCATAGCGAAACATTATTGTCTTGTTGAAAGGCTTATGAAAGGTTTTTCAACAAAAGATGGAGGCATCGATGTAATGTCTTGGCAAGCTCAACATGTTATACCGACTGGCACATATCGATGTGTTTCGGCCAAGCTAAGGGTTTTCGGCAAGGGGTATTGGCGATTGAGCATTGTCTTACCGACTGATGATGAGGAGCATATATCGATGAGACTAAAGTATATTGGAGTAGTGTCTTGCTGAAGGAAAGTAGTCTCGCCGATATGGTGTGAGGGGGTTCCATAAATGGCTATCGACAAGAAAATATTTTCTCTTGCCGATTCAGAAGTTATGTCGATAGAGATGTACATTGGTAGGAGAGGTGGTCTTCGGTGAGATTTTCAACAAAATCAGGGTGTTTTACCAACAGTGCACATCAGGATGAGTCTCAGCGAATAAAGTGGAGGATGTTGCACAATGTAACCTTTTGGCTTTCAGTGTATGGTCATGGCGAAAGGGTTAGGTCTTACCGACAATGTTCAATGTGGACTCCTGTCGGTGTGAGTTTTGTTTTCTCTTGGTGATCTATATATGCTCAGGATGTGTTATTGGCATGGGTCAGGATTATCGTTATGAGATCTTGGCGAGTGACCTCCGGTCTCGCCGATGGAGCACAAAGGGGGCCTTATCGGTGGGAGATACATAATGTCATAGCGACACTCAAGGATGGTTGTGAGCTTTCAGTATAACGTGGGCACTTTATATGACCTCTTCCTAATACTATTTTGTCTTGTTGATGGCCCGTTGTGCATTCTTTTCAGTGAGAGATTCTTGTCGTCCTGGCGAGGTTGAAAACTATAAGAGGTATTACTCAATGTGAATTATTTGTTTTGGTGTGTGGTCCTGGCGAGGAGCCTGGGGTCTTGTCGAATGGAATGCGGTGGGCTCATCGGCAAGAGAAATCAGATGTCATGGCAACATGCGATGAATAAAGGAAGCTCTTGGGGAAACTTAAAATAATCTATGTGACATCTCACTAACCCGGATAAGCTACAACAAAACTCAAGGGTACTGAGGAATACTCTTTCACTTCAGTGTGACAGGCAAGGTGTTTTGGTGACATACAGTTGGGGAAGGACTTTCGGTGAAGCAATGAGAAGTCTGCGAGAGGTCTTCTCAATGTCATAAAGCTACGATGATAGTGAACAAAACAAAAGGAGCTTATCAGTATGAGATGTCCCTATGTCTCACCGATTGGAGACAAACATAATAGAAAGTTGATCTCAGCGGAACATAATTGATATCTTCAAGACATCTCCCCGACGGTCAATGGTCACGTCAAATGTGTGCACAGTGAACACGGGATGACATCGAGTGAATTTCCTTCGGCAGGATGTATGTTGTGTCTTGCCGATTGTTCACTGGTGAACAAACATAAATAAAAATTGTTGAGGCCAACATGTATCTGCTTGATGACCATTGCTTTCCAGCCCGATTGGAGCCCGAATTTTGTGCTAGGCCAACTTGATTTCTCATTTTGATATTTTATCCAAATGCTTGTGTATAAATAAACATTTTTTGCAATTGTAAAAGAGAGATTTTTAGGAGCTATTTTTAGTTATTTGATATACAATAGACAATTTCTGATGGATACAGTACTATAGATTTATTAGAGACTATGAAGCATGTTTTCAAATAGGAGGTATTTATGAAAGTCAATTGATGTTGCTGCACATTTTTGGTGTCAATTATCTATTGAATTTAATGAAAGTATTGTCAAGCTGTCTCCAAAATGGATTCTTTCTGGTTGTTTAAATTAATGTAACAAGTTTACATTCAATTTATTAGTGCACATTTGTTGTTCTTGTGTGATTGATTGATTGGTTCTTTCAAGTAAAGACTAAATCCTTTTAGTTAATCACAGTAATTAGAGAGATTCAATTGGATTATTCAAGTAGAGCTTAGTAATCACATTCTTGCATGTTAATATATGCCAGATAATTTGAACTTTCTCAGAGAAGTGTTGCTCACTTTGATCTCATTTGACTCTGCATACCCAATAAGGCTCTGGTCTCTACACTTCACCATTTGAACTTATTCAATTTTCTTTACATATGTTAATTGAGCATTTATCTTAGGATTCAGATTAGAATATTAATACTATTTTCAAGTTAGATTTCATTTGTTCACTTCCCATTGCCATTGTGAACAAATTGCTTCAAGAAGTTAATCACAAGTTAAGTCTGCATTATTCAAAGAGGTACACCCGCCCAAGTTTAGTAGCACCTAAAGAGCATAAGGTTGAATTATTTTAACCTTTTCTGTTACCCTAAAGCGTATCAAGAGTTTGACAATCCCTTGAGGCATTCAACCTGTGTTTTTGAGAGCTAACATGTTCCATCAAAGATCAACTCCCTACTTCCTCAGAAATAGGCAGGTAGGTGGACCCTTTACAACCTCTACTCCACCGAACAATTTTGCTACTTTGCCTGACCCTAATGCCAACAACAACCCTGGACTTCCCCATGTACCCACCCAATATCTTAACAAGAATGGGCCTCAAAATCAGTCACAAAATTAGCCTCAGGGCCAACCCCAAAACCAGTCAAGTCAAACGAAAGTCCAATCTCCCAACTCTGCAATAGGTCAAGCCTTTGGCTTTGAGATTGAGCAGATGGGAGAGTATGTGGCAGAAGAGTTTAGGAAAGTAAAAATTAGTTTATCTACCTTTGAACTACTCAAGGTCGCTGTCGTGAGGCATTCCTTCTTTAGGGTACTCAATGGGACCCCATCCTCCAACACAACACAAGAAACATTAGCCAAGAGAGTCACTTTTGAAGAGCCTAGGGGAGAACCTGTGATACAGGATAATACTGGGAAAAGGAAGGATGTCACCTTAAATAAGTCTACGGGAAAACAACTAGAGAAAGAACTAGACCAGAACAATAGGTAGATTTCTAAAGATCAACCATCTAGGCAGACCAAGGATAAAGCTAGTGATAAAAATGGGGGTCAGGTAGCTCACATAGACACGCTTATGGGCATCCTCCAAGGAAGGTTGGAAACTCCCCCTTTCCTTACCATCGTTTGGATATTTGGGAAGAACTTGCATAACTACTTGCTTGATTTAGGGGTGTCGGCCAATGTTATGCCTTTGGCAGTATGTAAGGCTCTTGGAATTACTCCCATGCCTTCAAGAAGTAAAGTGACCCATTTGGAAAAAACAAAGACCAACATTGTGGGAGAACTGAATCAGATCCTGATGAAAATTGCTATAGACTTGAGGATACAATAAGTCATTGATATTCAAGTGGCTGACATTCCCAATGCATATGGGATCATCTTGGGGAGGGAATTCACCAAGGCACTGAATGGATATACTACCATAGACCATTCTCACATGTGCCTGCCATGGAAGGGGCTACCAAACCAAATCCGTATCGACCACGAGCCCCGTATAAAATATATGATCATGAAATACAATAATCTCAATGAAGTGTTATTTATTGAGATAGAATTGGGAAATTACTGTTCCTTTGCCTTCCAAAATGAATTCGAGCCTCAAGAAGAATGCATTGCCTAAGTATTCTTAGTGTTGTGCAATCCTCCAATCGATTTTATTCAAATGCCCCAAAGTATGGAGATGATGGTAGATTCAGATGAAAAACCTAATGAAGGTGACAACTCAGGACTACTCAGTGGTTTCCAAGAGTTCATAGAAAAGTGTGCAAGGGATCAACTCAACTTGGGCACCTGAATGAATTTCTAGGATCTCTTATTGCCGAATTGGTGTAGGATTCACAATGCTACCCACTCTGAGTTTGATTGTTGCTTATGTCAAATAGCAGTAGAGCATATTAAAAAATTAGTTGTCCTCTAGAAGGAAACACTAGATGAGGTACTAATAGAACCACCCCCTGTTCAACACATTGGGCTAAAATATTCCCCTAAGATTATAGAGGAAACCACTCAGCCAAAGGGAAGCAAAAGCTTAGGTGGACCCGAAGTCAAAGAAATTTCCAAATTTTGGATGCTCCAATTTGATGGGTCCAAGTCAAAACAAGGAGCTGGTGCTAGGTTTGAACTCATCAGCCCAACATGTAAGACCTTTCTTGCTTCCCATAGATTGTAGTTTTATTGTACCAATAACGTAGTGGAATATGAGGCATTATTCCATGGCCTTCTCATGGCCTTGAAGAAAAATGTCAAAATGTTGCAAGTTTTTAGGGATTCTGAACTCATAGTTAAACAAGTTAGAAAATTGTACTCCTGCCATGATAGAAGAATTGCAAACTACAGGCATAAGGTTTGGGATCTCCTAGAAGGCTTAGATGCATTCAATATACACCTGATCCCTCATGCTTAGAATCATACAAGAGATGCCTTGACTTAAGTAGCCAACACTTTGCAAACCCTATCCTTGTCTGGGCTTAAGAAATTAACAGTTGATTTGACATCTACACCATCAGTCCCAGATAATGTCACTCATTTTAAGGTCTTCAATGATGAAAAATATATTCTTTAATTCATCATGAGTTTTGATGTCTTCACAACCCAAATAATTGATGAAGCTGATCTGCAAGAAGCCAAATTGGACATAGAAGGAGTCATTAACCTCAAAACCAACATGATTCCCAGATGTATGGTTTAGCTCAAGCACATATTTGATTTGGATCAAATCAGAGACCAGAACCAACAAACCAAGAAGGAAAACATAAGCAACCAGTGCGATGGATCACAACCTCAGGATAGCCGAGGAGATCAAGAATGTTTTTATTGGAAAAGTGTGCACGCCTGAGGAAAAGAAGGGAATCATTGGTGCTTTGCAGAAGTATCTTGACATGGTGGCATGGAGTTTTGAAGATCTCAAGACTTATGATACCTCCATCATCACACATACCATCCCCCTCAAGACGGAAGTGTGGCCTTTCCACCAACGATAGTGTCCTATTAATGCCTTGTTGGAACCCATCATTTACAAAGAAGTTCAGAAGTTGCTTTCAGTAAGGATTATCTTCCTAGTTAGGAATTCTACATGGGTGGCTAACTTGGTCCCGATAAGAAAAAAGAATGGGGAAATCAAATTGTGTATAGACTTCCACAATTTAAACAGAGCTTTGTAGAAGGACAACTATCCAGTGCCCTCATTGGGCGAGGTGCTACAGATTATCAATGAATCTCAAAATGATGTCTTTCCTCGATGGGTATTCCAGATACAACTAGGTGATGGTGCAGTATGAAGACCGTCATAAAGCAACGTTCACCACTAAGTGGGGAACATTTTCTTACAAGAGAATGCCTTTTGGGTTGATTAATGTTGGGGCCACCTTCCAACGTGCCATGGATATTTCCTTCAAAGATCTAATTGGTAAATGCATAATCATCTACATGGATGATTTAACTATGTTCTCTAAAAGGCGAAGTGATCATGTCTCCGACTTATGCAAAGTGTTTCAGAGATGCAGGGAGTTTGGAGTTTCCCTTAACCAAAAGAAGTGCATTTTTGGCGTAACTCAGGGTAGATTGCTCGAACACATCATTTCAAAATAAGCAATCTCTATAGACTCTGAACATATCTAGTCTTTGTTGAAAATCCCACCCCTAGGTAACAAGAAGGAATTAAATCCTTCTTCGGAAAGATCAACGTTGTTAGGAAATTCATCATGGGTTTCATGGAGATTGTCAAATCCCTCAATGCTATGTTAAAATAGGATACCAAAGTTGAATGGAATCCCGAATCCAAACAAGTCTTTGAAGAAATAAAACAAGCCATTTCTGAGGTACCTATACTAGTTAGCCCGGATTATCTGAAGCCGTTCTATATCTACTCATTTGCTTCAGAACATTCTTGTGCTAGCATTTTGACTCAGAAAGACGATGAAGGAAATGAGCACCTAATTACCTTTATGAGTGCTTCCCTGAAGGATGCTGAATTGCAATACCACAATGTAGAAAAATAAGCATATGACCTCATCAGAGGGTAATTTTTTTTTGGCATTATATCCTGCGTAATAAAGTGTTCTCCATCATCCCCGATCCAATAGTAAAAATACTGCTTATGCATAATGAATTGGGTGAACAAAGAGCTAAATGGGTCACTCTGCTCCAAGAGTATGATATGGAAATCCAACTGATGAAGTTGGTGAGGGGACAGGAACTTACCCACACAATTGCTGAAGCAGCAGCAGAGGCTGGACCCAAACTCACTATGCAACAGTACCAACTCAAGGATGTTTCCCAGGGAGAATGGTATGAGAATGTTGTTTATTATTTGCTGAACTCCAAATGTTTGCCTTACCTACAGGGAGTTCAAAAGTGTGCTCTTAGATTGAAAAGCAACGGTTACATGTTACAAGGGTCCATTTTATACAAGAGAAATCATGAAGGCATTTACTTAAGATGCCTTGCTAAAGAGGAAGCAAACCGAGTCTTAAAAGAGTTTCATGATAAGTTTGGCACTAGCCATGGATCCAATCCCTCCACTGCACACCAAATATTGAGAGCGGGATATTGGCCAACTATCTTCAAAGATTCTCATTGTCATGTTCACTCATGTCACACATGTCAGACAACTGCCACCAAGGAGAAGAATGTTGCTGTCCCACTATAGCCTATGCTAGAGCTAAGGTCGTTCACGTAATGGGGCGTCGATTTCATCAGTCTGGTAAGCCCTCCATCATCTGCGGGACACAGGTACATTCTTACCACTACTGATTACTACACTAGATGGACAAAAGCCATCGTATGTAAGCAATGCACAATTGAAGTGGTTACTAAATTTTTGGAAGGTTTCATTTTAAATTACTTTGGTTGTCCTTATGCATTGGTGTGTGACAATGGACCTGCATTTGCTTCATTAAAATTTTCTAGTTGGGCCTTCAATTACAAGATTGCCTTTAAGTTTTCATCTAATTACTACCCCCAAGGCAATGGCCTAGCTGAATCTACAAACAAGAACTTACTCACGGTAATCAAGAAATTGTTAGATAGGAATCCTAAGGACTGGCATACCCAGCTCCGCTTCGCCCTTTAGGTAGACCACACTTGCCATAAGGTTACCCTTGGTGATTCCCCGTTCCATCTCGTGTATGGCCTAGATCCCATATTTCCTATCCATCTAAAGATTCCCACTCTCCAATTTATCAACAAATTTTATGAAGGGGGAGATTATAGGGAAACTAGGTTAGCTGAGCTCTTACATTTAGAAGTCTGAGATCGTGCAATAGAAATTTTTTCCAAACATCAGGGTGTGGTTAAGAGATGGTTCGATCACCAAGCTAAAATCAAGGGTTTTAGAGTTACAGATTTGGTCTTGCATTGGGACAAGGCCCATTGAAGGAAAGAGGGACACAACAAATTCAACAAGCTTTAGCTTTGCCCCTTTCAAATAGCTAAAATTTTGGGAGACAATGCCTTCCACCTAAAGAATTTAACTGGTGAAGACGTCCCATTTCCAGTAAATGGGCAGCACCTGAAGCATTACTTCCAGGCCTCAGCTCTCTCGAGATCTTCCTTGTAAATATTGGTATATAGGTTAGAGTAGGTTGTCTTTTGGTTTGCTTGCGTCTTGCTAGTTCACGTCATTTTTTTTGCTTGTTCCCCCACTGTTTTGTTTTGAAAAGGGTGTTCTTCGTCCCCTTGTAGTGGCCGTGCTCGCTCGATGAATGGCCTGATTAGTTGGTCATCCTTAGTGTTCTCTAGATAAGCATTCATTCTCGACTATTGGTTTCTGAAGGCTACCTAGGAATGATTTCCTCATCTAAACTATGTTTTAGAACTCGACCCTTGGTTGGATCTCTTTACACACATCTCATATCTCATACAAAACACATATTAATCATTTCTAAAAGATTGTACCATGGTTGTCATGACACCTTAGTAAGTGAAAAATCTTAAGTCTGCTCCAATGACCACTGTGGTCCCAAACCCATTGTAGGCTTCAGTGCTTACTCGGTCAAGCAAAACTTAAGTAAGAAAATGGAAATTGAACAAAATATCAAAATAAAAGAGAAAAAGATTTATGAAAACTAAGTGACTGTATGGGTGTGCAAGTAACTCTACCGGGGCTATGGACGCCCGACCAACAGTAGAGAAATATCTATGGGATTGCATCAACAACTCTATTGGAACTATGGACATTTGACTGGCAGTGGAGCAATGTCTAGGTTACTTTTGGTGTTGGGTGGTTTATGTAGCTAGCTTAGTTGGATTAGCAACCACTGGTCACATTCTTGCGGAAAGGAATGAATTCACTACACACACTTCTGAGATGTCCTATAGACTGACCCAATTAAGGATCCTATTCTGCTAGTTCACCTGTGGGAGTCTACTCCTGGTTTGTGAAACCAGAGATTTTGGGTCCTAGATAAGTACTTATCCTTAGAATGCTTGGGAGTGTTTCCCAATGCAGTCACCATTTGTTGTGCCCTCAACACATGCCCTGTTTGGAACAGGGACCCTCTTTTTTTTCTTCCGCCTGGTCGGGTCTTTTTTGTCGCCGACTCATTTTGTGTGCCCCCGTTTTGGTGACCTAGGTGGTCAACGTACCTTCAAAGTCTCATCTTGAGTTGACTGTGTTCTGCCCCTCTAATTTTGTCAACTTCGAGTGCCTTGCGGAGTCCCCTCGGTAGTTTGCCTCTGCTAGTGGCCTTGGAGCCTATCAGGACCGCCCCGCTGAGTTTCCCTGGCTAGGTTTCCACCTTGACTTCATTGTCCTGAACGGATGAAGGCTTCCACCTTCCCAGCCTTTGGGACCCAGCTCTTTTTTTTTCGTTTGGTGAAACTTGCAAAATTTTCTCAGCTGCTTTCATCCCCTCTAGGCCCAACCCTCCAGACTTCCATCTCCGGAATTCCTTGCAAACTTCACCATTCCCAACAGAAAATCATTGATAGAACTCCACCCTCTAGGCCTCAAGTTCCCCTTCACCGCCGGTGGTTTCTGAGATGAATTTCAAATGACTGCCACCTCACGTCTTGTTGGCCTCCGGGCCCCGGGACTCCTGCCGCCGTCCATGAATTTGAATTCACCAGCCAAATTGTTTGTCGTACTTGCATTTAAGGAGGCCATTAATGGTAGGGGGTATAAATATTAGATCCCAACCTTTCATTTTCACTTTTCAGGTTTGCAGAGAGGGATCAGAGAGCTTTCCAGAGGAGTCCACCGCTGTCCTCGCACCCGTGACTATCACTTGTCGATCCTTAGTGGATTTCGTGCCTCCTCTCATTAGATTCCCGAGGTAGGTTTTCTGTTTTCCTTCCCGAGAAATTTTTATGCTTTTAAATGTCTAAAATAATGAACATGTGATAAAACACTTTTAATTGATAAAACATAAGGCAATGCACAAAACCCATACTTTAGAATCTTTAAGAAGCCTCCTCTGCACCCCATAGGATTGATTTGGAACTTAACCTACACGTGGCTGTTATTCACGCAAGGGAATTCACCTCTTCCAGGCCAAGAATCTTCTTTCACCAGTGAGACTTACTGAAATAACCATTTCAAAATAACTACTCCCTCTCCCGGGCCTGACTCCTCGGCCTTCATTTTAGCCTCCCGGGCTTGTAACCCCAAACTTCCATGGTTGGGATTCTGCCAGGCTCTCGCCATTATCGAATGGTGAGGGGACCCCATCCGCCTGATTCTTGGGTCTTGCCTTGCAATTCACCCTTTGACGTTTGTCTTGAACTGGCCACCCATCGTAAACCTGAGCCCCGGTCCATAGACTTCCATCTGTGAAATTTTGTGGTGTCTTCACCGTTTTAGACGACAAATCTGCGATGACTTCCTGCCTCTTGGGTCCCGAGCAACCTTTTGTTGCAAGAGTTCCAAATTGTCGAACCTCAACATCCTCACCCTTTTTGGGCCCTGCCCTTTGGAACTCCATTCGGATTCTGCCATTCCCAACATCAAACCTTCACCGGAACTCCACCCTCCAGGCCCCAAGGTCCCCTCGGCCATCTGTATGTAAGATAAATTTCAAATGACTGCCACCTTGCTCCTTTCTGGCCTCCAGGCTCCACCTTCCTACTCGCTGCAAAAAATTTATGAAGAAAATCAATGCACCCAACCTAAGTGTCGAGTCCGGTCCGCCGAGCCACCCCCCTCTAGACTTCCGTTTGATGATCACCGTTATGAATGGAGAAAGCACAACGGCTTCCTGAGTCCTTAGGCCCGAACACTATAAAATTGTAAAATTATCGACCACCCTTAAACCCTCTGGGTCTCGGACCTCGAAATTCCCTCTATGGAATTCCCTATCTCTGACTGTCTCAAACAACCAACCTTGGACGACTTTCTAGCCTTGTACCTCTAGATGCTCCTAAAATGATCCAAATGACTTCAAATTTGAAATATGATCTCGACCCTTGTGCTCAAATTTGGCCCTCTTCCTTACGAGCCTTTTGAACCATAAAAAATCGGTTGGGATAAGTCTCTTGGATCGCTCTACCCCATTTTCCCTTTCAAAACAACATTCCTACCAGGGAAGTCTAGGCCTCTGGGCCCAGATTGTCCGAAATCCATCAATTAAAAGACTAATGACATCTGAAAGTAGAAGTATTATTTTATGAACGATAAATTGTTTAAATTTGACTTTGTCCATGGGATTTTAACTAACATCAAAACTTTCATGATTGGCTATACTGACTATGCCTTTTCCTGTAGGATATATGGAATTAGGTGCAGGACCCTCGTAGGGGACAACATAAAAAGGAAAGAAGTCAAGAAATACTCCTTGTGGAAAGGAGGATAAAGACTAGATGAAGTTCCAGTTCCAAGGTGAAACTCTACAATTGAAAATCACCACGGACTAGAAATAAATAATAGATACCAATATTAGCCAAGTTGATATTGATGAGTTTACACAAAGGCTCAAAATCAACCCGACAACCAAGAATGCAAGGCTGATCAAACAAAGTGGAATAGAAAAAGTTGTGGGCTTCCCCCCATCTCTCATTGCCCCTGAGCTAGTCATGCATTTTTGGTAGGCTTATCAAATCAAGACGAGGACCATTGTTGATAGGGATGGTAATATTCTAGCAGATATGTCAGCTAAAAGCATCACAAAGACCTTCCACATTCCCATTTTCAAGAAATGGAAATGCCTTCCATAGAGGAATGCAAGGTAGCCTGAGATGACAACCCAACGGGCTACAAGAAGTTGATAAATCAAAATTTAAAGAAAAATGGGGCAATGCTGCCAAGGTTCCTTATGAACTCTTCCACAGTTATTTCTATGAAGATTACTATGACTTGGTCACGATGCTAAGTAGGGTTATGGGTCTTCCTACTGCTACCTTCTTTCAAGAGTGGATGGTGTACTTCATCTAACAAATCCTCCATGGGAATGGGGATGTCACTACAAAGTCCTCGTTCTACTGGGGAGGTATAATAAGCAACTACTTCCATGAGTAGTTCATCAATGTGAAGAAGAGGTCCAAGTTCTACATGACCTCATATCTCGTCTACTCCTTGGAAGAATAGAGATAGTACAATGGGTTGTTTGTGGCACCCAATGAAGAGCAGGGTAGAAAATTGAAGGCCTATGATAGGTACCCCCAGCTCTAGTACCGAAATTTCAAGAGGGAGTATTGCAGGGTCAACAACGCCTTCATTGGCCATATCATCAGGATGATTGTAGGGGATTTTGAGAGAAGGGTCTCCCATAGTGCTTGGGCCTTCTTAAAGTAGTACACCTTCCTTTTTATTCAATATCCAAAGTTTACATACATTAGCACCCAGGCCTTCACAAAAAGGCCAAATAAGCTGCCTCGATACCCCAACGACCAGATCATCCTATTGGAACTTTCTCAATAGCTCCAACACATACAGTCGATCCTCACTAGAAAACACTTGGCAGGGATCTCCTATCTCTTAACTCTCGGCCAAGGAATGTATATACTACAAACTTCCCAATGCACTAGGAACTCTGAGAAAGAAATAAAAAATTATCATTTTCACCTACACACTGCTCACCTGTGAATGGACCCATATGGGCATGCAAGGAAGGCACTAGGGTCTGGGTTCTCCCATCTACATCATATCGAGGAATTCTAGGAAGATTGTCAAGATGATAAGGAAGTGCATGCAAGAAACTATATGCAGATGACTGCATATTTCATAAGAAAGGTGCAACCATTTCCCATATTAGATCAAGTCGAAGAGGATGAAAGCACCGTAATGGACCCTAGATATCTTGCAGTTGCCAATTTTTCAGTGCCAATAATAGATTGGGATGAGCAGGAGGTCGATGACCTTGACATTATAACCAAGCCGATCTTGGCCCATACCAAAGAGTGGGTGGATGGAAAAGTGGCCTGACTAAAACAATAGGGGGTGGTCCTAACATACAAAGGGAACAAAAGTGAGCCAAGTGCCACAGATGACACCACTACCACTACTTCAATGGGTGGGACATCCAAGTCTCCTCCAGTTACAGATCCAAGAAGAGGAAAGAGATGGAAATGGAGTAGTCTCTTGATCCTAAAGTTTATACAAGGAAGGATCCAGGAGGCTCGCCTTCCAAGAGGCTTAAGAAAATAGGTGGCACCATAGAGCAACCCTTAATCCAAGAGGAAGAAGAAAAAGGTATAGATCAATTAAAACCTCTTTTGGCTCTCCCTATTTTGACTACCCCATCATCTACCTCCCTAGCCATGGTCACCACATCCCCACCGGCAGTGGACATCTCTGTCCATCTTTCCCATTCACCTATGGACAAGCCTATGATAGTAATTGACTCTTCCTCCACCGTGACTACTCCGCCTTCCTTTGCTACAATGTCACCCACTACGTCGCTCCCATTAGCTACAGTGGCAACACCAATGCCCACTTCTACCTTGCTTGATACCTTCTTGAAACATATGTAGAATATCCCTTCTGAGCTCTCCCAGATCCTTATGGACCCCACTTTTCAAGCAGCCTTGGCGTAGGTCCTCGCTACTGCTAAACCTTCATAGCCTCTAGAAGGACCACCAGCTATGGAGGCCATCATGTTGATTTTTGAGGAATGGGAGAGGCAAGAGAAAGAAGCCTCAAAGCCATTTGAAGAGGAGGCCGATGAATACCATGAACATCAAGAGTATGAATATCGGACAATCCATAGGGTAGCCTACGAGGAGGAAGGAACAGGCTCCTTAGAGAGTGAAGATGAGGAGGAGGATGCTGATGGTGGGGTCATCGTGCAAACGTTAGACAATGATCTTGAAGAAGAGGAAAAAGGGTTTCCTCTTAGGGAAGGAAAGCAATAAGAAGATAGGCTTGAGGGTGAGGCTCAAACTATTAAGAGCCTCAAAATTGAGCAGTCCAAGGAGCACGTGCACAAGGTTGAGCAAACCGAAGAAAAGAAGGGGAAGGAAATGGAAAAGGAAGAAAGTCCCTGGCAACAATTATCTACCAAGCCTCCTATTAAGTGCCTTGTGTTCTTCCAGAACTCTGATAAAGAAGGAGATACTGCTAAAGTGGAAGAAAGGGCCCCAGGAGATAAGAAAATAGAAGTCTTAGCCAAGGAAGGTGTAGGTGATTGTGAATCACCTAAAGGAAAAGCTGTTATGCCTAAATGGCTAGAAAGATAGCTTGAAAAGAAAACTCCCACACCAAAAGACCCAAGAGCGAAGCTACAGGCTATCTTAGTTCGAGCATAGATCACAACTAGAAAGGAGAAGAAGCCTAAGATCAGATCCAAGGTAACAATGGATGCTTCTAGGTCTTGAGTTGTGTAGATAGAAACACCAGTGGTGGGCCAGGAGGGAATAAGCTACAACATCTCCACCATTGATCTAGGAACCGCTACTAGAGAGCAGAAGGTGGGGCATCTTGAGGAGTCAGTGGCTACATTGGTGCACCTGATAAAGCAAGACAAGGTCTCAAAGGATGAACTCAAAGCATAAGTAGCCACCTTGACGGATTACATCCAACAATGGTCTTCAGTGGATGACCTGCCTACCATGTCTGCAATTCCACCCCAACTGTTGTCCAAAGAAAAAACTGACAAGTTGGAGAGAAGAAAGAACTTGGACAAGACTACAAAGAACTAGTTCCAACAAGTCTTGTACGTCGGGAACATGGGTATTAGCTAGGCTATTCGGATAGCCAAAAAGTTCTTGGATCTACAACAGTCTTTGGAAAGCACAAAGAAGCTTTGCACCAACTTCCCTGTAACATACGAATCCACCTATCCAAAGATTGAGGCCATCCTCCAGTTGCCAAAAGCCATATGGGAGAAGGAGCTTGCATTCAAAAGGGACAACCATTGGTTGATGCATGTATAGCGGCAAGATTTTGATAGCAGGAAAGAAAGGTTGGAGCAAATAATGTGTAGAGTGGATCCGAACATTGATTGGATCAAGGAAATTAGGGTGGAATGCGCTTGATATCTCAAGTTGATGACAGAGTATGACATGCTCATAGTGTAGATCGATCCAAAAAAAGTAAAACCTTGTTTTCAAAAGAATATGGAGGACGGGATGTCTAGTGAAATAACAATGGAATTCATGAGTTTTGCCACCCGTGCCTTCAATCAATCAGAGTTGTTCAGGGATCAGGGCACAAAGTATGATGAGGAATAGAATAAACTTGAAGATAATGCGAAAGAATGGAGCTACCAAATGCTGTGATATGAAATCATTGAGGTAGACAAACTCTAGCTAGTCATTCTAAAATTCATGGAATATACAACTCCAAAGAAGCAAGAGGACAACCCTGTCATCAATAAAGAGCCCCCAAAAGAGTAGCTACAACAAAAGAGCAATTAGCAAAAGAAAAAATGCTAATATGCTGACACTAAAGGACAAAACAGGGAAAGAGACAGGAATGTAATTTTAAATTGTAATATATTGGGGGTTGGTGAAACCCTATTTTGTAATGAATCTTGGCAACACAATGAGAATAAATCTTGGCCATTCATTTAACATTTTGGGCACTATAAATAGGGGTATCCTCTCATTTGTAAAGGGAGTTGAGTTGTTGTAAATACATGCTGTTGAAAATTTTAATGAAAATACATTGACTTGGTGCATTTTATGATTTCTTCACATGTTTCATGGTTCAATCTCCATTTTTTATTTTCTTTACTTAGATCTATATTGTTGCTTTAGTTAGCTATGTTCCTGATTTGATAGATTTTTGAAATGATGTTCTGAGGTTGTGAAAATTCCTACTATGTAGATGCCTTCTTAGTCCATACTTTTTGTTGTTTGTTGTTGGTAGATAGTTGTGTAAAGTTAGTTTGGGCTTAAATTCAAAGCTGCCCCACACTTTTATCTTTGTTCATGCATGTATATGGTGAATGGAAGGTGAAATATATGCAAACCTTAGAAGATAGCACAAGTTTCATGAGACTGTGAGATTTTTGGTTAAGTGAAATATTGTTTTGAGGAAGTTGTCCATTGCAAGAGCTCCATGATTACTGTTCATAGTTAGTTGCAGGTCTAGGAACCTTTCATCTCCCCTACTCTTTTTCTTTTTCTTTTTTAAGAAATATCTCGTATCAAGGTTCATTGCACATTGTAAAGCCAAACTTGAGGAAACATCAAATTTTTGAACCACTGTCCGAACCTACAACAAAATAAAACTTTACCTCCATCTCAAAAACTTTAGAATTGAAGATCTACTTCGCATCCAACTACGTAAGTCCACCCTATGATTACTAGCAAAATCACATTAAATCAACTGAGGAGTTCCATGCAAGTCATGACTTGACACCTAAGAGACCTTAGGGAGATTTTCAACAACTTGCCATTGGAGATTTCCTTTCAAGAGAGGTAGTGCACCTGTGTACTACCTATGTTGAGAAAGTGTGTAAAACACCCATCAACAAGTTAAAACATTAGTGCAAATAGGGATTGGAAGAATGTTATTGTTACCATTTGTTAGAACTGTAAAAATTTGATGTTTTTACATATGATTTCACCTATAAACTTCCATATCTAGTCCTATCGTGTGCATATTTCATCTATATTTTGCCATATTGTCCCTTTGAACTCTTTGGGTCTTGCATTTTCCACCTTTTGGTGCCTATCGGCATAGGTCTTATATTGTCTCCCCGACCCATTGAACGTTTTCTGCTTTCATAAGTCTATATTGCCTATCGGCAAGACTTATCTTTTGTTATGGCGACTGGATTTTCTTACAGGTGGTTTTCGGCATATCTTGCATGTTGTTTCGACGACAGGAAGTGTTCGTATCAGCAAAGGTTTTTGGTTTCGGTGAATGGTCATAACAAGTCTTTCTTGTTACGCTGACCGGTGATGGAGGATTTGATCTTTCGGTGAGACTAAGGTGCCTTTGGTATAAGTCTTAGCGAGTACATATGGGTCTCTCCAATGGAATGTAATGTGAGATTTTTTTGGTGTATGTTTCTCTTTCTCTTGGTGATCTATGATGTGCTTCAGCTTTCAATATAGCTTTTCACTCTATGTAACGTCTTGCCGAACTCAAGGTGTTATAGCAACATACATATTTGCTTGTCGGCAGGAGATGGAATAGGTCACAGCGACTCAAGATGCATATTGATTCTCGGTGAAGCTTTGGATAATCTTTGTAACATCTCACTGATGACCTTAGGCTATAGTGATACACAAAGGAATAAGGGAATATTCTTTGGCTTCAGGGTAACATACAATGTGTCATGACGACACACAGTTTGATCACAAGAATCTCAGTGAAACAATGTAAGATCTACGTGATCTCTCCCCGATACTTATGAGCTATACCAAAACGTAAGAAAGGGAAAGGGATACTTGTTGGTCTTCGGTGTAACATGCGGATAGCTACAGCGAATGCGATTAGAATAGGGATGCAAGGAGAACGATAAACGTTTGAATTGCCTTCAGTATAGGTTGCGTTATGTCCCGCTGACTGCTCACTGGTAAAAATAGAATTCTAGATCTTGTGGCCGACATGATTTTTGCTCGATTTCCACGGTGGGCTGACATGATTTTCAAGCATTTAGTTTTCTAATGTTGGTGTATATTTATGCACCCGAATTGTAATTAGTTTTATCATCAGATTTTAGAAAAAAAAAAAGTAGTAGGTAGTCAGATGGCTATAGTAGGATAATTTTCTCTTTCCAAAGACTATGTGCATGATTTCAAATGGTGGTTTCAATGAAAATTAGTTGGTGTGGCAGGTTGTTCTTGGTATCAATTTTATGTTGAATTTATTGAAAGGCATTGCTAAAGTTGTCTCCAAGTTAATTCTTTCTGGTTGTTTAAATTGAAATAACAAGTTTATTCTCAATTTATCGGTGCATATTTTTTGTATCTATGTGATTAATTGACTGGTTCTCTCAAGTAGGGATTAAATCCTTTCTGTTGATCACAGTAATTAGGGGGAATTCATCTGGATTCCTAAAGTAGAGCTTAGTAATCATAATCCTGCATTGTTTATACAAGTTATAAATAGATCATATGCCTACAATTTGATTTTCTGCCAAAATAAGTTGCTCACCTTTGTTTTGTTTGACTCCGCATACCCAACAAGGCACTGGTCTCTGCAATTTCATTATTCGAATTCATTCAATCTCTTTTATCAGTTAATTAAGCATTCTAGGATTTAGATCAGAAGGTAATTATCGAGTTTGGTTTCATTTGTTCACTGTTATCTACCATTGTGGACAAAGCACATTAGAAGGATAATCACAAGTTAAGTCTACATTATTCAGTTAGGTACACCCACCTAGGTCTAGCAGCACCTGAAGAGTAGAAGGTTTGATTGTTTCAAACCTTGTTCTATTACCCTGAAACATTGTGAAATCTTGGCAACCTTTCATGGTTCAAACTTGCATTTTTGAGAGCTAACACCATTATTTAAGAAGGGCAATATGGGAAGTTTAGATACATATGAATTGGTGGCTCCTATATGTCTATTATTTTTGTAGAAGTCTAGAAGTGTTTGTGATAGTGTTATGATGTTTTTTTCTTAAAAGTAGAATATGCTATGTACTAAATTTTCATTTTTTTGGTACCACATTCTACCACTATTCACATTTTTGGCTTGCAATTTGGAAGTTAAGTTAGACTACTCATGAAGTATACCATTCTACAATTTCAATAGATTTGAATTATAGATTTGTAAGATAGAAGTGATAGAGTATAGTTTGTGTTTGTTGGTTGATTGTGTATAATATCTAAGTGTTTGCACCATTGAAGGGAAGCATGCATCAATTGGAGGAAGTGTGTGAAGGTAAAATAGGACCAGCTAAGATTATGGTAGGAAGCACATGACATCATCTTATACCTATGTTAATGTATTTGATTTGGGGCCAAGTTGACTACACATTACATATTAGTTTGAATTAAGGTTTTTTCTTTGGCCGACATGGCTAATTGTGGTTGTTTTTAAATGGCTATATACCAAAATGATATATTATTAACATGATAGAATGTATATATATTGTTGATAATTTCATGAAAATAAAAAATTTAAGGGGATGTGTGGTGTGTATGTGTAATGGATGTGTAAGGTATTTGTGAAATGTGTGAGTAAATGATGTGTGACCTGAGAAGAGAAGTCAAGCGTGTTGATCAAAATTGAGAGATCATCATAAGATGTGTTAGCATGTTAATGAAGAGTAGGCTATGTGAAAGCAAATCTATATTCCTTTTGTAATGTGAGGTTGGAGTCTCTCAATCTGAGTTGATGTTCAATTGTTGTGTTGAAGACTAGTTTGAGGGGATTGGTCTCTTGTGGTTTGGTCCCTGCAAGTCAAAATTCAAGGGGATTGGTGTCTCCCTTTAAGGTTGCAATTCTTGTGGGCTGGTGCCTACAAAATTATTGTAAGTTCTATATTATTTTTTGAGGCTATATTTGGGAAATAGTTCCAAGCAACTTTTTTCATTATGATTTTTTCCCTTATGGGTTTCCACATAAATCTATTGTTCTCTTGTGTGAATGTGTTCATTAATTGCATTACCATTGGTTATGTTTTCATAATATTTTGAATGTGGTGGTTTAAAGTAAAAAGTATTGTAACAAGTGTTAAGTATTCATTCACCCCCCTCTCAATATTTTTGTCTAACATTTTGTTCCTCAACTTCTTCTCTCATGTACCAATGATGGCTTCTAGCACAAAAATGAGCATCACTTTGTCATCTAATGGTGGTAACTCTACTAATGGAGTAATATGTTATCAATGTACCCTTATGAGACAAGTGATGAGCCTAGTTTATGGTCTAATTTTGGGTATAACTTATGGTTTATTTGATAAAGATATCATGGACCTTGATGATTAAGTGTTGATACTTTTTATGATATTTCCTCAGAACTATTGACATTGGGATTAATCTTATTTTTGCAAACCTTTAATGATGATGGCATGTTATACGAACTATCCATATTAATTTTGCATGTGGTTAATGAATGTTCTTTGAGGTGGTTACATATATGAAATTATTGTGTGTAATAACATTGCCATGTAGATTTAATTTGAGGATGCTAAATTGAGGAAGACACTGCCAACTGGGCATGCACCATAACGTCCAACCAGTGAATCGTTCAAAGGTCAAAGGAGGTAGAGAGCAGGAGATTCCCCATGCAAAATGAATGTAATCGCCTTGTAGCAGACTTTAATGCTATTAACCAGTGCGAGGGTTACTGTTGTGCTAAATCATCATTTGGACTTGCATGTATGACCGCATTCCAAGCATGCATAACTGCCACCACTCCACTTTCTTTGTTTTCCCTAAATAGGCATCCTCCCAGTTCATGGAGTTGACCACCATTTTTAGATGATAGTATAAATAAGGATTAGATGCTCCTTCTCTAAAGGTTGTGCAATTTGATATTGTACTTGCATTCTTGAGTTTTCAGATATACTACTCTTTTGTACTCATGATTTACAATGAATGAAATAATGTTTTGAGTTTGAGCATTTGGGTTCTCATTAGTTTTAGAGGATACTTATCCAAGGGGGCCCACTTGGTTGGTAATCCATCCTTTACTTTAGTATTAGTTTAGTATTACTTTCCATTGAATAATTAGTTAAGAATCTAGTACCGACTGCTCCTACAACCACTAGAATTCCATTATGTTATTGTTCCTATAGCTAAAGCAGATAGAGTAGTGTCATGTTTGTTTTCCCATATTTTCATCCCTATTATGTATTTTAGCTTAGTATGGTTGTTGATTGATGATTAGAATTTATGTCATTCCTTTCCAAGAAATTTACTTTCAACATTGTGTCTTTCTTAGTTGTAGAATGAAAATGGCTACTTTGAGTTCCTAGTGCACATACTATGCTAGCCCATTTCAAGTTCACGTCCCTAGGTTGACAAGTTAAATAAAAATTCATGATGATTGAATGGCTATTCAATTTAGATGTACAATCTTTGAATCACAGCTGTAAGAGCTTAGTTGTTAACTCATTATAGGAGGCAAACATTTCAGTTTAGATGTACAATCTTTGAATCACAGCTGTAATGGCTATTCAGTTTAGATGTACAATCTTTGAATAATGGCTATAAGAGTTTAGTTGTTAACTCATTATAGGAGGCAAACATTTCTGTCGTCATTTCCAGGGATGGTGTAAAACTAGGAATTTCTTGGGAGTCATTGATAATTTTCTTGCTATAGTATTTTTAAAATTTGTTCTGATTATACCCCTCATTTATGAAGTAATGAACCCCCTTATTCTTTATTGATTCTTTGTGTGAGCTGGTTGATAGTAAGTTGATACCACATGCATAGAGGAAGGAGAAGGGATGCTTATGGGAGATTCCTTCCTAACAATCCTAATCCATTCCAGTTAGTTGAATATCAGAACCTACCAAGAGAAGAAGAAGATCCACAACCCTTTGTTGAAGCAATCCCTTATCTAATTAGCTCTAAAGTCTCCTCTAAGGACCAAAATAAGCTTGAGAACCCCTTTTCTTTGGAACTACATCAATTAGGCATGTGTGATGCAAATGGAAATAGACCTAACCAACCAGCGTTTCCTTTCCCCATTGCCCATCAGAATGAAGTTGACAACAAAAATATCCCTACTTCGACACTCCCCAAGTTTTATGGACTTGTCACAGAAGATCCTGATCCATTTTTGTTTGAGTTTGACATACTCTCTAGGAGTTATGATAATACCACTGATGCCCATAGGCTTAAGCTATTTCCTACCACTTTGAAAGAAGCTACATTAAGATGGTTCATGAGCCTAGGTAGAGATACTTTGGAAACTTGGGGAGACATGAAGACAAAATTCCTTGAGAAATACAAGGAGTATTGTAGGGGCAGTGACATGAGAGGAGGTGACATTTTTTAGGATGCATCAAAGGGAGGATGAAAGCTTGGAAGATTATATTTCACGGATTATGTTTTTCTTATAGAAATCTCCACACCATACCCTTAATGAAGAATCACAAAATTTTCTTCTCTTGAGAGGAATCAATGAGAGTTGCACTGATGCTTTGGACCTAATGGTAGGAGGAGATATCACACAAGTTCCTTGGGAAGACATCAAGAAAATATGCCAAAACTACTCTAGGGCAGCTTTAAAGAAAGGGAGAGCTTACCAATCTTCCATGGGTAAGACATCTACTGGTGGAGTCTCAAGAATGGAGATTACTCATTTGCTAGAAGATTCAAAGCAAGCCATTATAAATAATCTAGCTACTTAGCTATATACACTTCAGGCCAAGAAGAAACAAGAGGAGGCAAAGGCAATGTTGGCAGAGTATTGCCCCCATTGCAGACAAAAGAAGGACTATAGATGCAAGATGGTAGCTAATATTGAAGGAAAGCAGATTGCACCCATGTTCAAGCCAATCGAGATTGAAGAAGATCAAGTCTACTATGTTGCAAAAAGGAGGCCTTGGGCTTCAAGACAAGGTATGCCACTAGATACACTCTCTTATGCTAGGCCATATTTTAATTCCTCTTAATTTGGAAACCAATGAAAACCCCCATATCCATCCAGCTATGGAAGATATCCATCACAACCTTGGAGTAACCCTCCAAATTCCTAGCCCTAATCATCAAAACTCTCCACCCTAGTGGCAGCAACCTCAAGGGCATTGGCAGCCACCTCTAGGAAATTAGTAGCAAACAAATCAATGGAGAGGGGGACAACAATGGCCAACCCAACCAAATAGTTATATGCAACCACCTTCTCAGCCCCAAAAACCTTCTATAATGCCTCCACCTACTAATTCAATCTCAAATGCACCTAAACCTATTCAACTACCAACTTATCCCACACAATCCAAATAACAAACCACAACAATAGCTTGTATACTCTGCTGATTCAAATCAATTCCCTACATATGATGTGAGTGTAAGTGACATCCACTTGCATTCAGGAACTACTCTACCAACCCCTTCAAAGCCCATTATCATTGAGCTTCCTATGGAAGAGGAAGAGGAACCTCTAAATGACCCCATTCAGCCAAGTGCACCTAAAAATCCTTAACCAATCCAAGTCAAGAAAACTAAACAAGAACCACCATTTCCTCAGAGATTGGAAGTTTCCAATAAGAAGGAAGAAAAAGAGGATACAAATTTTAAAATATTGGATCAGCTAAAGCATATATGTGTCCAAATACCTCTATTCTAGGCCATAAAGGATGTCCCAATCTATGACAAGGCAATTAAATAAGCATTCCTTAAGAAGCCAGGTAGGAAGAAGAAAGACCCCACTACGGTTCATGTGGTGGGATAGCTAGCTAACATCATGCTTGGAAAAGTGACTATCCCTAAGTTCAATGACCTAGGTAGTCCTGTGGTAGTAGTTGTTATAAATGGGATCCAAATCAAGAATGCTCTAATTGATCTAGGGGAAAAAGTAAATGTAATGACCAAGGAAATCCTGCAAAAAGTAAACGTTGCAAGCATGAGATCTACTCCTACTCTCCTACAGCTCATTGATAGCTCTACTATTAAGCCTGATGGTATAGTGGAGGATCTTGTGGTGATTCTACACTCCTGGGAGTACTCAACAAACTTCATGATTCTTTCTCCTAAAGCTACACTAGGCAGGTATCCCATTAATCTTGGATGGCCATGGTTAGCAACTGCAGATGCATATATTCGATGTTGTTCAAGAGACATGACCATTTATGATGGGAGGAGCACCAATTTTTTTTTCTTTATCCTCTTGCTTAGCCATCCCATGATGAAGATAACCTTGTATGGCCACATGTTGGTGAAGAGGCCAAGGAAGTTAATTTTGTGGCACAACTTATGATGTTAGGTAGAAGCTCCTTCATGTAGCTTCAAGATGAAGGATTGATTAACATTATTCATAACCATTATGAACTGGAGGAAACATCATCTTCTCATTCTGCTACTCCAGTCAAGACACTTCTACCTATTCTTCCTACAACCATTGTTCCTATAGATGTTCTTCTAAGAGCCACTCTTCCTACAACCACTATTCTTGCATACAGATTTCTTGCAAAAACATGTATGTCCCATACATTGCTGCCATATGAACTCAAGGTACCATGTGTTACTGAAGTAGCCATGATAGAGTCAATTACACAAGTATAGGTGTCAAAAGGGAAGTATCTGAATGTTAACAACAAATTGAGTGAAGAACAACAATTGTTATTGAAAAAATTATTAAGGAACCACCAACATGCATTTGTGTGGGATTATCATGATATGAAGGGATTGGATCCTAAGCTTTACACCCACATACTTTATATTAGAGATGATTGCACCCCACTGAGGCAGCCACAAAGAAGAATTAACCCTGCACTGAGAGAAATTGTAAAAGGAGAACTATAGAAGTTGCTAGATGCAAGATTTATCTACCCCATTTTAGATAGCTAGTGGGTGTCTCCATTAATGATTGTGCTAAAAAGGAGGAAAATGGCGAGTTTGTGTTGATTATAGGGAAATTAATGTTGCCACTAAAAAGGACCATTTTCCCTTACCCTTCATAGATCAAGTTTTGGACACACTTATAGGAAAGCAATACTTTTATTTTCTATATGGATTCAGCGGCTACAACTAGATCCAAATTGCACCAGAAGACCAAGAGAAGACCACTTTTACTTATACATGGGGGACCTATTCCTACTTAGTACTCCCATTTGGCTTATGCAATGCACCTGCAACTTTTCAGATGGAAGTCATTAGCATATTTTTAGACATTTCTTATGATTGCATGAAAATTTATATGGATATTTTCATTACCTATGGTGCTGATTTCAATGAAGCATTGGAGAATCTCAGAAGAGTCCTACAGAGATGTGAATATCACAATCTCTCTTTAAACAGTGAAAAGTACTTCATGATGATGCAAGGTGTAGTTCTTGGGCATTACATATCTCACATAGGAATTCAAGTAGATCTTGCAAATATTGAGGTAATCACAAATTTTCCCACACTTGCAAAAAAAATATGTTAGGAGTTTCTTGGGCCATGCAAGATATTTTTAGGTGTTTCACCAAGGATTTTAGTAGAATAGCAACACCATTATATACTCTCCCCACTAAAGATGTTGAGTTCTAATGGATTAAATATTGTGACAAGGCATTTTCTGATTTGAAGGTAGCCTTGACTCATGCTCCTATACTCAAAGGATATAGTCGGGAGCTTCCTTTACACATCCATACAGATGCATCAGATTATGCCCTTGGAGCAATCTTAGGAAAGAAAGAAGGAGCTATTGAAAATGCCATTTATTTTGTTAGAAAATTTTTTCAAGGAGTTGAAGTCAACTATACAGTGACAGAGAAAGAAATGATGGCAGTGATTTATGCCCTAAACAAATTTAGACATTACATAACAGGTTACCAAATCTTTGTGCACATTGATCATGCAACCATTAGGTATCTCATGAATAAACCTTTGATTATAGGTAGACTATCAAGGTGGTTATTGTTGATGTAGGATTTTGACATAACCATTGTGGATAAGCTAGGGAAGGCCAATGTTGTTGTAGATTTTCCTTCAAGGCTAACTACATCATAAGATAATCAAGCCATAGATGAATCTTTTCCTAATGAGAATCTATTCTATATCAGTATAAAAACACCCTAGTATGCTGATATAGCTAATTATCTAGTCAAAGGTTTAGTTCCTCCTCACTTCTCTCCAAAAGAAGAGAAGGGCACTCATTGAAAAATATTTTCCTTTCTCATGGATTCCTAGATGTTTATTTTATACTAGACTAGACCATGTCATGAGGAGGTGTGTGAGAGAAGATCATACATATGAAATTTTTCATGCATGTCACAATGAACCATGTGGAGGAAATTCTTCAACCACGAGGATAACAATGAATATTTTGAACATGAGATATTATTGCCCAACACTCCACAAGGACACAGGGAGGTATACAAGAAAATGTGATAGATGCCAAAGAATGGGAAAACCAACTAGATATGATGAGATGCCACTTTTCCCTAAGGTAGTAATCACTCCCTTTGACAAGTGGGGATTAGATTTTGTAGGACACATTGACCCTCCATCAAATGGTAAGCCATATATTCTAGTATGCACTGATTATGTAACCAAATGGGTAGAAGTTAAGGCCATGAAACATGCAAGAGATAACAAAGTTGTAGAATTTCTTTATGAGGATATTTTCACAAGATATGGAGTTCCAAGAGAGATAGTGACTGATCAAGGGCTCAATTCACATCAACCCTTGTTGAAACACTAGTTAATGAATACAATATAAGACACATGAAGTCTACTCCCTGTCACCCCCATGCCAATGGCCAAGTTGAGGTAACCAATAGAGAAATTGAAGCTATTATGACCAAGATAGTAGCTATCCATAGAAAGGATTGGGTAAACAGATTACCAGAAGTTGTTTGGGCCTACAAAACTACCTAGAAAATAACTACAAGCTTCACTCCATTTGAGTTGTTGTATGGAAAAATAGCCATGATGCCCATTGAATTTGAACATACGGCTCTTAGGATTGTGATAAACTTAGGAATGGATATCTTTGAGGCATAGAGAGAAAAAATTATGTAGTTGAATGATTTGAATGAGATAAGGAGATCAACCTTGCATCACAAAAAGGTGGTGAAAAATCAAAGAATCAAGTGGTATGATAAATTTATCAAGGACAAGAAATTCAAACCAAGAGATTGGGCCTTGCTCTATGACTCAAAGTATCAGGACAATGTAGAAAAATTGCAGACAAGGTGGCTAGGACCATATAAGGTTGCTGAAGTATTCCCTAATGGTGTTGTACAACTCATTATTATTGACCCAGTTAGATTCAAGCTACTTTTCAATGGTCATCGCCTCAAATTGTATCACAAGATAGCTTCCAAGGAGGAGTTCCTGAAGCAATTGACTCAACATGCAACACCCGAGCTTCCTACAACCAAAGGAAGTGGACCTAGTGTCCCTCCTTTTGGCTAATTAAGGTACATACTTGTCCTAATAAAGAATTCCACTTCAGTGGGAGTCCATTTCTTTTCCCATCCGCCCATCCACCCATCCATTTCCACCTTTCTCTCTCTTCCATAACATCACTTCATTCCATTTCATCTCATCCCACCTCATCTTCATTAATTGATCAACTTATTTCCTAAAAATGAAAATGTTACTTTCTCCACAATATTTGCAAGGGATCCTCCACACATTCAGGTATGTGCACAATAATTGCTATATCTTAATTGTCTTTAAGTGCATTTCATTTAATTGTTGTACATTAGTATGGACCTTCACCATGGCATGCCAATATTTCCTACCTTGCCAAATTATTATTCTACATGTGAGGACACATGCCCAAATTAAGGTTGGGGAGGAGGAAAAATATGTGAATATTTTTCCCATGTGTCAATCCATGTTGGTCTATGCCAACAAAATTTAAATTAAGCAGATTTGAAATTTGAGTGAGAGGATGGATCACATGTGTGAAGTGACACCAACTGTTGCCATTTCTCTCCATCACAAATTTACTTTATTAATACTTCTTTGCAATTATTGAACCTATCATATCTCAAGTTGCATTGCAAGCAAAAGGTAGAAAAAGGAAAAATTCAATCAACATTGGCATTGTAAAGTTAGCAAGTGTTGTAGGAAGGTGAATTTGATTTTCAGACAAAATTGTAGGAAGGAAACCACAAAGTTTTTATTTGATTGCATACAATTGGAGGTGGATTAATTCAAAATGAACCCATGGTGCATGATATATTACTACAGGATGCACAATGCATGGCCAAATTCATAAACTACGGGTGGATAGACTACTTCCTAAAAATGGATGATTTTGATGAGGATATTGCACTAGAATTCACCCAGACATTGTCTAAAGGGAAAGCCATGGTAAAATGGCTAGAAGTATTAGCAACTGAAGAAAGAATTGCAGAAGTTATAGGGTTAAATACTGATGGTGAAAATTACCCTACTTCTAGAGATGCCAGGTCAGCTAGGGCCGAATTTATAGAGCCAAATAACCCTCCATTGAGCATAGATAAACAGGGAGTGAAGATAATGTCTTTCCTTGAGCCATGGAAGTAGATAATTGTCTATGTCATAAAATACATCACCTGTAAAGGTCTCTAGTTGAATTTTCACTCCACACACTTTAAGCTTTTAAATCATATGAGGCACAAAAGGAAGATGAATGTGTCAAACATGCTATACAACCTTCTATCAATCATGGAGGCTGAGACTTAGAAATGTTGGGAAAATTCCATTTCCCACCATTATTTGATTCAATTATTAGTTGAGAAGTCTTTGCATGATATGTCTAGAATGACTTGGGAAGAATTCATAAAATTTGATCAAATTAGACCTGAGCATTTGCAAACTAGGGTTTTACCTCAACCTCATAGGTTTAGTAGGATATTGAGCATGACTAAAACCACTCTTGGTCTTCAACCTCTTGCACAGGCTCTAGTGTAAACCCTCCTACAATAGAAGAAACCATAGAAATTAGCTCTTCTCGGACAAAGCACTCAGACAAAGAAAGTTCTTCCCCTGAATCTAATGATGATGTTCCACTTGGAATTTCAATGAAAAATAGGGCACAAAAGAGAGGCAGAAATGAGAAAAGGAAAATCCAATAGGTAGCCATCATAAAAAGAGGTGCCAAGCTCTAAGAAGAGAAATACTGACATTGTTCATCTTATAGTCAAAGAAAAACATGAGATCCCTCCTAGGAAAGCAAGACTAGCTAGGATAGCCTTTGGTATGCCTCCATAGGAAATACCTAAGTCTAGAGAAGCATCACAAGAGGACACAGAAGCTCCAATGGGGTAGGATAATGTTGACAAAGAAGATATATTTAAAACGACAACAAACATAACACTAGCTGATCTTGCTAACATTGCAGGAGAAATGGAAAACCAAGAGTATGAGGAAAATCAAGATCTCCTACAACAAAAGCCAAAACAAGAGCAAGAGCAGGAATTCCTACTACAACAACCTGAATTGGGAGAACAATCAGTACCCCTACAACCAGAATTGATAGGACAACCTAAATCCTTACAGTTAGCATTAGTGCTAGAGAAGATGCTGGTAGGTATAACCACCCTAATTTTTGAGTGCATAAGGTTTCCATGCATTTATGGAAAGAGATACAACAAAGAGAAGAGGAATGGAAAGAGGAAAAGCATAGATTGAAGAAGGAAATTCAAAAGAGAGACAAGGAAATTGAAGAAAAAGATGCAAAAATTGCCACCATAAAGAAGAGGGTGGATGATATGGCAGCCTTGGTACCACATATTTTGGAATGTAGGACCCCTCCAAGGGTCTTTACTTTGCATTTGAAGGAGAAATATCTTTCTTTTAGACTAACAAGAATTGTCTCAGGTTTGAACCCTTCTATTGAGACCCCTACTAAATTTTTCAATGCTTATCAGATTGCTTCCCCTGAAATGAAGAATTTGTTGTTTGAGTTTTATTTGCATAACTATTCTATGACTCAAGACCATGATTGGAATCTGTTGTTGTATGTTGGGGATTTCCAATTAAGGGCATTTATGTCTTGGGAGAAAAATAAGATTAGTTGGGGACAACAATATGGGGCTTATAAGCAAATGGAATCCAACATTCCCCTATCCATTAGGGTTGAGTCAAGGAATCCATGTGATATTTCTAGGGAATGGCACATAATGCTTCTCATACCTAGCTATGGATATAAGATTATGCCTTGGATAAAAGCAATTTATAGTGAATATGAGGCAAAGGAAAAAGCAAGAGAGGAAACTATGAAGAGATACCTCTCACAAAGATGGAATAAATTAACTGATGATCTCAAGCAAGCTGAGCCTCATTCCATCCAAAACTATGCAACAAATCTTAAAAGAATTGATATATATATTCACATTAGAAGGACAAAAGGGTGATTTTGGCTTCCCCTGACCATTTAGCCACCCATCCTAATGTGGTCTGTACCGAACTTCAGGTTCTACCAATATGATATTGCTGTAGAGAAACAAAGATGGAGTAGATTGGACAAATTGGGAGGATTATATTTGGATCCTAATTCACACACAACACACTTTGATGTGGGACAATTTTCAATTGCAAATTTCAGAGCATTAACCAAGCAGAAGAACAACCCTTCCCCAGTCGAAGGACCAACAAGACCTTAGGTTGGCGGGAGTGATGAGCCTAGTTTATGGTATAGTTTTGGGTAGAACTTATGTTTTATTTGCTAAAGATAACATGGACCTTGATGATTAAGTGTTGATACTTTTTTATGATATTTCCTTAGAACTATTAACATTGGGCTTAATCTTATCTCTGCAAACCTTTAATGATGATGGCATGTTATACGGACTATCCATATTAATTTTTCATGTGGTTAATGAATTTTATTTGAGGTGGTTACAGATATGAAATTATTATGTGTACTAACATTGCCATGCAAATTTAATTTGAGGATGCTAAACTGAGGAAGATACCACCAGCTGGGCATGCACCATAACGTTCATCCAAGGAATCATTCAAAGGTCAAAGGAGGTAGAAAAAAGGAGATTCCTCATGCAAACTAAATGTAACCACCTTGTAGTGGAATGTAATGTTGTTGAGTAGCGCGAGCATTACTATTGTACTAAATCTATGTTTGGACCTACTTGTTTGACCTGTTTCCATGCATGCATAACTTTTTCTGCTCCACTTTCTCTGTTTTCCCTAAATAGGTGTCCTCCTAGTTCGTGGAGTTAACCGCCTTGTTTAGTTGATAGTATAAATAATGATACGATTCTCCTTCTCTAAAGGTTGCACAATTTAATATTTTACTTGCATTCTTGAGTTTTTCATATATACTACTCTTTCGTACTCATAATTTACAATGAATGAAATAAAGTTTTGAGTTTGAGCATTTGAGTTCTCATTAGTTTTAGAGGATACTTATCCAAGGGGTCCACTTGGTGAGTAATCCATCCTTTATTTTAGTATTAGTTTAGTATTACTTTATGTTTAGTAATTAGTTAAGAATTTGGCACCAACTATTCCTGCAACCACTAAAATTCTATTATGTAATTGTTCCTGCAGCCAAAGTGGAAAAAGTAGTGTCCTATTTGTTTGCCTAGATTTCCATCCCTATTATGCATTTCAACTTAGTATGGTTGTTGATTGATGATTAGCATTTACGTCATTCCTTTCCAAGAAATTTACTTTCAACATTGTGTCTTTCTTAGTTGTAGAATGAAAATGGCTACTTTGAGTTCCTAGTGCACATATTGTGCTGGCCCATTTCAAGTTCATGTCCCTGGGTTGACAAGTTAAATGCACCTTCATAATGATTGAATGGCTATTCAGTTTAGATGTTAAATCTATGAATCATAGCTGTAAGAGCTTAGTTGTTAACTCATTGTAGGAGGAAAACAACAAGGCAGTGGAAAATATTATGAATTTTGACGTTTGTTAGTAATTCCAACTCATGAGCAACTTTACTATCTCTTCTTACAACTCTATAAAGTTAACAGAAGTGAGAATTGATATTTTTAGCCTCACATCATTTAATTGAAGTCTTTCTATAAGTTTGTGGGAATAGAGAAAGTATGTCTCTATTATTGAATGATCTCTTGTGTTGATCTACATAAAAATTATGTTGATTTTGAGCCCACAATAGGTGATCCTTGAGGTATTTCAAACTATATTGGCTATGCCATATCAAGTCACTAGTTGCTAGCACCCTACTATCAATGAAAACCAAATACATGGGGATATTAGTGCATCATATCCATGCAAAACCATGAAAGGATTCATACTAATGGACATGTGATGGGTGGTATTATAGAAATATTCTCCAAGGTGTAACCACTTGACCCATGCTAGATGCTATTTTATGATAGCTTCTTAAATATCATTTAACCCACTTATTCACTATTTCTATTTGCTTATTTGTTTGTGTGTGATAATTGATACTAGGAGTGAACTTGGTAATATGCAAATAAAATAATTTCCACCAAAAGGAGGTAAGGAATCTACTATCCTTATCACTAACAATATTCTTAAGTAATCAATGTTGCCTAAATATTTCTCTAAAAAATAAATCATCTATCTAATTTCCTTTGAATTTTGTAGGAATTTCTAATATTATATCATTATAAATGTATTAAGGCTAAGAACTTGTAAAATTATTAGACTTAATATTTTCATGATTAGTGTAATGTAATACATTGCATACCCTAGAAATTTCACATTATGTTTTTGGCTTGCTTTAGTGTTTGTTCCCTTAGGATGTCTTAGGATCATTTTAGCCTTGGACTTGTCCTTTTCCCCACACTAGATTGCCAAAATATTACATCACACTCTAAATCTCCTCACTATCCTAAGTCACATGTTGAAATTTAAAGATTTTCATTATGATGTTAATGCAACACATGGGTGTTTCTATGATGTGTTGCATCTCATAACATTATAAAATTCAAAATGTTAATTTTCCACCCAAATACTTGTTATCACCTATTCTAATATTTTTTTTTCCAAAATTTTCCTTTACCATTTAAATGTGACCCTTCATCTTCCAAGCAACCCTCTTCCAAAAACCTCCTTTTTGGGTTTGAAAGACAATTCATCACTCTCTCCTCTCTTATCTCTCTATATCATTTTTTTTTTGTTCTTAGCTCTCTTGGATACATTATGTTTATTGGACCTCCATTATTGAAGCTTATTGAAGCTCCATACTTCGAGGGCTCCATCGATACTTCCATATGCTCATTCATCTTTACATCATGCTAGTAATTTAGTATTTCATTAAGTTAATGTTCTTATTTGAATTATATATTGTAACTCTTTATATAAGTTATTTTTAATTTGGCAATATACCTTGGTACTTTCATTTCCTACAAATTTATTATGTACACTAGGGTGTGACTCTCTATAGACTAGTGATTTCTTACTTATAGCTTCATTTATTTGTTGTTCTTTGAAGGAATCTTCATTCATTTAAACCAACACTATTAATATCATATTTCAATAATACAATCTTCCTTCTATTGAAGTCTAAAAAAGAAATGAACCTCTTTAGGATCATTGTTATGACAAATTCTATTGGAATAAAACATACACTCATTGATAATAGTTTTTACCTCAATGTATGTGGTGTAGATCTTTTGAACTATATCAATGTTGATACTTCTTGCATTTCTCCTACAAATATTTCTATTAAAGGCTTCAATAACATCGATTACTAGACTCTAGAAATATTAGTTTTCCTATTGAGTTAGTCCCTACTATAATGCCTACACTAGTTGATCCTAAGAGCTCTTTCCTATAATATCCTCTTGGCTAGACAATGGATTCATTTTATGGGTACAGTCTCATCTAACCTCCATTAGTCAATTGAATTTTTTCATAAAAATAAACATTGATAATCAAATTAGATCCAAATCCTCTCCTTTAGTGTAAATACATGGGTCTTTTCCATCTATTTATCCCTTTTGCATCTTCTATGCCTACTTCACCTAAAAATCCCACACTATCGTCACCTCTTACTAATGATATTGTGTGAGTTCACTTTTCCTATTCTAATAAATGTCCCTATGATGATTGGGGATCCATATATTTCACCTCATATTTTATAAGTTAGTACAAATTAGAACTCTCTCACTTTGGCATTACAAAGCTACATTCTAAATTCCTTACATCACAATTTTTGAATTAGCTTAATGATAATCCTTCCTCTTTCAAATCATGTGACTATACAACACATATTGACTATAATACGTATGGGAATCCTCGACCTTTATTAGTTAGAATCTTGTTATTTCCTTGGTTTTAAACTACTATAGGAAAGGATATGAATGGAATAGCCTAGATATCGAGGAGCAAGCTATCATTATGCCTTTAGAGCCTATGCTACATCTATCTACTATATATCTACTATAGTTATTGATTACCAAAATCCTTGTCCTTAGAACCAATTTAAATGGGGTGATGAAATGGTGTTTAAGTGCTATCAACCCACTTTCAAGACGATTCCACTCAAGGGTAACCCTAGAGATCTCAATGCAAAAGAGAATGAGATATTGCAATAGGGTTGTCCTAGGGGCTGAAAGTAGATTAATGAGGGGTTCACCACCAAGTTTAAACTTGGAAAATATAATGAAATACAAGATGTAACACTAAACCCTAGTTGAATGTAAAGCAACACTAAATGACCTAGAAAAGTGAATGAAATGAAATAGAAAACTAAAAAATAGAATGTGTGCACCTAGAAATCCAAAGAAGGTTGGATGGAGTTTTAGAAAACTAGAAAATTTTCTTTTACTACTAACTAGGACTCATTTGCTAGGATGGGCGAATTATTCCAATTTATGGAAAACTGTGTAGGAACATGTTTCAAACAAAAGGGTATTTAAATATGCAAAATCCTAAAAATTGACTAAAACTGGGACTCATTCACCAGAAGTGGTGAATCAGTCTATTTGGGATTTTCTAAAGCTTCAAAGGATGATCCTTCTCTTCTTTGTCTACTTTGTCCTTCCTGATTGGTTTTCAAATCCGAATCTTTGATTTACAATCTCTAGGTGATCTCCAATGCTCTCCAAGGCTTGATGACAACTTTGACAACTTTGAATTATTTGCAACTTTTCTCCAAGTAAATTTGCAACCTAGACCTACAAATCACACATAAAGAAGAGGGAAAAAACATTTTTGGGTTAGTGGATAGGGGTTTTCCTTGGTCAAACCCCATTTTGGAAATCAATCCTTGAACTAAAATAAATAAGAGTGGAGAATGCTGAATGAACAAATAACAATGTTGCAACTCACCAAAACCTAGAAATAAGGTGCTGCAAATATGCTTGAGATGGTTGCAATGGATGTAGATCTTGAATCTCTCTTGAATAATGTTGATCTTGAATGAAACACTTTCTTGAATCATAAACACTACACCACAATTGCTATCACAATAACAAACATGATGCGTGAAATATTTGAAATGATGATTGATGCTTGAAGAATGATCTAAAATGCTTGATAATCTACCCTTGAATGCTCTTGAATGCTCTTGTGAACATAAACTTGATATGAGAATGAATACTTGAATTCTTGGAATGAAAATGAGAGATAGAACCTTGTATTTATACTCAATCATGCAAGAATTCCCAAAATTACAACATTACAAGCCAACATCAAATCTAGGAGAATAAAATCCTACCAGAAATTTGAATTAAATTTGATTTTGGGAAACACAAGACTCATTCACCCAAGGTGATGAATGAGTCCCATCAGACATAATGCATTATACCAAAAATCAAAATTTCTTAGAAATGTGTGAAATATGACTCAAGACCAAAAGATCTAGGTGGGACCCATTCGCCCAAGGTGGAAAATGAGTCCCAGATCACTAAATATTGGTCACACAAGCCAGAAACACCTGAATTATGATTGGCTAATGATTGGTGTCAGGGTTATCCTTGAAAAGATACAATAAATGAGGCTTGTGGATGTAAAATGGGGCCAATTAAATCATAAGAAGTCCCAATTATTAATGAAAAGCCTAGAAAAGTGTGAAAGTGTGTTAAAACACTTTATCACACTTCAAATAAGGCAAGATTAATGTTAAAAAGAGGTTTATTATGTGTAATTAATTAATAAAACCTTAGAAAAGTGTGAAAGTGTGTTACAACACTTCACAACACTTTTAGCAAGGCACCATTTAAATCCATTAGTTCACAAGGGCCCAATACCTAATGCGAATGTGTTAACCGCATTACAATACTAAATCAAGGAAACATTAAACCTAAATCACAAGGAGGGCCTAGACAAGTGAGGAAAAGTAGAAGGGATACTTTTTTAATGACTCCATTTAGCCCCCACTTTAGTGAGAGGATGAACTTGCTTTAAAATCACACTAAAGTATACAAACACACATCAAGAGGGGTCCAAGTGTACCAATGCTAGTAAGATGAGACAACAATGATCAAGAGGGGTGATCAAGCCCCCAGGATCAAGATTCCATGACAAAACAACATAGGCACAAAGGAACACATGAAAATAATATAAAGAGCAAAAACAAAGTGCAAGCTTGCACTATCAAAGATGAAAAAGGTTAAAAAGATAAAAGAGTTGGATCAAGCTTCAACCATTTGTCCATCGCAATGTGAATCAGATCTAGATTGTTTGTTCAAAAAATGCATACTCACTCTGTGGCAATGAAACTCCTAGTTGTCCACTGGGTGAGAAGTCCAAAAAGGTGAGAAACATACACTCATAGCTGGTATGCACTCACACACACATGCAAGTGGCTATGGGGAAAGTCATGCCTTAGTTGGGCTTCCCACTCAAACCATACCAAAGTCATTCCTCTTGATAACTTTAATAAGGTGCCACACAAATCGTTTTTGAGCTTCATAAGGGAAGCAAAAAATTTGTATATATTGGATCTCATGAAAAAACAATATGACTTCAGAGGAAGGCAAGCTGTGTTATGCACAGTGGCCATATAAATGAAAAATGAAAAATAGGGAATTTTCAAAGGAGTCTTGTTTAGTTCATGCGAGGTATTAACTTAGGGAACATTGTGTCTAATGTATCCAAGAGAGGACCAATCAAAGAATATAAAATTCAAAACTAAGGGGATGTAGTTTGTTGCATCAAGCCACCAAGAGGAATGTAATATGTTAAGAGAGATCATACTCTTGAAAGGCATCATACCCAATGTCATGTACAAAGCAAAAAATGCATCGTATGAAATAATAAAACTGCACCATGAACCATGAAAAGAAAAATGCAAAAGAATAATGCCAATGTATGTCCCCACTTTAAAGGAATTGCTAAACACCATACTACAAGCAATTAATTTAAAGTAGCAAATGATAAATGCAAACAAAAAAGGAAGAAATGAGAGTTAACTTGGAAATCCCTATGCCAAGTCATATGCTTCCAAGTAAAGCTACATCATGCAAGAGAAAAAGAAAAGAGAGGGGTTTCCCCCAAAATGAAAACACCAAACACATAAGGGATCTATGGATTTGGGGTCAGTATGTTCTTGCTACAATGATATTAGAGAGCTCAAAATTGTCATCATTCCCCAAATACACATAGAACTGGAAGAATGACACAAAGAGAGTGAAAACAAAGAAAATCCTTTCAGGTCAACATGGAAGAGACATGAATGTCTCAATGTCTTGCGTCATCCCCAAAAGGAAAACACAAGACAAAATGAAAATATAAAGGAAAATAAAAAGCTTTTGGGTCAACATGGAAGAGACATGAATGTCTTGACACCTTGCATTATCCCCAAAAAGAAAACACAAGACAAAATGAAAAGATAAAGGAAAAGAAAAAGCTTTTGGCTCAACATGGAAGATACATGAATGTCTTGACACCTTGCATCATCCCTAAAAGGAAAACACAAGATAAATGAAAAAGATAAAAAGATAAAAGTAAAAGATTGATGGCATAAAGAAGAATGAAGATACAAATAGAGTGTCACAAAGAGAGAGAACATTGAAAAAAATGTCACGGGGGATCGTATCATGCACATGAAATCACACAAAATAAAAGGAAAAATGAAATAATTCAAAATATTAGTAAGTCATATGTGAGTCAACCTAAAGAAGGTCATCTTCCTCCCAATCTCAGTCTATATAAGAGGAAGGTAGACAACAAACCTAAGGGACAATGACAAATGCGATACTAGAAAAAGGCTATATACCTCTTGCCCCCACTGAGTGCAAGACAAGAATGAGCCAAGGTAGGTGATGGGAAATGTCATGTAATAGTGAGAATAGAATATTCTACAACTATTACATGAAAAAATGGGTGGAAAAAGGATGTGCTATGGAACCACTTGATGACAATCATTGCCATCAAAGTGAAAGTTGTTCAACACTAACTTGAATGCACAATACTCATCAGTACTATGTCCAAGAGTTATGTAGTATAGACAATGTAGAAATTTTGCATCTTTGGGATATAGTATTAGCATGTCTTTAATTGGTGGTAATGTTATTAGTTCTTTGTTCAAAAGCAATTGTAGTTTCCTTTCACTTTCAGGTGGTGGACAAGGGAACTCTAATTTTTGTAGTTTGTAAGACCTTTTACATTTTCTAGATTCACTAACTTCTCAAATTGAATGTGGAGGAGGGAGACCGAAGATGATCCGATCATCCTTGTCATTGTTATGAATCATTGGTTGTTCTTTAGGAAGAAGGACATTCATATCACGGGGGAGAATCTAAGATCACCGTACCATCACTATAAATCCTTAGGTATTCTTTAGGAGCCCATATGTTGTGAGAGGGATCTTGATACCCTAACCCGTTTGTGTTTTCAGCAATTGGTATTTGTTCTAGGAGTCGATGAATTTCATGTTCACTTGTTGTATTGCATCCTTGTTTACTCAAGATTGTGAATTATCATAAAATGGTTGAATATTTTCTTATTTAGAGGCACTAGGTTCACCTATTGTAGGAAACTTAGGTTCAACTTTTGTTTTAGAATGTAAGTAACCAAACATATCAAGAGGTGGTATTGTAGGGGGGTTTGGTTGTTTAATGGATGGGTAAAAGGATGCATTAGCTTCAAGGTTGTCAAGACAATCATTTAGGAACTTATTCATGTTGTCATCATCTTCTCCAATGATGTCAACATCATGAGGAAATGCATTAGCAGTTGAGTGAGCATGAGTAAGGTCAATTTCATTAGGATCATGTCCAAAGGTAAGACTTGACATATCCACTAAGGAATTTAAGGACATACAAAGCTTACTAAAGCACATATCCATGATGCAAATTTCAAATTCTAAACTATGCAACAATGTAAAATGAAATGCTCTAGATGCAATTTTGAATTTAAGCAATATAGAAGATGAAATGAGTCTAAACTAGAAGCAATCAATTGAGTGAAACAAAAGATCTATAAACTGAAACCAAAAGGAAATAACAGGAAATGGAAACTTAGAAATAGTATTTTGAATGCTAGAAAATGCAGTAAAAAATATGCAGAGGGATTGATTCACCCAAGGTGGCGAATGACTCCCAGTAGGGATTTTTCTCAAAATTTTATGAAATTTTTATTTGATTTTTCTGGTTTTTTATGCTGTATGATGTAGATGCTAGGTGAAAATGCAATTTTTTTATGATTTTCAGTGAAATTAGATGCAAAAATGCAAGCTATATGAGCTTTCACTAATGCAAAATTTGAAACCCTAGAATGTAAATTAATCAATGTAAATCCTAATGCAATGTTAATGAAATCAAGATCTAGGATGACAATGCACTCCAAATCAGAATTATGATGTTCTAAAGGTAGGTTCACCAAAATGGAACCAATTGAAATGGGGTGATGAAATGGTGTTTAAGTGCTATCACACCCACTTTCAAGATGATTCCACTCAAGGGTAACCCTAGAGATCTCAATCAAAAGAGAATGAGGTCTTGCAATAGGGATGTCCTAGGGGATGAAAGTATATTAATAAGGGGTTCACCACCAAGTTTAAACTTGGAAAAGATAATGAAATGCAAGATGCAACACTAAACCCTAGTTGAATGCAAAACAACACTAAATGACTTAGAAAAGTGAATGAAATGAAACGGAAAACTACAAAATAGAATGTGTGCACCTAGAAATCCGGAGAAGGCTAGATGGAGGTATGGAACACTGGAAAATTTTATTTTATTGCTAACTAGGACTCATTCACTAGGTTGGGTGAATCAGTCCAATTTTTGGAAAACTGTGCAGAAAGAGGTTTCAGACAAAAGGGAATTGAATATGCAAAATATTGAAAATTGAATGAAACTAGAACTCATTCACTAGAAGTGGAAAACCAGTCTAGTTGGGAATTTCTAAAGCTTCAAAGGCTGATCCTACTCTTCTCTATCTACTCTATCCTTCTTGATTGGTTTTTGGATTTGAATCTTTGATTTTCAATTTGTAGGTGATCTCTAATGCTCTCTAAGGCTTGATGAAAACTTTGACAACTTTGAATGATTTGCAAATTTTCTCCAATCTTTCTCCTTAGTAAATCTACAACCTAGACCTACAAATCACTCACAAAGGAGAGGGGAAAATGTTTTTGGGTTAGTGGATAGGGGTTTTCCTTGGTCAAACCCCATTTCGGAAATCAATCCTTGAAATTAAATCAAATATAAATGGAGAATGATGAATGAACAAATAACAATGTTGTAACTCACCAAACCCTAGCATTAAGGTGCTGCAAATATGCTTGAGATGACTACAATGGATGTAGATCTTGAATGAAACACTTGCTTGAATCACAAACCCTACAACACAATTGTTAGCACAATAACAAACATGATGCATGAAATCTTTGAAATGATGATTGATGCTTGAAGAATGCTCTAAAATGCTTGATTCTCTACCATTGAATGCTCTTGTGAATGATTGTGTCAAACTAAAACTTGCTATGATAATGAACAATTGAATACTTGGGATGAAAATGAGAGAAAAAACCTTGTATTTATACTCAATTATGCAAGTATTCTAGAAATTACAACACTACACGGTAACACCAGATGTACGAGAATAAAATCCCACTAGAAATTTGAATTAAATTTGATTTTGGGCCACACAAGACTCATTCACCCAAGGAGGTGGATGAGTCCCATCAAACATAATGTATGGGACCAAAAATAAAAAAGTGCTTAGAAATGTGTGGAATCCGGCATGGGACCAAAAGATCCAGGTGGGACCCATTCACCCAAGGTGCCGAATGAGTCCCAAATCACTAAATATGGGCCACACAAGCTAGAAACACCTAAATTATGATTGGATAATGATTGGTGTCAAGGTTATCCTCAAAAAGATGCAATAAATGAGGCTTGTGGATGGAAAATGGAGCCAATTAAAGCATAAGAAAGCCTAATTGTTAATGACAAGCCTAGAAAAGTGTGAAAGTGTGTCTTGGGAAAATGAGTCCCATTAGAGATAATGTATGGGACCAAAAATCAAAAGTGCTTAGAAATGTGTGAAATTTGGCTCGAGACCAAAAGATCTAGGTGGGTCCTATTATCCCAAAGTGGAAAATGAGTCCTATATCACTAAATTTGGCCCACACAAGCCATAAACACCTAAATTATGATTGGCTAATGATTGGTGTCTAGGTTATCCTCAAAAAGATGTAATAAATGAGGCTTGTGGATGAAAAATGGGGCTAATTAAAGCATAAGAAAGCCCAATTATTAATTACAAGCTTAGAAAAGTGTGAAAGGGTGTTACAACACTTAAACATTTCAAATAAGGAAAGTTTAATGTTAAAAAGAGGTTTAATATTAGGTGTAATTAATTAATAAAACCTTAGAAAAGTATGAAAGTGGGTTACAACACTTCACAATTAACTTTTAAAAAGGTACCATTTAAATCCATTAGCTCACAAGGGCCCAAAACCTAATGTGAATGTGTTAACCACATTACAACACTAAATCAAGGCAACATTAAGCCTAACTCACAAAGAGGGCCCAAACAAGTCAGGAAAAGTAGAAGGGATGCTTTTTCCATGACTCTAGTCCCTCCATATTTTTATATTGTAACTTCATTGATGTAGCCATGAATTCTACATCCCTTAGTTCTTCTCGAAGTGTGTTGCATCATAGTCTAATTATACAATCTTCTCAATCACCAACACTAGCTCTAGATGTCTTATTTAGTGTCAAAGATCTAGTTGATTTTCTTGGTGTATATGCTCACATGCTTTCATATTATCATGATCACAGATTCCCCTTTTGTCTCAATTTGAATGTATATTTTAGTGAATCCATTATCTTATTTGATCATTCAATTTTATCTCCAAAGTTTTGAGATTTTCACCATTATTTACACTAGAGAGCATACAATTCTCCAATTTAGTGATACCATCAATATCCCCATAGATCCCCATGATCATAAGAAAGTTATTTAAATCGATAATGTCTCTCCTTAGAAGAGTAGTCTTCACATTCTAAAAGTTTGCATGACTTCCTAGGTCTCTTTACCTAGACGTATTAGGACATGTCTAACATCAACTTTGATATTGTGGTCCATAACATAGTTTTCTATCCTAATACATAAATTTTCAAATAAAAAAATAAAAATATACATCCCAAGATGGTCCTCATGGTTAAGGTTAATATTGAAAAAGTCCTAAAATATAGCTTTATTTGCCCATTGCTATCCAAAATCAATGTCTGCATTTGCATTTGCATCAAATTTTGTGATCTAAACAAAGTTTATCTTAAAGATTATTTCCCCTTCTCAAAATTGATATGATTATTGAATCAACTATAAGAAATGCATTTCCTTCCTTTATAGGTGGTTTCTTGGGTTACAAATATATTTTTAGTAATCCCTTTGATAAGTATAAAATGTAAATCACCACATTGTGGGGAACATTTTGTTATGTGGTCATGCCCTTTGGTCTAAAGAATGTTGATGCAACTTATTGATGGGCCATGAACCTCATCTTTTATGAATTTATTCACAAAATTTAGAAGACTATATTGATTATTTTTTGTTAAGTTTTGTTCACCAAGATAATGTATATAATATTCACATCTTCATCTATACAATAGGCACTTGAATCCTCATAATTGTGTCTTCAATGTCGACAGTGGAAAAATTATTGGATTTATCATATCTCATTATGATAGAGGCTAACACTAAAATATATATGTTATTTTCATCAGTCCACTACCATGAAGCATTTATTATACTTGTATTCTTCAAGGGAATATTCAATACAATCATATATTCATTTCAAAATTTGTAAAGCATACCCTTCCCTTTGCACATATTAAAAGGATGTTTATTATTCTTGGAATAAAGAGTTTCAAAAGGATTTTGAATACCTTAAAATATATTTGTATGATCCCCCTATTATAATTTCTACCATTTCTATATGTCCTCTCATTCTTTACACTTTTGCTTCATCTTAAGCCTTGGTCACTCTTTTAGCCCAATATGATGATGAGGGTAGGGAACATATTATTTACTACATTATTCATACTTTTCTTGAATAAAAAACTCATTACAGAAATTTAGAGAAGATTTTTTTTATCTTTGGTATTTTTTGCACACAAAAATTGCAACATTACATTCTCCATGTGAAAATTTATGTCATAAAATGTGATGATCTAAAACATTATTTTCTAAAACTAATTTATCAAGTTTCCTAGCTAAATGGATCATGCTTTTGAAAAAATGACTTAAATTTTATCTCTCAAGATGATATTAAAGGAAAATATTTAATTTACCATTTAGTTTATGATCCTTCTCCTTTTTCTTTTCCGAATATTGATTCTTTTCCACTAGTTTTAGAGCTTGTGTCTTCTTGATCCCTCCTTTAAGAAAACCAATTCCACTTTATTTATGTTTGAATTTTTAATACACTAATAAAATCACCAAGTATGAATCCCTCATTGCTAGATTAATGCCGCACTTTATCATTGTTAGTATTTATGGTTATTCTCAACTAATCATTAGGAAAATTATTAGTACCTATAAAAGTAAGAAAGAAAAACTCTCCTAGTATTGTGACCTTGCCTTATCACTTCTTGATCATTTTTCTCCTCTCTCTATATATTATCCCATAAGAAGATAATTTTCATGTAGATGCAATGGATAGTATTTATTCCCTTATTCCTATTGATAATTTGGCCAATTTTTATCACTTCATTGTTCATACATTGACTCTACTTACTATCACAGATAGATATTTTTTTTTGTACTATTGATTCAAAGGAATGGTACTATCATATCTACAATTATCTTAAATATGCTACAATTCCTAATAATTCTTCTAGAAACACTCACACTCATTTCTATTATATTGTTGTGTGTTGCATTATTCTCTCTAATGTGTTATATCAACAAGGTTACAACAACCTCCTTTGTTATTTAATAAAATATGAAATCCTAATTTCCCTCCAAGAGGCCTATTATGGTGCCTATGGAGGCCATTTTTTTGGATGACCATTAGTTAAAAAAATTCATTTCATTAGTTACTATTGGTAAAATATGAAACAAGATTCCTTTGACTTTGTCAAGAAATGAATATAATTTCAATGCATTAATACCATTCATGCTCTTTCACAAAAGCTTTAATCTTAGACTTCCCTTTGGCCATTTTCTATTTGGGGCTTAGATTTTATTGGAAAAATTTCTCCAACTTCTTTTGAAGGACATGCCTTCATCATTACTACTATGGATTATTTTATGAAGTAGTTCAAGGTTATTCATCTTAGTTCTACTATTGTTGAAGTAATACACAAGTTTTTACTCAATCACATGATTTATTAACTCAAAGTTCCTTCTACCTTTGTTTGTAATAATGGAACTCATCATTTAATAAAAAAGGATGTGAATTAATTCAACAATAAATTTTATATTTTGCAACATATTTCTACACCTTCCTATCCTCAACCTAATGGCCAAGATAAAGCTCAAAAAAACAATAAAGTAAATCTTATGTAAAATTTTTAACAAACATGGCAAGGATTGAAAACTCAACTTGCTTACATATTATGGGCATACCATATGAGTATTTATATGAAAAAATATTATAACTCCATATAATCTCATCAATGGTGCTAATATAATCATGCCATTAAAGCTAGATATTTCATCCTTGCATATCTTTCTCTAAAGGCTCATTGATGATAAGATATATCATGAGAATCATTTTTAAAAGCTTGAAATTATTGATATTCATTCCTATCAAAATACTCTCCATAAAAACTATAATCAATGTGTTCTTTCTCATCTTTTTCAAGTTGGTTATTTAGTCCTCTATGAGAACTAACACAATGTTATTTCCCCAACTAGCATAAAAGGAAAAATTAATCCCAACTAGTTGGGATCATTCATTATCAATTTTGTTTATGGTTTTGGGGCTTATGGCCTCTTTACTATTGAGGTAAAACCCCTTGAGCAACCAATTACTAATTCTCATATTCATTACTTCTATGCATAATTGATTCTCTTTTCATATGTGTGGAATTTATGCACAATGGCTGTCCTCACATGCTTTCCATTTTCTATCATATATCATTCTACCATGGGAATGATTTCTAGGTGTTATAATTTCATTAAAATTTTAAATTCTAAATGAATGTAAGATCCTTCTTAAAACACAATATCTCTACTAGCTTGGTTTTTTCTATATCTAACATCTAAGCACACATTTGATAATTTTTATTGAGAGAATTTCAAGTGTCTTGGGTTATTTATTATAATTTTAATAAAAATATAAAAAATTACCATTATGATTTATTCCCATCTCTTTTGTGGTGTAATTTATTTATTTATTATGGTAATTAATTGGTGGTGCATATGATTAATTAATCACTTTCATTCCATTATTTGATTAGATGTTTAACACATTTAAATAAACAATTTCATGTATATACATATCATAATTAGAAAAATCATAAACATATGAAAAAAACATCAACATCTCATAACACATCAATATTCTCAAAACCATCAAAATCTCAACACACATGCACACGTGTCTGTGTCTAGTCTTAAATTTTATAATGTATAATATGAATATAAAATGTTAGCCACTATAAAAAAATGGGTTGTTTATAAATAAAAAAAATGTATCATGGTAGAAAATGGATACCACTCTCCTCTAGCCCTAGTGACTCATCAAGTTGTGTTGGTTCTAGTACTAGTTGAAGCTACCTTATAGATGCCAAGACCTAGAATGACATTGTGACACAATACAGGTATGCATAATCATCTCCACTCGTATCAAATATACCACCTTTGTTGTGAGTTACAACTCACACTACTAGAGTACCCCCATCTTAGTATTTAATCTAGAAATCTTTCTCAAAAGTGCATGTACCCATAAGTGATCTAAATCTATTGGTCTAGTTGTCTAATCCCTCTCTACATCCGCTCTCACCTAAATGAGTTGAGTCTATATGATGTATTTCACTCCTCTTAGGATCATTGCATCAAACTCTACCCTCTCTACCTTCCTTTATGTTAGGTCCCTCTCTACAATTAATGCTACAACTTAGGTGACTACTTGGTTCCACCCCATAGTGATTACTACACCCTTAATCTTAGAGTATAAATAGGGTAATGAGTAGTTTTCTTGTGGATACCTTAACTCTTAATTAACTTATATTATCATTATTATATTGTTATTTAGTTATTTATATTTTCCTAGGGCTTATATTTGGTTATCTAAGTCAGTATGGGTGATATTCTAGGCATAATTAGGGTATATATAGAGAGTTAGTGAGTCTTATTTGATCGTCAGATTGTGAATTGTGTTCTTATTGGAGATATTTGGAGGTTTTACCCCTTGAAGTGGCTTGTTATTCTCATATATTATCAAGAATTTTTAACATATTTCCTATTATATTCTTCTCTTGTGCAAGTTATTTCATTACAAGTGGTATCAAAGCATAATCTTGGCACCATGAAGGCAAGGCATTTTTCAATTTTAGAGGTCATTTTGGGAAGGGAATATATCTCTTAGATTTTGGTGATTTTTCTTAATTTTTAAATGGTTTTTGAAGAACCTATTGAAGCATATACAATCTAGATTTCAAAGGAATTTGAGCATAATTAAGCAATTTATTATAAAATTAGAGTTTCTAATAAATTTATTTGGGAAGCACATATCTCTCATAGTTTAGTTTTTTTCTGAATTTTCGGAGGGTTTTTCAAGAATTTATTGAGGCACCTATAGTCCAAATTTTATAGTAATTAGAGAAAATTAAGCAAATTATTGCATATTAGGGTTTCCACTAAATTTAATGTCACTACTACAAATCAAAAAAATTATTGGAGATTTTTCTTGGGAAGTGAGATCTAGGGAATAGTAAGGTTCGGTAAAAATTTTAGAATTTTTTTATTTTTTTACAAAATTAGTTTCTTGTATCATGACGAGGCCTACAAAAAGAGGTAAAAATAATTTTGTCATGCCTAGAAAATCTCCATATAAGGATGGGGTACAAATTGAAGATATCACTCCTAATGAGGAAGTCAACAAGGTTAAGGAAGAAAATCCATCAATGAAGAAGGAGATGATTGAAGGAATTTCATAGGTGAAGAAGGAGAAGACTGAGGGAATTTCATTTGTGAGGAACGATATGCATAATGGGATGAATTAATTTTCAAGCAAGTTGGAAATACTTATTCAGGGTTTGAATTATAAGGGATAAGATTCACATGTAATAAGGTGGAAGATAATTATTTTATTGGATATGACTTTTGTGGCTTGAATTAGATCTCAAGAAGGATAAACTTCAAATAATCCCATGCCTAGGAAATTCGTACCCAAGTTGCATATGAGAAAGCTTCATGACAAGGACCCAACCAATTAGCTTTGCCAAATGGAGCAATTTTTTTTGTCTTCACCACATTCCAAGTCAATAGAAGGTGGCTATGAAATCATTATACTTGGAACCAATCCAATTTATTTGGTATTAATAGTTATGTAATGAGAAGGGAAAGAAGGGTTGTGTGGTCACATGGTTAGTTTTTCAAGATAAAATTGCTAGCCATTAAGGAGACAATTTTATGGATAACTACAACCAACTCACAAAATAAAATAAAATAGGTACAATCAATAACTATACTCATCAATTTCAAGCCCTTTTTCTAAGAGTGGGGATTTTTATAGAAGAAAATTTGAAGGAATTATTTCTAGGAGGTTTAAAGGACCACATAAAATATGAGGCATGTTTTTTCCAACCACTATCCTTGCCACAAAAAATACTCATGGAAAAAAAAGTTGAGGAAAATATTTTGGCCAATAGGTGACAAGGGATCATAAACATAAGTGAAAGAAGCTTTCCTACATCGTCATTGCCTCAACCTACTAGGTTTAATTCAAAAAAAAAAAAAAAAGAGACAAAAAGGGTTATGTTTCAATTGTGATAGTAAATATAATCAAGGACATAAATGCATTGAAAACAAATTATTCTATATTGAAGGTTTGAGTAAGGAAGAAGATGAGGAACCGATATTAGAGAGAGGTAGAGAGTTATATGAAGAATCATAAGATCTCCAACCAATCATTTATTGTCATGCAATCTTAGGTTTTAACACCCCATAAACTCTCAAGGTAGCGGGTTTATTAAAGAAGTAGAGAGAAATAGTGTTGATAGGTCACTCATGTAGTACTCATAATTTCATCAATAAAAAATTAGCTACTCATATAAATTATTTTATATATATAGCTCTAGAGTTTCAGGTATTGATTGAAAATGGTTGTAATGTTAGTTGTTCTAGGAAATGCCACAACATTAAATTATCTATAGGAGATTATAATATTGATTTCCTAATGTTTTCTATCTCCATGGTTGTGATAGATAGTGTTTTTAGAGTACATTGGCTTACCACTTTAGTAACAATTGAGATGAAGTTCTAGGAACTATTCATGATATTTCAATTAAAATGAAAGACAATGGAGCTAAGAGGGTTTTATTCAAAGTCCCCATAGATGGTAAGGCCCCAAAAAATGTAAAATTTTCTTGACAAAGGAGTTGATGGATTTGTGGCTCAATTATTTTCATTAGAAGCATGCTAATCAAATGCTCCTACCCATCCAAATTATAAGAATTTACAAATCTACACTCAGTGATTTGGGATATATATTTAAATTAATTCCTCCTAAGAGGGATCATGAACATGCCATACAACTATTGCTAGGGATCCAACCACCCAACATCAAGCCTTATGAGTACTCATATACACAAAAAAGTGAGATTGAATAGATTGTTTAGGAGATCCTGTAGGTAGGTGTAGAGGCAAACTAATATGTTATGGACTTGGTAAATTCTACACAATTCAAGGGTGTGCCAAGCTGAACAGTCCTCTTGACATTGCAAGCCTACATTAAATCATCAACCAAGGTGTGTAAAATTATGATGGTACTACACTATATGTGTCTTCATAGGCTAATTGTGTTCACCTAAATTACTCTATGCAAACTTATTTAGGCTATTGTACCTTACTAGAATTTGATAGAATTGCAAAGACAATAAAAGTAGTTATAGAACCTAATGGCTATGGGTACCTGCAACATAAGTTGTTGATGACTGCTAATGATGTACAAGTACAAAATTAATTTGAAACTATTTAAAAAAAAAAAAAAACCAATCCTAATCTCTGAAGTACTATAATTTATCTCTTTTCATGAAAAACCACAACTTTAACTAACCATAAACCATTCTACTTTGCAATGCATGTGTAAAATAATGAAAACATCTAATTAATGGAAATACATAAATAAACAAATAGATGGATGAAGTGAAGAGCAGTACCTGAGTAGCCAGCTTAGAAGACTGTCTCACTTAACTTAAAGCCAAATCTAACTTAGATTCTTATGCATCCATGCATCATACAACACCATTCATTGCATAACACCAGATATTCAAACATAATCCTTCTTGCAGATTTTATTCCATAATATCATGTTTTAACAACATGTTTTTGGATAACTAGAAAACTACTAACTACTAATAACTTGTAACAAATCAACTAATTGAACTATGAACTCATCCCCTAACTTTATACAAAATGGGGAGAGTTTTATTCGAACCATTAACTAAATAACTAGCTACAATCATAAATCCCCTTCCTATCTATATGAGGATGTGGAATTAAGATTGACTTATTCATCTAACTAAAAAGGAAAAAGAGACCTATTCAAATAAGAATGGCTTGCATGTGAAACACACAGGAAAACGTCCAAAATTCTAAAACAAGCATCTTTCCAACAATTATTCCTTCCATAATGACCACACTTAGCTTCACAACTTCCTACACTTTAGGCGGCTTGAACTTCATTAATTCCCCACTTTGCTACTTTGGAACTTGCAAAAAATACTCCATTCTTGTTACCATGTGTTAAGCTGCAAAGAGATTAATCCATACAACATACATATACAACTACCCACCATAATTAAATCAAAACATTTTATTGATATACATATATATTCATATTTAAACCATGCAATTATATGAATATTTTCACCATAAATTTCATTTTCACAAATTGGGTTCAAGGTTGCAAGGTATGCATGAAAGGATAACATATTATGGAAGTATTGTATAAAAGGTGCTTTAAAAACATATGGAAAGTGTCTTAAAAGTACATATGAAAAGAAACAAAAAGATAATAATAACTAGACCCATCAATAGGAATTATCAAGCATAGATAGAGTTCTTATTCCTCACTTGTAGTGATGGTCCGTAAGAAGGATAAACCTTGGTGCATGTGCCTAGAGACTACATATTAGTGTTCAACATGTACACCATCAAAGAAAGTTTCATATTCCAATCATTGATGATTTATTAAATGAATTGAATGAAATTATGTTTTTAACAAAGTTAGATCTTATATCAAGTTACGACCAAATTTGAATTAAGAAAGAAGATATTCCTAATACAAAATTTAAGAATCATGAGGGTCATCATGAGTTTTGGTGATGTCATTTAGTCTTACTAATGAACCATCTACATTTCAAAGTTTGATGAACTCCATCTTTAAGAAAAAATGAGGAAGTTTATTTTAATGTTATTTGATGATATATTAATTTATAAAAAGGTGTGGGAGGAAAATTTGCAACATGTAGATCAAGAATTATAAGTTCTCAAAGATCACTAGCTCTATGCAAATTCTTCCAAGTTTTATTTTGGTCTCAAAGAGGTGTAGTACTTGGGACACATTGTTTTGCACAAAGGGGTAAAGGTCGATCCTAAAAAAAAAAGGCTATCATGGAATAGCCTATTACCAAAACCATTAAGAAAATATATGACCATATAGTAGCACCCCTCACAACTCTATTGAAGAAGGATTATTTTCAATGGAATGAGTTAGCTAATGCAATATTTGAGAAATTGAAGGAGGCTATGTGTACTACTCTAGACCTTGCTAGTCTATATTTCACCAAGGATTTTATTATGGAATGTGATCATGATTTAGGTAATGATATTGGAGTAGCTCTCATGTAGGAGAATTGACCCATTGATTTTGAGAGTCATCAATTAAAGGGTAAGTAGTCTCAATGGGTAGATTGTCTACCACTAGTAGAATGGTGGTATAGTTCACTTCCTTCCATAAATCATAAAAAATGTATCCACTTATGAAACTATATGGATATAATACTCCTTCCCTCACATCATCATTGAGGGTGTCACCAAGAGTTTAGGCTATGGAGGACCACATGCTTCATCAACAAGAAGTACTTCACTTAAGGAAAATATGGCCATGGTACAAAATTGAATGAAGGAATAGGTGGACCAACACTACAATGAAAGAATTTTTGATGTTGTGGATTAGATTTTATTGGGATTACAACCATATAAGAAAATGCCACTAAAGCAATACAAAAATAACAATGTATCCCCAAAATATTATGGCCTATACCAAATCATGCAAAAGATAGGTAGTGCCACTTATAAGCTTGAGTTGCCTTCACAATAGATATACATTTATTTTCCATGTTTTTTATTTGAAAAAGATTGGAAATAATATACCTACACAAAAATATTACCAAAGCTTGATTAAGAAGGAAGAATCATATTGGAATCATAGTTCATTCTTCAGACATACACCAACAAGTTGAGGACTAGAACACTCATCAAGTATCTCATCCAATGGAAGAATTTACCAATTGAAGATGCTACATGGGAGGATGAAGAGTTCATTTAGAAGCACCCACACTTGACTAGCATTGAGGACAATGATTATTTAAAGAGGGGGCATGCTACACCCTTAATCTTACAGTATATATGGTGTTATGAGTAGTTAGTTTATGACTACCTCAACTCTTAATTAAGCCATATTATTATTAAATTGTTATTTAGTTATTTAGGTCAGTTTAGGGCTTATATGTGGTTATGTAAGTTGACTTGGGTGATATCCTAGGCATATGTTGGGCATATATAAAGAGACCGTGAGTCTTATTTGATCATCAAATTATGAATTATGTTCCCATTGGAGATATTTGGGGGTTTGCATCCTTGAAGTGGAATTTTATTCTTAGTAATTATCAAGTATTTTCAACATATTTCCTATTATATTATTCTCTTACATGCAATTTATTTTATTACAATGATAAATAAAACTTGTGTAGTTCCTTTGTCTCCTCTCACTCCTTGCTCCTCATAAGCTACTCAAAGTTAGGCTATGTGTTAAACAAATATCTATATGTTACCCTATAGTCACTTGTGGCATATAACTAGCCCTCACCCATGCAATTGTACTATGGGGACCATATTTAAAATTATCTAACTAATATAATCAAGCCACTCTTAGACTCATATTGCAAAAAAAATAAAAATGTTTATCAACAATTTATATCATGATATAATCAAAAGTGATTAACAATATATATAGTATTCTACATAAGATCAAAATATTACATAAAATAAATAACGTCTTTACCTAAGTACCTAATCTACTAATCAAGATTGATAAGTCATGGTATCACCACTATTTTATGATCTCTCATGATCTCCATCATTATTGCACCAATTAACTCACCCCTTCGTATAGCGCTCTGCACTTCTATCATGGCTACCACTTGTGCCACCTGGGGTCTAGTGCTCACCCTCCCCCATAGCAAGTCTCTCAACCTCCTTCTATTTCCACCTCACCATTTGATACATCTATTTAGCATTCCCATCCTCCTCCTCTTCATAACACTTCTTTGATTCCTTGTGACTTGTTGATGATCCTACATCTCCAATAGTGGTTTATGTTTTGTATATCAACAAAAGGCGTGATCCCTACCATCATGAGATAAATTTTGGTGTGACTCTTACATCATTTGCATCTAAAATTAGTATGAGGTCGTGTGCCTCATCATCATCATTGATCAATGTAATATACATGACTATGGGATGAGGTAGGTATCTAGGTTTGACAATACTATAATGGAATCTTAGGTACCTTGACACATCAATAAAATATCCTATCATTTCCTAAAATAACATCAAAATTTATCACATTCGTAAAATGGAACCATGATATGATTGAGTTAACTAATAAACCACCATTCCCTCTACATCTACACCAATTGATGCACTGTCACATCTCCTTTTCCTATTCAAATTTAATTATTTAACCAAGAAAATTGAATCGCTAAGAAAAATTTAAGAAAGTGACTTTTCTTACTTTAATTAAAATTAAAGAGGCATATATTATATGCTATTATTATATGAATATTTATCATATCAAATATTTGGTATTTAAAGTTTTTATTTATTTATATTGTTTCAATTAAAAGAAATTAAATGAGTAAGTGTAATGGCAAATAAAATTACTAAATGAATATAAGTTTCAAAATTAGAAAGAAAGATCATCAATGCATCTCATTTAAAAAAAAATTAGCATGTTCTTTTAATATGTAATTACATGCATGAAGGGAGTAAGCTGCCCTCGTTCTGATATAATGAATGAAGGAGATTGCATGCTCGAAATAAGGGGAAGCGACGTTATGAGGAAAATAACGTTCAGCTCTTAAAGAAGGGCAACGAATAAATGTGAGCAGGGCATTAACTTTGGCATCATGGAAAAAGAAGAGATACACTCTTATTTTAGCTTTGTGCCTATTTCAGGGGGGCGCACTACATTGTCTCAGATGCTCAAATGTGTCCTTTGCTTGACCTATGTGGAGGCCGATGGTTCTTCACCCATTTATCGCTCTAACGTAGATGGAGTGAGAGATCAAGGAGTCAAGACAAGTCTTTAGTAAGAATGTAGAAGTATTTAAATTGAAATGTAGTAAAGGACCTATTATATAGAACAAGCTTCGATAAGTTACTCGAATGAAGACTCTCTAGTCAGCTTAACATTAAATATAGCTGATGGGTCTATGGACAAAGTTTATATTATTGAATAAGAATGCTTCAATAAGATAATTGGAGAAATTTCCTAATAATGTTTTCACACTTTTCAACTATCAATTTCATAAAGAAATCAATAAGAGAAGAATATATACATGAACTTCATGATTTCCTGTTGAAAGGTACTCTTTATCAATGATAATATTCTTATAGTATCTTGATAGTGAATAAAGTGTTCATCTTGTAATCATAGAAAATTGGTTATAGTTAAATGGATACCATTTCAGTTATAATTGATATACGATCAAGAAGTGACTACCTAATAAGATAATGACTTAAGTTGGTTGGAAATGCCGAAACCTTGACAAGTCATTAGGTTGAATAACCTTAAACCTTCTTCCATTATTGATGAATCATATCTTAAAGCTATGCTAAAAGAATGAGATGAATCTTGAAGGATGAATCAGGAGGATGCTTATATAGTAGTTGTGCATTATGAACCTTCATCCATGTAGATATTGTTGGTTGCATAACTAGATAGAGAAAGGTCATTGCTGATTCATTAAATAGAATCCCTTACTTTATGAATTATGGACTATGTCTCCTATATCAGAAAGGTAATGCTTGTTTCCTCATGATAGTCGGATAAGAGATAATGTGGTAATGAATTCTCTTTACAAAGAATGCATACTCATATATATACACATATATATGTATATACATACATACATGAGCTATACCTTCTTGTTTAATATTGCATTTTCATTACTTCCATGCTATTACTTGCATGTTCTTATACTAGATCCGTTGCATTTCTTGATATGCACTTATGAAAAGATTATTGAAAGGTTTGCATGCATATAGACATGATATCATACTTGAATTTTGCAAACATTTTAAGAAGTGATGGACCAATCAATGTTTAAGATGAATTGGAATATAACCTACATGACTGACTATGTACGTGCACAAGCGTCAAGTATGATGACGTTTTTTGTGTAATCCTTGTGTTGACTAATCATGATGTGATTAAATGTTGACATAATTTACTTCACACATTCCTTTACTCCTATTAGTATTGCATTGTTAGTTTTCCTCATCCTAGGTCGAGTATTCTTTGATGGACTGAAGAATTCTGGGGAAGTGGTGCACTCATGGTAGGGTGAAAACACGCTCCCACAATGTTCTCACCCTTGAAGAAGGTCAAAGGAGATCAAGGTCAAAAGGATCCTATTAGGGAGGCTCAAGTTTCAGTTAAATGTATTGTCCTGCTATCAACCATAAGGTCTTTTGTAAGGGAAATGTTCCCATATGTTTGCATGCATATAGACATGATATCATACTTGAATTTTGTAAACATTTTGAGAAGTGATGGACCAATCAATGTTTAAGATGAATTGGAATATAACCTACATGACTGACTATGTACATGCACAAGCGTCAAGCATGATGACGTTTTTGGTGTAATCCTTGTGTTGACTAATCATGATGTGGTTAGATGTTGACATAATTTACTTCACACATTCCTTTACTCCTATTAGTATTGCATTGCTAGTTTTCCTCATCCTGGGTCAAGTATTCTTCAATGGACTGAAGAATTCCTGGGAAGTGGTTCACTCGTGGTAGGGCAAAAACACACTCCCACAATGTTCTCACCCTTGAAGAAGGTCAAAGGAGATCAAGGTCAAAAGGATCCTGTCAGGGAGGCTCAAGTTTCAATTAAATGTATTGTCTTGCTATCGACCATAAGGTCTTTTGTAAGGGAAATGTCCCCATCTGTTATTGCCATGTAAATTGGCACATGTACTCCAAATTATTAAATTAAATATAATTATTTATCCTTTTATCGTGCATTGGACACATGTCTTTCTATGTGTGTGATGTTGTGTAATTTGTGGATTTAATTGTGTTAAATCTATGGAGGTTGTTGGGGATGTCGAATAACCTCTATGTTAGGTAGGTGGTCAAATATCTACATCTTAAATAATAAATCTCCAAATTTCTATGGAATATATGTAGCCAATACACATGTGTGAGCACACTATGAGAATGGTCCATGTGCTTGCATCTAAACACCCCTCTGATTGCATATAATGGATTTTCTCCATGGCTCACACTTGTAATAATGTATAGGTTATTATATTGTGACCCTTGTGTCATGTCATACACTCCAAGTCATAGTAGAGTTGTGCTAGTACATGTTGCACCTCCATACAAATAAAGTCTAGTTGTCCTCCATCCATCTAATGGTGTGGAAGTTCCCTTTGTGTAGGTATTTCTCTCACCCATTATGTGTGACACACATGGCCATCATCATGATCATCAATTTCCTAATGAGTGAAATGACTATGGTCTCCTAATCCATCCACTATAGATAAATATGCCCAATGTTATTCCATAGTATCACATGAATAAGTGCATACATGTGGAACTCATGTTTGTACTCTCTTGATTGCTTCTCATTGATCAAAACCTATCAATCCTACACTAGTAGTTATATGATCCTTTACACACCCTCCAAGGAAATCATTATCTCTCATGCCAAGAGTCTAAACATAGATACATCCACATCCCACCTTTCCATAAAATATATCAACATCCTATCAATTTAACACATTTCTAACCTAGGATATACCTAGTACAAGTCCACCTATCATACTAGCATCACATCCTGATCCTATATGAGAACTTCATGTCACCCTTTCAACATCGACAACATACTCCTAGATGCTCATGCATGGTTAGTTTCATTTTTAAGGAATAAAATGTAAACATGCATCAAATCTCTATGTTCATGCTAAAAATAGTTTTCCACATAAAAATACACATTTTCATTCTCAAAAGCTTTAAAAAATTACTTCTTAGGACACTAGTGTGGCTAAACACTAGAAGCATTTTTGGAACCTTGCACAAATCATAGATGTTTATGTACCCCAAGGAATTTTTCATGTGATGGATTCTAGTGCATCCTTGGGACACTAACACATCCCTTAGATTCTTATGTGCTAGAATACTAGCACATTCTTTAGACACCCATGCATCCTTGGTATGCTAGTGCCATCTTGAGACACCTACACAACCCATGGGTCTTGCTAAGCTAGGAAATGATACAAATTTGATAAGATTTTGATTAAAAATAATAAAAATAAATAATCTTAGCCATGGGTCTTGCAAGACCCATGGGTTGTGTAGGTATCTCAAATTTGCTAAGTCTAGTCTCTCCCTTTACAATGCATGGAATTTTGGCTCTAGAAGTTATTTGAATGATTTATTTTTTCTAAGGTTAAAATTGAAAACATGAATAGTAAAAATTTCAAACTCTTCATATTTTTAAATATTTTTTAGCACCTTCTTAGTAGTTTGAAGCCTAAATCATGTTATCAAATTTGAAAGTAAGGAATAATCAATAAAGAACCTAATTCAATAACAAAATGACCACATCAATGAAAGCTTATGCATAAAACATGAAAGTAAATCAAATGAACTATACTTACCCCCCACAAACATGCTTGACCTTACTCCATTGTACATTATTAAATGCTATAAATGATAGTATATGGATTTTTATTAGATTAACATAAACTTGATAGAAAATGGATGCAAATATGGCTTGGTTTTTTAAAATTTGTGGAGAGATTGAATGACTAAATGATGGGTGTTTATAGCTTTAACATACATCTAATCCATAATGTAGGATGACTGGAGAGATCAACAAATGAGATTAGTTGAGAGATCATGATGAACATGCAAGTGACACATGTCAATATGAGAGACTAAAATATGGAGTTAAGTGGTTGCATTGAATGAACGAGTTAGTGAAGTGGGAGTGAGTGAGAGTGAACTGAAGTTGCTTTTTAGTCAAATCACAAAATTTAGAGATGGAAGAATATAAATAGAACTAAATAAATAAATTTATTTAATTCATGTGCATGAGGTGAAGATATAATTAAAATATTTATTTTATTTATTTTATTTATTTTTTGAAGAATTTAAAGATAGAAAAGTCAAATTAAATAATTTATTTAATTTTAGAGGAAATATTAGCTAATTAAATAATTAAAAATTATTTAATTTGTGTGAATGAGGAAAATTAAAGAAATCATTCAAATTAATCATCTTCCTTTCATCAATCTAGATTTGTCACTATTAATTAAATAATTATAGTGTTTGAAAGAAAAAGATAAATTAATTAAACAATTAACAAATATTTAATTAGCATGGATAAGAGCAAATGATAAATTGATTAAATAATTCAAAGATCATTTAATTAATGTTGACGAGGGAACACAATGAAATAATTAAATAAGTAAAAAATATTTAATTAAGGAAGATAACATGTTATCTTAACTAAATAATTAAATTGTTTAATTAATAGTGACAAATCTAGATTGATGAAAGGAAGATGATGATGGTTTAGACAAAATGTGTTAGTCATTTTTAGGTGTCTACATTTCCCCTCTTTGAGACAATGTGCTTGTTATGTTGTTTCAAAGACCTATTATTGGTGTAAAAATATAAGTAGGTGATGTTGTTCCCCAACGTGCCCTAGTGGACCAAGGGATGGAGGTTGGTTGCCCCCTTGAGAGATTGGTGAGAAAAAATAACCGAGTTGAGATCACAATAGATAAGCAAGATAGGTTTAGTGAAATTTAGACAATGGAAAACAAGATCAAGTTGGCTAATGAATGGGGTTAGAGGGATATGGTTTATGAAGAAAATTGTCTGGAGGAGGATTGGAGTGATGAATTAGGGTTTGGAAGCCTATATATAAGAATGTGAGGGTAATTTTCAAGTCATTTGTACTCTCCTAGTTCTATATTCTCAAAGCCTCTAGAATGATTAGAGTGTGAAGGAACTATTGAGATGATACACATTCCAAGGAGCAACCACTATGTAGAGTGAGGTCGCTAGTACCAATGGCTAGTTGGAGTACATGGGGCGATATGTGTCTAGCCCTTAGATCCTTAGGTCTAGGCCTACTAGCAATAAATGCTAGGATAATTTAGGAAACCAAATGTGTTAAAGTATAGAATGATGCATATGCAACTCGAAATGGTGTGCATCTAATAGGGTTTAGCACATTTCTTTTGTTCATTGGTGTATTTGATTTGTTAAATCACATATGATTTTAGGGCCTGCATTTGATTTTTCACATTTGATAGGAAGTTTATCACTTTTTAAAAATTAGGTTGCAATTGATTGTAAAATGCACACTTGATAAAATGGGTTGTATTTGATAGTTACTTTGGTGTAATTGACAAATTGGGCCACAATTTATTTTTGTGGTTTGGTACATTTTGATTTTCGGGCTAGGTTTCTTAGGATTATCTAATTGACATTGTGTGTGCCATTTTTGTAGGTTTTACTAGAGCCTATTATGTCTAGAGAGTATCATCCCATGACTCTACATTTGAGTACCAATTTGGATGAGTTATAACACACATTCCTAGTATTTGTTGGGTTATGGAATATCACTTATATGCTAGAGATTTTTGCACATAAGGCCATGATTTTGGCCTTAGTCGAGAGGTGGTAGAGCTAGAAATACACATTTTTCTTCCTACAAGAAAGATTTCCATCACTCTGGAGGATATGTGGAGGATCCTCTAGATCCCCATTCATGGCGAGCAGGTAATCTACATTACCGAATCTAGAGAGAGTGTGTTGGAGAGATTTTTCTTGATCGATGATCTGGGTATCAAGGATGGTGAGATGAATCTTGGAAGGGTGATGGGGAGTTTTGATGCACTCCCATTGGTTTTGGTTGGGTTTTTACGAGAGATGTTGGTACTTGATCAAATATCAAGAGGATTTCCTACTAGTTGGGGGAGAGTTTTGGAGTAGATGCATAGTGACAACATTGCATTTTCTTGGGGTCCTTGTGTTCTTGCTCACTTGTACCATGATATACACAAGTTAGTTTATAGATACATTGCTAGTTTGTCATGTGGAGTGACCTTGCTTCACATTTGGGCATAGAAGCATATATCAGTTACATGACTAGAAGGGTGGAGGGCACGAGGTAGTAGCATGTCCTATGTGTATGTTTATGATAGTGTATTGACACACTAGTGGTTAGGTGACCTCGCCTACTAGGGGTGGAATTTTGATGTGTTAGACACTATTGTATGGAGGCCATGGAAACTATGTGAAGCTAGGAGAGATGATGTGACAACATGGTGTATTTTCAATAGTCGATGTTTTGTATTGGGTGGATTGGACAATCATCAAGAGATATTTATCAAAGTAGGTTACGAAATAGTTTAACAAGGTACATGGCCTACTAGGTGAGGAGGCCATTTTTGCATGTACGCAAAGGGAAATCAATGATTTAGGACCTATGATATCCATAGATATTGCAATAGAATATGTTGATGCTTTAGTTCTAGTGCTATGGGTACATGGGGTGCAACCATTGTAGATGTAAGTACCACTAAAAAATTTTGATACATGGTGGGTACATGCATTGGTCGATTAGGATAACACATCCAGAGGTTGGTAGAGTGGAGATGCAGAGATGGGATATGAAACCTATGATGGCTTATTGACAAAGGAAGAGAGCATTGGTGGCTGTGAATTGGGTGTGGGAGATGGAGGAGGAGGGATGGGGATGGAGATTAGGGTGGAGATGGAGATCAGGGTAGGGATAGTAGGAAGGGTATGGAGATTAGGGTTAGGGAGGAGGTGATGAGGAATGATGGTTGGGGGAGGAGGCTATGATGAGAGAGGATTGGGGTGGATAGGGATAGGGGATTGGTGGTGGTGGTGATAGAGGGGATGGAGATATGCAAGTGTGGTTGGAGACTTCCCTATCTAAGTAGGATCTAGCTCGTTAGGAGGGTATGTGCAGGATCATCATGGAAAAAATAGGCCCTTAAGTGGCAAAAAATTCAAAAAAATCAGAGTTAGGCAACTTGACGTAAAAATTTGAATAAGTTATCTATATTATTTCAAAAACATGTAAGAATAGAATCTATAGCAAATTGAATGTAATTTCTAAACTGCTAGGTTTATTTTTTTTAAATATATGTTTGGTGAAAATTTGAAATTTCAATGCAGTACTACTTAAATTTCAGGGAAAAAATAAGAAGTAGGTGTCTGTTTGACCACCCTAACCATAATAAAATGATAATATTTTTTTATAATATTTTAGACATAAGTAGAGGACTCATTTCCAGATGTGATGCATATTTTTTTGTAATTTTTTTCCAAGTAAATAATTAATTAATAATTTTGTATTACAATGTTTAAAAAATATATAAACTCGTACGTTTGACCACCTTAACTTGGTCAAAACTTCATGAAATTCATTTTTTATTTTTTTAATCCTATAGTATGCGAAGCATAGAATGTGATGCATGTTTTGGATTCAAAAAATGTGATACTGTTTGAAAGCTATAGATATTTTTCAATCAGCCTATCAATCAATACTTTAGTCGTAATTTAAATAGAAAATGAATAATAATTATTTATTAAATTCAAAGTAAAGCATAAATTATATTGGTGGAAATCTCAAAATCTCCTTTAAAAACCTTTTTCATTTCATCAATTTTGGGTCAAAAAAAGTTGTCAGCCATATACCCTACAAATACCCTTCATATTGGGAAAAGAGAAACATCTCTATATTTCTTTCTTAGAGGCTTGTAGAGAGGGATTTAGAGGTGGTTAGGTTTCAAAAATCAGAGGCAATAGGTGGAATTCCCATCATGCAGGTGATAGGGAGGTGCGAAGGATTACATAGGAGACCACCTACTACAAGAACCTCTATGATAGAGATGCACGCCTATAGATTGAAGGGATCCTAATTTATTAACTTGGAGTAATTTGAGGGCTTCTCAATCTATGATATTAGAGGGGAGATCAGTTATAAGGTTCCATCAAGAACACCACCACTAGTACCAGTACCACTAGTGGAGGGTCCAACAGGATAGGAAATAGTACAAGATCTAGCAACACAAGCCATCGTACAACCAACACTAGGTCTTCCTCCACGTGCACCAACACTTGGGAACTTAGAGGGTGGGAGCTCTACCTAGTTGATGCATATTTATTTTTATATGTATGTATGTATGATTGATGCAATAAATTATGATGTGATGGATTATGATGATGATGATATGAGGATATATGATATAATGCTATGATTTTTCTATTGAATATGTTTTCATTGATGTCAACAAAATGGAGATTGTTGTAGGTATTGTCATTGATATCAACAAAGTGGTATTATGGAAGGTTTCATGTGATGCAATCTATGTGATGATCAGAAGTGTTGTGAAGTTGTGGTTTGATTGTTGTACATGTTGTCATTGATGTCAACATAATGGAGATTGTTGCAAGTGTTTCCATTGACGTGAACAAAGTGGTATTATGGAAGGTTGCATGTGATGATCAAAAGTGTTATGAAGTTGTGGTTTCATCATGTTGATGAAGAATGATGTGGTTTTGGTTTATAATGTTGAGAATGATTGTATGTTTGTCTCTTGCTAAAAACAAATTGCATATGATATGAAAGAATGTATGAAAGGTTTTCATGTAGTTAGTGGCTTAGGAAGATTGTAAGTACTGAAAAGATCTGGAGAATGCTCTGCATTTTATTGCATTTGAAGATTTAGCCTTGCAATTTGGAAGTTAGATAGAGAAAAGTATGAAGCATGTATGTTACTATTTTTAGTGGATAAAAGTTATCACAAAAGTTTCCATAGCTAGCGAAGTGAAGACTGTTTTGTTGCAATTAAGAAGCTTTAGAGAAGTACTCCAAATTTCTCCATAGTTGATGTTGTGGTCTTATGGTTTGGACAATGAGTTTAAATTGTCTATCTGTTTCCTCATTTTAACTTTTAGGTGTTGTGGTGTACCGCAAGTCAGGTTCTCATTGTTCTATCTCAAGATTGTGTTTTTTGGGTTTGCAAGTGATGTTGGGTTCAATGTTTGTCTGTTTGTGCCAACATAATTATATAGGAGTGAATTTTCACCCCTTGTGTAAATTCTCCATTTGCATCCCTCCACCATATAAACTCAAACCCGAATGTGAAATTCTACATCACTCACCTACCTTCCATCCAATTGGCATTTGTCATGTGTGTCGGTGGGGAAATATTTGTTGGGGACGCGAGTGCAATGCATAGACATTTGTGTGGTGCACTGCCATCCCTAATAAATTCTTGCCTCTAGTGTCCACAGGGACGTTATATTCTCCATTGGGCATGAAGCGTAACACCTCTGTGTCAATCAACTGACTTGAAAATGACTCTTTCCCTCCTAATCTTCCTTCAAATGCATAATTTTTACTATCATTGCATCTCTTTAGCGATCTATCTCATCTTCTTCACACTTCTTTCCATTCACTTGATCTCTTGAGAATTTCCATACAATTCCATTGAGCATTACAACATCTTGTTACTCCATCAACTCCATTTTGTACATGTGGTGTTACCATAGAAGTTGGGAGCTTGGAGTCTTACAAGACCTCCCTTCGTCACTGTTGCGGTTGTGTCAACTTTTCCAAGCTCATTGTCTTGCATTCTCCCTTCATTGGCCTTGAGGGCCTTTGGGTGGAGGTGGTGTTGCTTCACTATCCTTTCTTGTTGTGGTTTGATAGAGTAGCATTGTATCTTTTGTAGTGTTTGATATTCTTCTTTCCTTTATCACATTTTCTACTTTGGGGCTTTCTTGGCTATCTGTGGAGGTGGAAACACCAAAGTGGGGTTTGACCGAGGAAAACCCTTATACAACCCCGACATTTTTCCCTTCTTGGTTGTGTGTAGGTGTACGTGTGTGTAGAGCTTTCTAGTGAACTGGACCCTCAGCGAGTTGGTCTTCTTAACCCTTACTTTCATCTACCTTCTTTACCATTTATATAGTTATTTCTTGTATTTTATCATTTTGTTCATTTTTTCAAACTTAGTTAGCTAGACAGTTAGTAGGTTTTCTTGATTCCCACATTGTATTTCATGCTTTCTAGTCATACAGACACCAACACACTAGAGAGATTCCAACACATCGCGCCATTGTTCTTGACTTGTGTTGTCGTCCTTGGGTAGAGAGCTATTTGAGGTGCAATTCAGATTCTAGAAACTGACTCGTCTAGTCCCATTTAGGTTTTCAAATCTATAGAGTGATAGAATCACTTGAAAGTGCTCTTCATTCTCTATTCTTGACTTAAAATACCTATTAGGTTGAGGTAAGATAGGGCATCCCTCTGCTCTCAACTCTTCGTGACTTGGAGCCTTGGTGTGGTTGGTCCCCCTACCTTACAATAATATTATGTAAAGTTGTAAGAGGGGTGTGTGATAATGTTTTTGAATATCATATAATTCCTATAATGTAATCCCCATGATGTTATTTGGTCTCTCCTATACCACTTGTGGTTTGGAGTTAATGTGTGGAAGGTTAAGTGTTTGTTGGGTCAACTTGGAATGTTGAAGTGTTTATGTAAAAAATTTGTTGCGTGTGCTAGCATGGGAATATATGCTAAGATAAAATAGGCCCTTCTTATCTCCTAGCTTGGACCGCATTTGATTCCCTCTTGCAACAGATGTTTGGAAGTTGACTCATTATGACAGTTGCACATTTCATGTCATACATTTCATTATGGCCGACAAGGAGAAAATTTTTGAAGCTTGTGGAGGATATAAATGGAAGATCAAGTTTGTTTCAAAGTGAGTTCGAAGTATTCAATCAATAATGTGTGAAATGTGTCGAAAGTAGTGAGTTGAAGGTAGTGTAATGTGTGTAATATGCCAAAAGTAGTGTGTTGAGGGTAGTAGAGGGTGAGTGTGTATACAAGCATGCTAAAGGCAGTAAGCTGAAGGTAGAGTATATGTGTTAAGCAGAAGAAATGTGCTAGAGGCAATGAGTCAAAGGTAGCAAAAGTTGTTAAGTAGAAGAATGTGTTAGAGGTAGTGAGCCAAAGGCAACAAAAGTTGAGTAGAAGTGTTACAGTGGAAATTGATCATCAATTCTTGTCAAGTTTGTTCTGAGGTTGTAGCCTCATTTTGTAAGTGTTGTTTGTAGGGAGTTTTGAACTTCATTTGGTTGAAGCTATAAAACTTGTTGTAAATCTTTTTTTTCATTTGTGAGGTTGGATTTGGACAGTAGCTCCAAGCAACTTTCTCACCATGGTTTTTCCCTTCTAGGGTTTTCCACGTAAATTTGGTGTTATGGTTGTGTGCTTTTTCCTTTGAATTGTATTTGATATTTTATCAATTTAAGGTGGTAAGAAGTTTTAATTGACAAAGTTGAATTGAATAAAATTGTGGGATATACTAATTCACCCTCCCCTCTCAGTATATCATTTTGTTCTAACTTTTTATTTTGATGCTATGATGACCTATGTGATGATTGTATTATGATGCTATGCTTGATGATGTTATATAATCATGATTATGGATGCAGGATATGTATGATGTTATGACCTATACTAATGATAGTGTATGCAGGGGTTGTAAGGATGCAATGAGATTTTTTTTATTTTCTGTTTATGTTAGGATACATAGATAGAATGATTAGTGGGATTACTAAGATAGAAGAAGTGATGTAGGATGACTATGGATCAATGAATCATGTTGATCAAATATCAAATAGTAAAAGCTAGAGTTACGATATGGGATGGGTATTGGATAATAAGATGGAAAAAGTGATTTTGCTTTTTCTTTTTGGTTATGCTAAAAAGTGTAAAGAGCAATCCTTATTTTTATATAGTAGATGGATACTATGCACCAAGGTATGAAGAACCAAGGTGGTGATGTCAATATTGCATGGAATTTGAATCTCCAAACAAATAGGATTATCCTTATTCACCCGAGACATACACAAACCTTATTTGAATATGTGAAATAATAAGACTTAGATCATGATAGTCATAGTGCACAAAAGGTATGAAGAACCTAATATGAAAAGGACATTTTTTATGCAAGAAACTACCTCAATGCACACAAGGAAAGTATTCGTCCATGTTCATATTATAAGAATATCCTAGAAACAAAACATCCAAAAGCAATGACCCTGCCCCATTCTCTACTCCTCTAGATACTCCTCTATTTTAAGCAACTTGTTAAAAAATAAGTTATGGTGCACGTGTTTCTTGAAAAATTACAGATACAGTCATTCATAAATCCAGATGACTATATTTTGTAAAGGTTTAAAAAAATTGTAGTTACTGTCATTTATAAAATTGGATTGTTATGTTTTATAAGGGTTTAGAAAATTGTACTGTCATTTATTTATAATTTGGATAATTATGTTTTGTAAGGATTTATAAAAATTATAGTTACAGTTATAAATTTGGATGGTTATGTTTTTTAAGGATTTAGAAAAACTATAGTTACAGTTATTTATAAATCTGAATGCTTATGTTTTGTAAGGATTTAAAAATATTATAGTTACTGTTATTTATAAATTTGAATGGTTATATTTTACAAGGGTTTAGAAAAATTATAGCTTCAATTATTTTTAATTTGGATGGTTATGTTTTGTAAGGATTTAGCAAAATTATAGTTACAGTTACTTATAAATTTGGATGACACTGTTTTTTAAGAATTTAGAAAATTTATAATTTGACTTATTTATAATTTGGATGGTTATATTTTGTAATGATTTAGAAAAAATATGGTTACTATTAGATGATTGTGTTTTATAAGAGTTTTAAAAAATTATATTTTATTATAATGTATGGATGAAAATCTTAAATAATTTAATATTATAATGATTAATCAATATTTTATTCACTGTACTATCATGGCTTAATATTTCTTAACATTCTACTTTACAGATTTTTTTAAACAGATAAGTTATTCTGACTCCTAGATTACATGATAATTTCTTGGTATTCTACTCTACAAATTTTTTAAACAGATAAGTTATTGTGACTCTTGGATTAAAAAGTTTCAGATAATAGTTCTTAGAGCGCAACTTTACTTGCTTAGATATTACCCAGCAAGATTGGAATGGGAAATTGCTTGGATTCATACTGCAATTACTTGGTTAACCAAAAAATTACACGAAAAATTGTTCAATCGGATAACTAGTTGGACTCCTTTCTGAGAGCATGGCTAGCGGTTATCGCACATCTTAATTTCTGGGCTTCTGATCATGTTCTAAGAATTTATAGTTATTCTTTGGAATACTCCAATACTTTTCTTGAGGGTTTCACAAAAAGTGGTAGGAAACCTTCCTTTGTATGTAACAAAGAGAAAAATTTAACGTCTTTGCTAAAGTCTTCATCAGAACTGTATATTTGAAATGGTTTGCTAGTAAATGTCATGTTAAAATGGTATCTGATATCATAAGAAACCATTTTATTTCTTATGCATCTCTCATTTCGATATGCTGGGAAAATAGTGTGTCCTTAGCCCTCAGCTGTTTTCAGCAATTCTACTGTGCTTTTTCCATCCAGATCTTTAAAACTGGAATCTTCAGCTTTGGCATTGCAGAAGGCTTTGAGAAACATCCTTCCATTAGAACATTCTTCCTGTCATTCAGTGTATCAGATCGAACTTCCCGTCGCAGATCATTTTCAAGCTTCTTGTCACCTTGGCATTTCCTGTCTCATGAGAAACAAGAACTCATTTCCAAACGAGGCTTAAACTTTTTTGGCCTTTATTCTTCCCAAACCCAACAATGTCACTTGTCGGTTTGGTTTTGCATCGACCGTTGGGTAGTTTGAAATGGAAACCAATAGTTTTATTTCATCGTCTTCTTATGCTAATACATCCACTAAAATATAGAAGAGGATAGAAAATATAGAGGATAATATATGATGAAATTTGCAAGGGATTCACCCTAGACAATTGAATGGAGTGAATGGATGCTTTATTGAATGCTTGTTTGATATGATATCTTAAATTTTTGTCATCTTGTTTTAATTGTGTTGCTTGCTAGGTTTGAAAAAAATGTTTTTTTTCCATAAATTACAAGGTTGATTGATTTGGTTGAATGCTTCTATGCTATGGATTATTTAGTTTGTGTCCTCTTTTTTGGACAACTTCATTGGTGAGCCTTACATCTTGTCTATGTTGGATGTAGGTGGAAGTGACATGTAGGTGGGTGGTTGAGTTTGATAGATGGGACACATGGTATTACAAATACAAGTTTAGAACTATAGCTTCTAACCCTTGAGAAACATCCTTCCATTAGAACTTAAATACAATTACTAATATTATATACAATTAGAGATAAAAAAAAAAGTCCTAATATTATCAACTATTTTATTCGTCAAAGCCTTTGTTCAAATGTTCAAATCGCTATATAATTAGTTGAAATTAAAATGCATGACATACAAATACAAAGGGGTTATCAACACGTTCGTAATAAATGACCTAAATTTGATAATTCTTCAATATGTTACACATATGGTTTCTATATAAGGGTCATCATTCAACATCTACGTGATCTTCTATGGTAACTATTTCCTAAAGGCTTGAAGTCAGCCTTTATTCTCTTTTTTTTGGTAATCCAAAGGTGCAATTACCTAGTAGTCCTTAGTCTAGAACATGTACATAATGTTTAAAAAATTAGTATTGGGATGTGTAACATCATAAATTGTCCCCCTTGACAATTTCACACTACGTTTTCCTCCGGGCCCTAAATTATTGAGCCTAATTGAGTCCCTAATTTCTTAAATTACGCATTCTATTAGCCCATTTGTACCACTTTTGAGAAATTGCAAGCATTGAACAAATGCATCTAGAACTATAATTGTGCCCCCGACACTTAATGTCCTAGAGAATAGGGCTAGGACCAATTATCTACCAAGGAACGATATTTGATATATCGGAGTGAGCATTTTAACATTCAAAATTCAAATTGTAAATGTTTTTTATCAAGATTTAATTTTTGGGAAATTAGAGAAATGTCTATAAATATGCAATTATTACATCATTTCAAATCTAACAAGAGTTATCTAGGAAATTATTGGAACAATTATTATCAAGAGCATTATCAAGCAAGTCAAAAGCAACATTTCAGAGCTTTATTGTAGCAATTCAAGATCCAAAGATCATGTCAAATTCTATCTAAGTTTATATATGTTCATGCTATCATTGTTTTGTGAAGGCAACCACTTTTATAGATCTCCAAAGCATTCAAGAAAATCAAGCAAGAAAGATCTAAGACCTTGAGGTGATGTGCATGACTTAAGTCATTCAAGGAAGCCATTGAAGGGTGATCTTAGGTTTGAATAGGATTGAAGAAAGATTGAATACAAATTGTTCATTGTTGCATTTGAAGCCCTACATCTTGTCAATTCACAAAAACTCACCTACAGAATTATTCGACAGTGTTCCAACAATTTTGCAACTAGAAATCAGAAGCTCACATATGTCATTAGAGGACCTCAAAAGTAGAGCAGAAGTGTCCTTAAAATGACCCATACTGCCTTGGGAAAATTAGTCCTCCTATGCACATTGAAACCAATATTTTTGGATAAGTACACATCACTCTACCCTTCCCAGATCTGCTTGCAAGTTACTATTTCAATTTGTACATTGTCAAGATCTTGCATTTTTCATATTAGGACATATAGCTTAATTAGGTTAATCATTACAAATCAATTCCAAATCATTTTTATCCTTAATAGGATGGATATTCAGGTCTAATTGGATCACCTTCATGGTTGAAAGTCAATCTACTCACCTTGTTAATCTCCATCTTAATGAAACAATAGAAAATACACATTCACACCCCCCTCAAAACCATTTGAATCCTAGGTTTATACATTAGACCTAGGGTTCCCATATTTTCTTTGTTTCATTTTGGTGAACTTGACCTATTAAAATTACATACCTTCTAAAATTACATCTTAGATATAAGTTTTGTATTGCATTTTTTTGCATTTCTCATCTAGGGTTTCACTTTTACATCATAAAAAGTCACAAAAATTCAAAAATTTGCATATCATTTTGTATCATAGGTTGCATTAGGATTCATTTCAGTCATTTAGATCAGATCTACATTGAAAATTGCATTCATAATTTCCATTTACATTCTTACACACTTGCATTTGCATCATATTGTCTTCATTTGAGCAAATTTTGGAAAAATAATTAGTCGCAGACCTATTTGCACAGATAAGCATAACCTTTTAAAGACAGTATAATAAACATTCAAATTTTGAATTTTTAAAACCCTTATCAAGGACTTAAATTCCCTTGGGTGCCTCTATCCTTGTACACTTGCATTAACAAGATTTTCACACTTTTGTGTCTCTGTGTCTTCAGTATGTGTTTGCTTGTAGAACTGTGTTTTAAAATTCCTAATTGCATTCATTTAGGCATCTTTCATTTAGCTCAAAAGTGATAAAAAGTGAAAAAAATGCATCATTTTGTTTTAGAATAGCAACAAAAACATCATTTTTAGATTTAGGTATCTTAAAATTAGTCAATTTGTGCATTTTAGATCAAAAACTTGCATTCAAAATTGTAATTTATTGTTCACATATTGTCAAACACTTGCATTGGTATAAATTTGGAAAATTCTAGAAAAGTATTCACTATTCAAACTATTTGCAACCAAATCCATAATCCTTAAGCAAAGTCACACAGAGTTATATTTTGAATTTTTGAAAAACCAGCCTAGGACACAGACCCCCTTGGGCACCTTTGTCCTCCTGTTGTTGATTGAACCAGTTTATGCATAGACCTGTATTGTGATCTATCCTCTATTTGTTTTTGTTGTCTGATTCCTATTTCTAGCTTTTTTTTTTGTTTTTGTTAGTTTAGTGTTCATCTTGGGTACACTTAGTGTTTTGAAACTTGCATGAGCTTCACAACCTGGTGTCCTATTGCCAATACTTCCATGAGGCATAGTTATAGAATTATGGCATCCCACACTGTTGTTACATCCACTATAAATCCTAAGTCTTTCAACTCTTTCATGCATGGTTTTTTCAATACTCAACCTATTTTGGACTCTATACATGACGCTATCATACCAATGAAAACCTTATAATCACCCATATTTACAAATTTTGAGACTATGGTTGCCTATGTTCTTGAAGACAAACTACAAAAATTAGACAAAGATTTAGAAGGAATTCAAGCCTATGTGAGTACAAAATCTCTAGTTGGTCTTGCAATACCTATGATAGATAACATGAGGAAATTGATTAGTGATGCTCATGGATTAGATATTTGCATGGCCTAGCTCATATAGTTGATGCTAACATCGCTACCACAGCTAGTAGCACTCAAACATTGATAAAAATTCAAATTCAAGGAGGAAATAAAGTCTCCCTCCCTACAACTATAGCCTTTATCCCTACATACACAAATTCAGCTATTGCTTCAATGATACAAAAAAGAAGTGGTATAATTCTAACATTAGGCCTTTCCACTGGAAATCCTTATGGTTTTGAACCTTTTCATGTCACACCTCAAGTTTCATCCCCTCTCATAAATTTTCAACATAGTAGTCAACCAAGAACATACACACTTCCACCACATTCTCAAAACATGTCAACCAATGATTCTATCATTAACCAACTTTTTCAAAATGTAACCTCACTCCAATGTAACAAATCTCAACCTTGAACTAAAACCAAAATGGACAACCATGATCAAAATATTTCAAAAGGAGCCCATTGTCACTTGAAATATTGAAAACACCAATGCAACAAAACATAGAGATACCCCAGTTTGACAAGTATAATGGTAAAGAAGACCCTAGAAATCATATATCAGCATATACTACCTTGTGTAGTGACTTCATTTTTAGGATAAAATCTTGGATAAACTCTTTCCTAGGTCATTAAAATACATGGCTTTGGAATGGTTTTAGTCACTACCTAATAACTCAATCCACTCATGAATGAATTTTTTGATGCATTCCTCCATCATTTCCAAGTAAACATTGGTCCTATTATTACCTTAACTAATTTAATGTGATCCAAACAAAAGAAAAATGAAAAGGTTACGAACTTCATAGGACTTTATCAATTGCTTTATTTACAAATCAATCTTACTCTTTATGATACAGATATCCAAAGAGTATCCATTAAAAACTTGCAACCTGAAATATGGGATAGAATCTTGTTGATGAAATATCCATCCTTTATACACATGTGTATGGCACTTCATGATTATCAAAATCTAGTTATTCAATATGAAGAGATATCTTCATTGATTCCTACTAAGAAATCTGAATTCATGCCTCAAAAAAACTATAAACATTTCAAGAAGCAAAATATTTTTTTATTAAGTTACATACACCTTAAACAACCAACCACATTGAATCTCAAGTTTCTACCATAATTTCAACCTTGTACCAATTCAGATCGAAAGATAGAAAATTTACCCAATTACTCGACACTCTCTATTAGATCATGTTACAACTTTTGAATGAGATCTTGATCCAATTGCCTCCCATTAGACCTGTGGGCATGACTAAACCTCTACCACCAAGTTACAATCCAAATTCCTTTTATCAATATCATCACACAAGTGAATATGATAAAGTACGATGCATGTGTCTTAAACATCAAGTTCAAGACCTCACCGATTCTAATCACATCCAGCTAGGTGGTGTTAATAATCAAGGGAATAAGTATGTTGCCTTGCCTAACCAAATATTGTAGATTTTTACCAATCCAATGTCAAACCATTCATCCAACTTTGCGCAAGCTTGTGATGTTAAGAATGATGAGATGAATATTGATAAGACCGATGATATGAATGATGATGACAATGAGAAGGAAATATATAGCATGGTTGCTTTAAATAGATATTCAACCTCGCAAGGGCCAAATCACCGTGTTACCCAGCGTTGCCTTCACCCATTGTGACATACCTAGACATGCACCCAATGGTTCTCTCTATATAGTCAAACGTATCAATGAAAAACCTATACAAGGAATACACATTGATCATGTGTGTGTAGATAATGTTATCGCCGAGGAGTTCTTGTTCGTGCATGAGCTTTATCAAGATCCTTATGAACAATTGAAAGCATGGTGGAAAAATCATGATGGTTTTTCTCGCCCTACGATAGATTTGATCACTATTCCTCTTAAAGTTGGACCAAAACAATTATATGTATCATTCTCCATCATCCCAACGTCAGACCAATTCTGTGTGAATCTACGCTACTCATGGTTACACTCCATGAATACCATTTTGTCGATTATTCACAAGTGCATAAAGTTGCCATTTGAAAATGAGATATTTAAAATGCATCATAGTGGGTTTAATCCTTTGTCCTCCTATGGGAACTTTTCATTAGATTTCTTTTGGCCTCAATCTATGGAACCTATTAAACCTCATGAGGACTTCTTTTTCCTATCATACCAAAAGTTTAAGGCAAAACACATAACAAAGTTATCTCTTACTAATATTCTTGAAAATGATAAAACCATGGTTGTTCCTACTCCTCCACTAGTTATGGTTGAAGCCATGCCCTAAGAAAAAACCCTTCCTAGTAATCAAAGTAAGTATTTTGTGTTGCAATTCCTCTGCCCATATCATAAAAAAGACCAAAAGACAATCAAATGATTCCTTTTGTGTCTCCAAAGATAAAAACAAGTATATAGACCTAAAGAGGTAGTGGTTTCCTAACCCCCAATGGTTCCTTTAGTTCCTCCCTTAAGAGAAGAAAAGAGACCAATGGTTGAGAAACTCACTCCTACCTCACCACAAATTGAAAATTGTGCAAGAAGAAACTAAAATGCTAAAGAGTGTAGGCATAGATGTTGTGATATTGCTTGTCAATTGGAAGAAAAGAATAAAACAATGGATGATAATCCAACACCTATGGAAACAACTCAAGAAGAATTACAACCTACACCAAACCAAAACATGGAACCAAAACAAGAAGTGAAACAAGAACATACAACAAACATTGTCATAAAACCTCCCATTGTGACTAATTTGGATGATGAGGATGAAATTGCTAAAATTGATGAACAAGTCCATAATGAGCTTATTGTGTTGTTTTCAAAGAAAATGAATTTAGATGGGGGAAACTATGATGATCCTCCTAATGAGAGTGACCCACCATGTGTTGAACCTAGAGATACTCCTAGTATGACACTTGTTGTAGTCCCTTTAGCTAGTTTTTTTCCTTCCCTATATGATGAGAAAGATTAGGATGCAAACGGCCTACTTTAGGTCAGCTCATATTTGTGGTAATTTCTTTGTGTTTTTTTTATGTGTTCTTTGTGTTTGCTTGCACTTGATGCACGATCTCCCATGTTGTGTTGCTTAGTGTGTCTTTGTGTTTGTGAGTTTTCTTTGGATGACCCTTGTTGCTTAGTTGGCACAAGGATACAAAGGAAACAAACCTGTCATGAAATTCTTCTATTTGTATCTTCATTCTTCTATATGTCGTCAACTTTTTCTTTTTCTTTTTTTTGGTGTTTTCCTTTTGGGGAAAATACAAGGGATTGAGAAATTTAGGTCTCTTCCATGTTGACCCAAAAATTGTGTTTGTATTCTCTCTCTATGTGTCATTCCTCCTTTATGTTTATTGTTCCACGAGTATTTGGGGAATGATGTCAGTTCTGAGCTCTATTATATCACTGTAGAAAAGACATATACTGATCTTGGATCTGTGGATCCCTTATGTGTTCATATTGTATGTTTTTTTTGTTATGTATTACATTTGGGGGCAACCCCTTATCATGATGTAGCTTTATTTGGAAACATATCATTGGCATAGGGATTTTCAAATAGGCTCTTGTGATCCTTTTTCACATGAAATTTACCATTTTCTACTTTAAAGTAATTGTTCACAGCATGGTGTTTAGCAATTTCTTTAAATTGGGGGCATACATTGGCATTATTTTACTTCATTTTGTTCAGAGGCATTGGACTTGAGTTGATATTGGTATTTTATTTCACTTCATTCACAAGCATTGAACTTAGTGTGGCATTGGCATAACATTTTGATCATTTTGTACCACCATATCAGAGTTATTGAGTATAACTATTAATATGGTTTTCATGGGTACACACCTAGTGAAAAGTGGTCCTCACTAGACCTAGTGTGTTTCTCATTTTTTGCTACCTTGTCTTGGGGGCCCACCTAGTGAATATTGGACTTCACTAGCCTATGTGCCTTCCTATTTATGATTCACCTAGAAAATATCAGACTTTTCTATTGTGTGAGTCATGAACACCTTTGGTGTGGATCCTAGCATAACACAACTTGCTAGTCCATACCCTCCTTTTGTATTTCATCTTGGCATTGTATGTTTGTGTATGTTATCTTGCTACATATCATGCATGTGTGCTCCTTTGTACTTATGCCAGTTTTCCATGGGATCTCAAATCCTAGGGGCTTGATCACCTCCCTTGATCCTTAGTCATCCTATCTCTTCAACATTTGGACAATCGAACCCCTCTTGACATAGATTTTCTACTTTAGTATGAGTTTGACCTTAAGTTCATAATCTCACTAAAGTGGGGGATAAATGTAGCATCGTAAATTATCACCCTTGAAAATTTCACACTAGGCTTTTCTCCCCCTAAATTATTGAGCCTAATTGGGTCCCCAATTCTTAAATTATGCATTCTATAGCCCATTTGTACCACTTTCTGAGAAATTACAAGCATTGAACAAATGCATCCAACTATTATTCTGCCCCTGACACTTAATGTCCTAGAGAATAGGACCAAGACCCTTCACCCTAGGGTGTATGGGTCCCCCTATTCTATAGGAGACTATTTTTTTATATGTCAAAGTTTTCATTTTAAGATTCAAAATTCAACTTGCAAATGTTGGCCATCATTTAATTTTCAAGAAATTAGAGAGATGCTTATAAATAACTAGTTATTACATCATTTGAAATCTAACAAGAGATATCTAGGAAATCATTAGAGCAATTATTATCAAGAGCATTATCAAGCAAGTCAAGAGCAGCATTTCAGATCTTTATTGCAACAATTCAAGATCCAAACATCATGTAAAATTCTATGTGAGATTATGTACATGTTGGTTAGGAATTATAGGCAGAATAATATCAGTTAAATGCACAATGGAATTAAACACACAGATATAATTGACATCGAAGAAACAACACCAATTTAATGTGCTTCACCCAATTTTGGGCTACATCCACCAACAACAGAGTCTTTTATTATTAAATGTCTAACAAATGAATTACAATGAACTTGCAGCTACTGTTGCAACTCGTAGCAATGTATGGAAATATTTTACCACTACTCTATTTTACATGTGCTTTGCTTTGTGCACCTAAAGAACATATTTTTCACTCATTTGTGACCTACTCATTATTGCTTACACAAAATACAAAAAATCCTATCACTGTTTCTCACAGTAGCAACCAAAATTGATTTTCGCACATTTGTTCACATCCCTGCACACCTTGTCGACTATCCAATTCATGGCCATTGGTTTCCAATATGCAATTGTCCAAATTTTGGTAGTTTGCTAACTATTTTCAACCATTCTCTTAACTATATTTTAAATACAAACTCACAAAAAATTATTTATTAAAATAATGGTGAAAACATGCCATGGGGAAATTTTAAGCCTCTAAGTCTGATCAGGCTCCATAATACAACAATCTTCTACTTGGAGATTGATCAGAATCCACACCATACCATCTCCCACTTGGAGGATGATCACAACACCGTTACCTTTGTAGCTCCCACTGGAAATAAGCACCCTAGACCCAATTGTTCTGATTTTATTTTCAACCTTAAAGACCAACCGAAGTTGAAGAGGAGCTCAACTTCTCCCTTGTCACTGCCTTCGCAAACATATCCACTAGATTGTTATCTATATGAATCTTTTCCAAATTTACCTGTTAATCCTCCAACACTAACTGAATAAAATGATACATCAATTGTATGTGTTTGGTTTTTTAGTGCAAGGTAGAATTATTTGCAAGATGTATAACACTTTGGCTATTTGTAAACACGTAACTTTCAGCCTATTGTTTTCCCAATTCTTCCATGAAAAATTGCAGCCATATCATCTCCTTACTTGCCTCTATTGCAATGGCATACTCTACCTTTATGGTGGATAAAACAACCACCTTTTGTAACCTTGAGATCCAAATCACTGTTGTCCCACCAATTGTAAATATATAACTTGTGGTACTCCACTTGGTATCAGTATGCCCTACCAAATATGAGTCAACATGTCCTTTTAAATTAGTATTAGAACCCCCAAAACATAAATGTTTACTGGATGTACCTCTCAAATACCTAAGAATCCATTTTACCACATTCCAATGCTTCATTATAAGATTAATCATATACCTACTAACAATTCCTACAACATGTGCAATATCTGGTCTCATGCATAGCATGACATACATTAAACTACCTACAAATGAAGCATATGGTACCTTGGACATTTTTTCTTTCTCCTCTTATGTCTTTGGACACATATCCTTAGTAAATTTAAAATGAATAGGAAAATGTGTGCTAACAACTTTTGCATTCACCATATTAAATCTATAAAACACCTTTTCAACATAATCAAATTGAGATGGAAACATTTTTTTTGTTTTGCCTATATTTGGTAATTTTCATACCAAGGATTTTTTTTTCTACCCCTAAATCCTTCATAGAAAATGAATTTGCTAGTTGTTGTTTTAACTCCCTTATTTGATGCATCTTAGACCCTACTACAAGCATATCATCAACATATAAACATAAAATAATGTAGCTATCATTATCCAACCTCTTAAAATAAACAAAATGGTTAGAATTACACCGATTGTAGCCTTGCTCAGCCATAAAAATATCAAATTTAATATACCATTGCCGAGGTGCCTGTTTCAAGCCATACAAACTCTTTTTCAATCCATAGACTAACTTATCCTTACCTTTGACCTCAAATCCTTGTGTTTGCTCCATATATATTTCCTCTTCCAAATCACCATGGAGAAAGGTGGTTTTCACATCTAGCTATTCTAAATGCAAATCTTCAGCAACCACAATACTTAAAATAGTATGAATAGAAGTCAATTTAACAACCAGAGAAAATATTTCATCAAAATCAATTCCTTTTTTCTTAGCAAATCCTTTTTCTAATAACCTGGATTGAAATATTTTCTTACCTCCATCTTCCTCTTTCAGCCTATAAACCCATTTATTTGGTAAATCCTTTTTACCTATAGGCAACTTGCATAGTTCCCAAGTATATTTTTTAGCTAGTCCATTTCTTCTTCCATTCCACACTACTAGACTAACCTGGCTTTAAAAAATTTCTTACCTCCATCTTCCTCTTTTAGCCTATAAATCCATTTATTTGGTAAAGCCTTTTTACCTACAGGCAACTTGCATAATTCCCAAGTCTTTTTTTAGTAAGGATTCCATTTCTTCTTTTTGATCCTTGTATCCACCTACATAGCTTCATCATTCCCTTCCAGTTCACCAACATCAATCAATAAAATAAAATACAAAGAGGGAGAAAATCTTTCAGGAGGTCTAATTATCCTTGTTGATCATCTAAAATTCACTGGAGTTTGTGGTATTTTTTGGTGTTGTTGTTGTTGTAGAGCATGAGGAACCACTGGAATATTGTTGTCTATAGTTTCATCTAGCACTACATAATCAATTTCTTTCTTCTCATGTTGTTGCAATTGATCTTTGTACATCACCTTCTCATTGAATACAACATCCCTGCTTCTCACAATTTTCAGATTTTCACAATGCCAAAGCCTATAAACAAATTCATCAATTCCATATCCAACGAAGATATACTTTTTTGATTTTTCATCCAACTTGGTTCTATTTTCAAAATCTACATGTGCAAATGCTTCACAACCGAAGGTTCTGAGAAAAGAATAACTCACCTTATTACCCGTCCATACTTCCTCTGGAATACCACAACCCAAAGGATTAGAGGGACCTCTGTTAATTAAATAAACAACAGTGTTTACAACCTTTTCCCATAACTTTAAAGGAAACCTAGCATGCAATCCCATAGTTTGTGCATGCTCCATTATTGTTCTATTCATGTGCTCAACCACTCCATTTTCCTGTGGAGTCCTTGGAACCATTTTTTGCCTACAAATTCCATTAGAGGAACAATAATCTTCAAATTCTTTGCTATAATACTCACCACTATTATCAGATTTGAGACATTTGAATCTTTTACCCATTTCATTCTCAACCAATTTTTTCCAATTTTTAAATATTTCAAACACATCATATTTTTGCCTAAGGAAATAAATCCAAACCTTCCTAGTTGCATCATCTATGAATATAACATAATACCGAGAGCCACCAAGAGAAGATACCTAAGCTGGTCCCCATACATCTATATGCACAAGATCTAACTTCTCATCTTTCTTTTGCTTCCCATCCTTGAGAAAACTAACTCTCTTTTGTTTGACATACACACAAATTTCATATAAATCCAAATTAACACATTTCAAACCCGATAAAACCTTCTTTGAATGAAGTACCTTCATACCTTTTTCACTCATATGCCCAAGTATATTATGCCATAGTGTTGTTTCAGAACCTGCAATATAACTTTATGATTTTCTACCTACCAACCCACAACAATTGTTTTTGAACCTCTTACTGAACCTGCAACAACTACTATCAAACTTGCAACAACTGTTGTAGTTGTATTTTCTAGCAACTTTCCCATTTAATTTTTATCTGCAAAGGCTAAAGTATAATGAACAATATGACATGTACAAAGATATAAGGTGCCTACTTTCACACTTTTTTCTACCACTAAAGCCCCTTTTGTAACCTTCCAATTTTTATCACTCAATGTAACAACACAACCTTCATCATCTAGTTGCCCTGTTGAAATTAAATTTTTAGTCAACCTTGGAATGTGCCTTACCTCTTGTAGTATCCAATGATTCGCATTCTACAACTTAATCCTAATTCTTCTCTTTCCAAAAATTTGACAAGGTTCATTATCTCCCAAATAAACTATCCTAAAATCCCCTTAGACATTGTCAAGAAAATAACTTCTATGGGGCATAGCATGAAATGAAGCCCCTGAATCTAACACCCAAAAATCATCAACATTTTCAAGGGATAAAATCAAAGCATCATGTCTTCAGATTTATTACTTACCACATTTGCCTCCTTATTGCATTCATTTTTTTCTCCATCTTAAATGTTCTTTCAAGACCAACAATCTTTCTTCAAATGACCATGTTTCCCATAGTACCAACAATCCTTCTTCCCTCTAGATTGTAACCTTTTGTACTTCAAGACTTTCCTCATTACTTCCCATGACCTCTAGAATTCTTTCCTCTCTCCTTTGATCTACCCCTGCTTTCTACTTTCAGAACACTACCTAATGTGGATGTTCCACCTGAGCTTTTCCTACGAATTTCCTCACTCAAAATAACACCAACAACATCATCAAATTTCAAAATATTTGAACCAGAACCAAAGTTACTAAGAACAATTACCAAGCTATTCTAGCTTTCATGAAAAGAACATAATAGCAAGAGAGCCCTAACTTCTTCATCAAAATTTACATTAACAAAAGTTAATTGATTGGTTACTATGCTAAACTCATTTAAATGATTAGTAACCGATCCACCTTCTACCATTTTAATGTTAAATAAATTATTCATAAGAAATACCTTATTCGAAGCTAAAGGCTTTTCATGTAATTTTGCAAGAGTTTGCATCAACTCATCCATTGTCTTCACTTTTGAAATATTAAATGCTGCCAATTGGGCCAGGCATAATCAAATACTTCCAAGTGCCTTTATATCCAAAATATTCCAATTCTCATCAGACATTATTGTCAGTTTCTTGGCTTTCCCTTCCAATGACCACCATAAATCCTTCTGATAAAGAAAATCCTCCATTTGCATCTTCCATAACTAATAGTTCTACAAATTGAACTTGTGTGCCTTCAATTTACCCTTGTCTACCATTACTCCCACCCAACCACAAGAAACCCACTCAACTGTGAGACATTCTTGTAGAGGATAATAAAAAACAACCCACTCTGATACCACTTGTTAGGAATTGTATACAAAACAATATCAATTAAATGCATATATATAATTAAATACATAACAAAATTAAACACAAATAATTGACAGTGAAGAAATAACACCAATTTAATGTGGTTCACCCAATTTTGGGCTACGTCCACCAACAACAGAGTCTTTTATTATTAAATTCCCAACAAATGAATTATAATGAACTTGTAGCTACTGCTGCAACTTGCAGCAATGCATGACAACATTTTACCATAGCTCTATTTTACCCGCACTTTGCTTCGTGTACCTAAAGCATAGACTTGTCACTCATCTACGACCTTTTGACCATTGTTTCTTAAACACAACCTACAACAAATCCTATCATTGTTTCTCACAACAACAACAAAAACTAATTTTCACATGTCTATTCACATCCTCGCATGCCTTGCTAACTGTCTAATTCGTGGCCATTGGTTTCCAATGTGTAACAGTCCAAATTATGATAGTTTTCTAACTATTTTCAACCGTTATTTTAACTATATTTTAAATACAAAATTGCATCAATTTCCTTATTAAAATGATTGTGAAAACGTGTCGTGGTGAAATTTTAAGCCTCTAAGACTAACCGGGCTCCATAATACAACAATGTTATCATTGTTTTGTGAACGCTAACACTTTTTTAGGTCTCCAAAGCATTCAAGCAAATTAATCAAGATACAAGACCTTAAGGTGATGTGCATGACTTCAGTCCTTCAAAAAATCCATTGAAGTATGATCTTAGGTTTGAAGAGGATTGAAGACAAATTGTTCATTGTTGTATTTGAAGCCCTATATATTGTCAACTCACAAAATCTCACCTACAAAATTATCCAACAATGTTCCAACTATTATGTAACCAGAAATTAGAAGCTCAAATTTGTCATCAAAGGACCTCAAAAGTAGAGAAAACATGTCCTACAAGGATGCATACACCCTTGGGCGAACCAGTCCTCCTATGCACGTTGAAACCAATCTTTCTGGACAAGTACACATCACTTTTCCCCTCCCAGATCTGTCAGCAAGTTATTGTTTTAGCATGTACATTGTCAAGATCTTGCATTTTTCATATTGGGTCATATAGCTCAATTAGGTTAATCATTGCAAATCAATTCCAAATCATTTTGACCCTTAATAGGATGGAGATTCAGGTTTTATTGGCTCACCTTCATGGTTGAAAGTCAATATACTCACCTTGTTAATCTCCATCTTAATGAAACAATAGAAAATACACATTTACACCCCCCTCAAAACCATTTGAATCCTAGGTTTATACATTAGACCTAGGATTCCCATATTTTCTTTGTTTCGGGATGTTATAGGGAAGATGATTTTCTAAATGATTTGGGTCAATGAGATATATCATTCTATTGGAACCAAAGTAAAAGAAAACTAAAATTTGTCTATGAAGTTGTATGCATTTACAAAGAAAATAAATTACTTTCCCACTTGTTTCCTAGGAAATTTCTTATTTCTTCAATATTATCATTATCCATGAGTATAATGAAAGGGGAAATGAACATGTTTTGAAGCTCATACACTTGGATCCTAGTTTAAATTCCAAATTTTTGACAATAGTTAGTTTTTACAATATAATGGTGTTGTATATATATAGATTTTAAAGAAATGGAATTAAATTTAGACATAACTAAGATAAGTTTTACTAAGGTTATTAATCATTTATGTGACTCTTAAGGTTTCCAATTTACTGCATGGCCATTGTGAAAATCATAATGAAATTATTATCCTTGAGTTTGGTAACTCAAGGATATTAATACAACCAATATTACACTATTTAGTTTAAACATGTTTATGGAAACTCATTATTATCTCAAGATTTTCTAATGACACCAAATTTTGATTTTAAATAAGATGAATAGGATATAATACTTTTTTCTTATGTTACTATTAGTTGGAACATTCCTTGTGTTATTTCCTAATAATTTCTTATAGAAATTCCTTATACATTTGTTGTTGTTATAATAGTAAGCCCCTATAAACTTAAAAATGACAATCTTAAGAAGATAGAATTTATTTAGCAAAATATAAGTATATGGAAGCAACTCAAAATGTATTATACGTATAAATTCAAAATAGATTTAACTGATTATTTTATCAATAATTTTATTATTATTAGCTAGATACAAGTTAAACTATTCGCTCTTCATCATACACGCATTTTAATCTTAAAATTTAACTTTACCACTACACTATACTAAATCAAGAAAGATCATAATCAACAAAGATTGATTTTATATTCAACACATCAAATCTATGTCTTGGCAAGATGGGTCTTTTCAGGATTGGGTGTAACGAAAGTAAGGTTGTCTAGTGCAATTGAGACCTAGATTAAAACCTTGGTGGGTGTAAAGGTTGTGTGGAGAAAAAAATTGAGAGGCTCACTACAACAAGAATTAGATTCAAACCTTGGTGGCGTAAGGGTTGGGTGAAGAAATAAGTCAATCTTATATGCAAACCTTCAATAACTGGTGCAAAACATGATAACTTAGTCATTAACACTGCTGCTCTAATTGTGATTAACACTGCTACTCTAATTCAAATTTGTAAGTGTGAAAGTGGGCTTAACAAGCTCATTCTTCATGCTATGATTGTCAATCTTAATTTAATTCGTAAAAGTTGTTCTAGTGAAAAAGACTAATCAGCGTAACAATCAAATACAAGCAGTAATAAAAACAACAATAATAAAGCTTATGATGCTTGAAATTTGCACTATTAGACTCTATATTAAATAAATCTACCCTAAATAATTTCAACATTAAATCCATAAACCAAATAACATCTCCAATAATAATCAAAACCAAATATTCACTTGAAATACTTCTGCCACCTCCTCTAAGTGGATCTGAGTTAGCAAAGAAATATTGTAGATCGATTTTTGAGGCACTGTGGGCTAGAACCCAACCAACTGCTATGGTCTTGATTTATTACATGGATATGATATGTGATATGGAAGGTTGCATGCTAGAACATTTTCTTGTCTTTTCTTGTCGACGTTTGAGACTATTTAGGTGGTGTCTAAAGATATTAAAGTGATCATTGGCTCGACAGTTAAACCGTGCTATGTTGTCTCTCTCTCTTGGGAAGATCTGTGGAGTTTAATATGAGAATCAATCCTTCTCAGAATCTTGGTGTTAATCTACACCTCCAATAGTTGCTTATTCCCTTCACTTTATCAATAATTTAAATTGAATGCACTCTGATACTACTGGTTTTCACGTTCTTTCGACAACTAAATGGCATGGGTAATTCAACGAAATGATTTTTTCGAGAAGCCGGATTCAAAAGTGAATCCTTCCCCTTATCCCATGATGGAATTGTATTTAGTTTCTCATTGTTTTTCACCCAGATCACTACTCCTCTAGCGACGTGGAAGTAATCCCCTTTCCATGCAACTCCAGTCCACTTGGTGCATGACACCCTCGACTCTTAGATTTCCCACATTCAATGCCATGACTCAAAATCAGTCATATGTTCCACAATGTTGAACTTCAACGACTGTTTGAGGTGACAAAAAAATTGAAACTTTATCCAAAAAAATGTGGAAATGGCCAAAATAATGTTTAAATAGAACAATGACTCCACACAACTTCTCTTGTCATGTCTCGAATGTTTTATTTAGTCATGTGTTTCACAATGTTGGAACTTCAACGACTGTATGAGGTGGCAAAAAAATGAAACTTTACCAGAAAATGTGGAAATGGCAAAAATGTAGGGTTTGATGTTTTTTAAGGATTAGTTGCTAATGTGTTATTTTCCACCACTGAGTAATCTCACCTTTGGGTTTAGAGAATAATTGTCAATTGTTTTTTTAATTTGTGACAATTAATTATCATAAAAAAATTAATTAATTAATTTTAGACTTAATTTTTTTATTAAAACATTAAATAATATTTTTCAATAGTAAAATAGATTATAACATATTATTTGTTAAAATAGTTAAATATTTATTTGCTTCTAAAAATTTAACTATCTTGATTGTTAAAATAGTACTACCCCAATAACATCATTCACTTGTCAAATATTAATTTAAAATAATTTGACATAATTAAATATTCTTTAAAAGAGGGTTATGATGGGTGTTTTATAGGTCCTTAGTTTGAGGGTATAGTTTTGCTACTTGAAGAATAATCATGTGTCCAATACATCATCATTTTTTAATGATCCTTTCTCATGATATATTATTTTAGTTATTTCCTTATTGTACTTTAGTGTAGGTTTATCACTTAGTTTCATCAACCTACTAAAGTGGGGGTAAAACATAATATAGAAAATTGCATGCCATATCAATTTCATGTTATGTTTTGGGATTGCTTCAGTTTTTATTCCATTAAAATATTTTGGGATAATTTTAGCCTTAGCCTCAACCTTTTCCCATTATTAGATTACCAAAATTATGTCACACTCTAATTTTCCTTGTTGACCTAAGACAACATGTTGAAATTTGGAAATTTTCATCAAGACATCAATACAACATGAAAATATTTATGCAATACACTTGCATCCATAAGATTCTAGAATTTAAAGTATTATTTTCCCTCCTGGAACTACCTATTACCACTCATTGTAATGTTTTTTTGTCTAAAAAACACCTCTATCATTTGAATATGACCCTTCATCTTTCAAGAAATCCTCTCGCGAAAAATCTCTTTTTAGATTTGGGCAAGAATCAATTACTATCTCCTTTATTATCTCTCTTAATCAAATTTTTTTATCTTATTGGCTTTTGGTTGCATTTTCTTGATCAAACCTCCATTTTTGAAGCCTTTTGAAGCTTCATACTGTTGGGTCTCCATCAATACTTCCATATGCTCATTATTCTCTACATCATGCTAATAATATTATTTTATTTAGCTATTGTTAGATTCTTTGAATAATATTATAGCTCTCTACATTATTTGTTTTCAATTTGGTAACATATCTTGGTACATTAATTTTCAACAAGTTTATTATGCACACTAGGGTGTGGCCCCCCATAGATCAGGGAGTTTTCACTTATAGCTTATTTTATTTCTTGTTCTTAATCCTTAATGCACATAGGATAATAGCACACAATCTTTCTCTCCTTTTATTTGACTATATGCAAAAGTTAAAGGATAAATCAAGGGCCTAACCATTTGTGGCAAGGTCTTAAGGCATACAACCTCTTTTCATATTCATAACTATGGGTGGTCGAAAGGTTCAACCATGTTGAGGTTTTGTATCTTTTCAACTTCTTATTTGCATTTATATTTTATTTTTAAATCTATGGATTAAACTAATTTCTCAACATAAATATTTATTCTAGTAGTTCTTAATCTTGTGTTTCATTACCTCTATCTCTCTATTGTAAAAAAAATTATGTTCATGCTATAAAATATAGTCTTTTACTTTTTTTAGGATGATAATGCAGGGAGTGGATTACAACACAATGTATAGACATCCTAGATAATAGGCTTCTCATTTGGTACCAAGTTCCTTCTTCCCACTTGTTATGGTTTCATATTTATTTTTTAAATTCTACAACTCAATCTCTTATATAAAAGTATTATTCATTTCAATTGTATGCTTCATCTTAGTAAAATATTTTATTTTGCAAGTTTATGGAATGTTTTAGGTATTCTAGTGTGATTTTATTCTTTCTACAATAGAATAGTAATAAGAAACTTTCTTCCAAAAATAATTAGCATTATCATAGTGTATGTTAAAAATTGTTTAATTTAAATAACAAAGGATATTTTTAGTTAAATAAATATTTTCAACATTATAGTTAGTTTTAGTTATTTCATTAGGAAATATTAATTATGTTGAAGGGGTGTCTATTCCCAAACCATCATAAATTTAAATATTAAATTTATATTAATATTTTTTAATTATTGGAGTCCACTCCTTTGAAGTCTCTACCATTTTATTTATTTTTGCATTTATTTTCAAAAAAAATTCTAACAAGTAGTATCAAATGACTATATGGGCCAAAAAAATTGTTTTCATCATAATTTACAAATCATTATGAATTTGGACCTAATATTTTTAAAAGATAGGTTCATATATCAAGGAAGATTCAACTAAAAAATCAGCTTTATTTAATTTTTTTTTGTGACTTATTATAATTTTATTATTTTTATTAATTTTCTCTATAGAACACATTAATTTTTTTTACATATTTTGAAAGCTTATGAAAAATAGGTAGGGTTAGTTCTTTATAATTTCTAATTAGACGAAAATATTAATTCATAATTTATTGATCAAAGGTTGGTCAAAAGATAAATGTTAAATTCATTTATAACTCATTAATTTTCTCTATACACTACAAGTTTTGTCATTTTTTATTTTTTGACATATTTGGGAAGTTTGTAAAGAATTAGGTAGGGCTAGTTCTTTATAATTTCTAATTAGAAGTGTAGACACTTAAAATTGGCTAGCATTTTCCATCATCACATCACATTGATCATTCTTCTAATATTAATTAAATAATTTTATTATCTAATTAATCTAACATCATCTTCAATATTTAAATAATTTTTAATTATTTAATTATTCAAATCTTAATTTTTCCCTTCATTTCAACTATTAATTAAATAATTTTTAATTATTTAATTAATTCATTATATCATCATTTATTCCTCTATGTTAATTGAATATTTTTTTATTATTTAATTGACTCACTAATTATTCCTCTTTTCTCAATTAATTAAATAATTCATTATTATTTAATTAATTTCCCATCGTCCACTTCTTCAATTAAATAATTATTTTCAATTATTTAATTTTTTCATTTATTATTTCATAATTATTCTCCCAAGAAGTAAATGAAATTAATTATTTTATTTATTTATCCATTTGTACATGTAATTAATAATTAATTTATTATTAATTATCCATACATTTCCACCTCACTAGTCAACTCCCACTCTCTTCGAGTTCACTCCTCAATCAATGTTGTTCACTAACCATTAATCACACTTAACTCTTCAATCAATTCTCTTAATTGACCCATACAATCAGTTAGCTATGATCAAGAGGTTAGTTAACTATCTATCAAATCCTCTCAATTGTTTTGAGATATTGATCTACTCAACCTTTCATCAGATCTTGACTATTGATTGATATCACCTTAAATATATAAATTGAATCATCCTATCATCTATTACCTCTCTCTCATCTTGAAAAGAAAACTATATGCATATTTATCCAAGTGCTTGTGCTAAAAATATGAGAGCAACCATCATTACACTTTTCTCCAAGGTGCAAAGAGGAGAACAATGGAGTTCAACAAGGAAATCATTTAGGTTTGCAATATTTATTTCATTTGATTTTTCTTATGCTTCATTGGTGTGATCTCTTTTGAATTTGATTGTGAACTTATTTATTTCTTGTTTATTATTCGATTTCATAGTCATTTTCTAGGTCATGTACATTTTGGCATGCCTGGTGGGACCTTTGGGTCCTTAAAATTTAATTAATTTATGTGAGTTTTTTTGTGTTTTAAGCAGTTACAGACTGGATTGTCATATCTATTTTGGGTTTGGTGCATTTTTTCAAGAATTTGGCACACTTGTTCAAGCCTATGATGCATATGTTCAATAATTTGGCTCATTTTTAAAAGCTTTTGGCACATCTATGTTGGGAAATGGCATATCTATCTAGTAGAAAGCTCATTGTTTTTTAGAGATCAATATTTCATTTATTCATTTTATTAATTTGTTATTCTTTGTTCACTATATTATTTTGAATTAATTTTTTATTGTGGTTTTGTAGGTGCTAACCCTAGAATAATAAATTTATCCCTTGGATTAGGGTTTTACCTCTGTATTCTACAAAATTTTCTATTTTCTAATAGATTGGCGTAATTTTTAGAGAGTGGCACATTTGTAAGAGATTTTGGTGCATCTATCAAACAAAACAACACATTTTTCAGAGTTTGGCACAATTTTCCAGCAAATTATGTAGGTCTAATCTATCTTTCTGATCATTTTTTTCTACTTTGATGCATTTATCACTATCTATTATACAATTCTCTTAGACTTTTACATAATTAAATCATTCGATTGCACAATTTTTCTGTGTGTTTTTTACTGTGGTTTTTTTTGGTTATTGATATTTTCCTACATAGTTATGGCTTTATTGATTAGAAGAAAAAACACTAAAACTACTAACGTATTTGTTGTAGGATCTTGTGTCTTGATTTTTCTAGATTAAATTACATTTCAATTTCATTAAGGTAAAATAATTTTTTTGTCATGTTTAGTGGAGTCTTGGGTACGTATGCTCTCCCCTCATGCCCAGTACAAACTTTGGAATCAAAAATACCTTAGAATCCACATATATGTTCTTTTACCCAAGGAAGTGATATCTACGTATGCTCTCCCCTCACACCTAGTGTAAAATTGGGGATCAAAAATAATATCATTTTCCTTATTTTTAATTTAGTAGGAGGGTTGCTTGAGGACTTCATCACCTCAAGGGTGACCTCAACCATATATTCGAGTAGGCTATAGAAAGGAGGGAGAATGAAATTTGTACCCTGAGGAGTGGTCAGTTCATTCAAGCCAAGCCACATGACCCTCAGTCCATCGAGATGTGTTAGGTGAAGAGAGTGGAGGAGAACCCCTCCAATATTGGGCACTACACATGGGCTCATTGTTCACCAATTCCAATATGAACCTTTGTTTTTAGAAGCCTTAATACTAGTAGTCATTATTGTCGGTAGGGTGCAGTGTACAACACCATGCATGAAGTTACCCAACATGTACCATCCTAGGGTGAGAGTTCTTTTAATGGTGTAAAATCCTTCAAGGGAAGGAGGAAGGTGAGCTCTTGTTCCATTGGAGAATTAGCTATCCCCCTTTGAGAGTGGAGCCATGTATATATGGTCTTCTATAGTATTTTATTGATTAGGAATCTACTAGCAAGACACACCTTTAATACTAGTTAGTTTGTACTTCTTGTCCAGTATTTTAATTGTTTCATACCAATGATACCATTCAACCTATTACCGTAGAAATATCAACAACTATTGTGTCTATTGTGTGACTATTTTCTTGTAAAAAATTTCTCAAAATACTCAAATCAGACTAAATTACGTAGAATTGTACAATTGACCTATAGGAATTCGTATCTGACTATTCTGTCTCGCAACTGTCTATCACAAAAAACTCAAAAAACTCAATTTTAGCTTAAAACAACACATCTATCTAGTCCAATAGCACAAATTATTGGGATAAAGATGCCATCAACCTTGTAAATATCATGTAATTTAATTACTCCTAATATTGTTTGTAATTCACTCATAAGGGATGGAAGGTTTCACCGATAGCGGTAATTAATTTTTTACTGGCCCCAATAATTACTGATAGGGGGTTAATGTGTTACTTTTATTGGATAGTTGTCACAGTAATGGTCAAACAAGAGATTCTAGGTGCCCACCTTAGGAATATTGCATTATGAAATGTTATGGCATTCATAAGTTGTAAGAGCATCTATGACAGCTATGGAACTTGTCATAAGATTCTATAATGACTATGATAGCATCTATAACAAATCATTTGCTATCTTGGTCCCTAGGTGCCCATGCATGAAAGATGCCTTATGAAAGTTGTAAGAGCATCTTTAAGAGGTCATTATGAGCTGCATGTGATGATTCCAAGGTGGTGGTATGAGGTTTAGAGCAATTTGGATTTCATTCTTCATATAGTGTGTTATTCTTTATAACAAAGAATAACAGGTGCTTGGAGGTGGAGTTTGTGGGTGATTCTTCATCATTTTTTCTTTGCAAGGGTTATGTTGTCAGATTGAAGGCTGAAGAGGAGTTAGATTGGATGTATTGTAAACATATTTTTTGTTACTACAAGCTATTCATCTCTTCTTTGGTGGAGTTTTTTCTCGAAAGGGTTTCTCCATGTTAAACATTGTGTTTCATGTTCAGCTTTTTGTTCTTGTATTTCATTGTTATTGCTAATTTAAACTCCATATGGTTAACATTGTTACATTGATTTGCAATAACTTTAAGCTTCTATTATTTCTATTCACCTTTTGTTTTCAAACACAAATGTATTACTTTGGCACAATTGTCTCACTCTATGGCATATTTATTTCACCATGTGGCACAATGTTCTATCCTATGGAACATTTGTTACATTGTGTGGCATATTTGTCCCATCCTATGGTGAAATTGTCCATGCTTGTAGTACAACTGATTTTGTTTTATAAACCATATTTTCATAAACTTTACATAGAATAATGCATTTGAACTCCTACCTAGTGTAATTATTTTTTCTTTCAACGTAATTTTTTTGTCATCCAAAGCGCTTACTATCATTAGATCTCATAATCCTATAAATAAACCTACAACAAACAAAACTAACACCTACTAGCATACAAAGAGATAACCCTAAGAATTGACCACTCACCACATTTAATTTTCACCCCTCATATCTTTCAACCACATCTAGATTCAAACTTAGGTCAAATTTATCACTCATCCATAACCATCAATTTTTTTTCCAAATCTAATTCACTTTTACCTAGATCTTACATTCACCTCACCTCTTGTTTGGTAATTTTCTTGGAGGTTTACCTTCTCCATGTAGAAGATCAAATTAATTTATTTGTGGGTGGATTAAATTAGGATCATTGACTACTTCTAAGTTGACCTATTCCACCCTCGTATAATCTATTTGTTTGGAACTCAAAAATCTAGTTTAAAATTCAATACATCAATCAAAATTCCAATTATTAAATCCTAAGCTCTAGATTCACTTTGTGGTACTTTCCATCTCACCATTCAAAACACCCAAAAATATTATCCAAATCAAAAGGTCCTAAAATCTATTATATTCTAGGAGAAGCAAGGTTCCAAACCAAGAGAAAAGTCCAAAACCAACAAGATTCCAACATGGTACCCACGAACATAGACCCTTTTATAGAAACACAAGGAGAATTCCCACACATGTTTGGACCTAGAGGTTTTGAAACAACACCCCCACTAATTCCTAGGAATAGTACTAAAATTGGTGTAGTAAGAGACGTAACACCCAAGGAGTTGGTTGAAACTCAATAGAATGCTAATGCTATAAAACCGGTAGACTCGCTTCTTGGGGCCAATCATGACCAATACTTCTTATTAATCATACCCACTAATTCCACACAAGTATTATTATCTCCCATGCACACTAAAACTCCCACATACACCATGCAAATAACCAATCCATTATATAATATAACATCTAGTAATACTATCTCCCCCCCCTTCAATAATAGTTCTACAAACACCATCGCTAATCTCATATCTCCCAAGCACCATCACCCAACTTGCATACAAACGCAAACACCATCCAAAATGAAAATACTATCACCAATCCTTTATATCAAAAAACATCCATTCAATAAATCTAACATCTCCACTCCAATGACCAACACCCAAGAACCTCCATATTCACCCCATAATTATCAACCAATTACATGTAATTCCCATACTTACATCCCCAACAATCATAACATCAGCCACCACAACTATAATCCCATATTTCAACCTCCACATGTTGTCACCTCAAATCTTAATCAAAACATAAATCCAATTAACCAAACATCCATCAACATTTAATACACCTCAAAACATCATGACCTCTCAACAACACATCAATCCACCAAACTACATACAACAAAACCACAATGTAAACCCATCTAACCATAGAATTCATCAACAATACCCAACTTAAAACATCATAAACCCTCAACAAAAATTCACCACATTAAACTACTTTGCTAAATCCAACCCATCCACTCATACCTACATTCTACAAAAATATTCACACATTCACCAAAATAACCCATCACCAAATTTCCCCCAAGGTCAATCATCATCACATTCCATATCCATTTATCACGCCATCAACATATCCACTTTCATGCTCTCAAATGGGTTGTCTCTACAAATTATTCAAGATCTACAACAAAAAAATTTGAACATCCATATGGAATTGATGAAGAAGAGCTACACGTTAGAGGACATATTCCCCTATCCTTTTGACAAGGCTATACCCATACCACCCTTTCCACATAATTTTGAGATGCCTAAATTTGACAAGTACAAAGGAAATGGAGACCCTCATGAACACATTAGAGATTTTTGCATAGCTTGTCTAGAGGTTATTCATAATTATACTTATCTTATATGCATCTTTCCAAGAAGCTTAGGAGGGTAGGTTATGGAGTGGTTTTCTCAACTCCCATCTAGCATTAGGACTTTCAATGAATTGGACAAAAAAAGGATCTCACATTTCTCCTATAACATAGAACATGAAGTTGCAATAAACGATCTATGTACCACAAAACAAAACAATGGAGAAAAATTTTCCTCCTCATAGAGATGGAGAATCTTAGCCATTAAATTTCCATATCATATACCTAAGAAAGAGTTAGCCCAAATATTCATCCAAAACATAAATATGGAAATAGGGTTTCATCTAAAAGTTCAATGCTGCAATACTTTTGATGAGGTTATCGAGAAAGGGCTTGTACCATTGAAAAATCCCTTATAGCCAAAGAACTTGTTAAGATATTCAAATACAAGCATAATGCAAGTCCTTCCTATGACAAGTCTATATTTTGGTCGAAAAATAAGAATATGATCATTTATATGGTGTGGTAGATGCAAATATGGCTCAAAACTTCCAACCAACACTAATCTTATAAGCCCCACCCATTGTTCAAACTATCCAAGAGAATCAGTAAAGAGGTCCACCAAGACAAAACAACGCTCCTCGATGTAAATACACTCCTTTGGAGAACCCATTGAATCAACACTCTAGAAATTGGTTCAATCAAACTTGATCACACTTCCAAAGGTTAGACACTATGAACCACAAGTTAAACATGTATGGTGGAAAGACATGAACATTTGCTACTATCGTAAAGTAAAGGAGCCCACAACTCAACATTGCTTTAAATTGAAGAATCTTATTCAAGATCTCATAGACAGAGGGGATATCATTGTTGAAAACCAATCAAATACATCCAATTTAATGACCACACAATTTTCAAATATCCCTTACATAACCATGGAAAAGGAAATGCTCCCAATCAGGATAGTACCTCTAGTAACTACACAAATTACAATATGACTAACTATGACTACCATAAATCAAATCGAAGGGACTGACCAACAAGTATCCACTATTACTATCAAGACCAATAATTTGAAATTCTTTTTACCACTCGTAGAGGTAAGGTCACTCTTTAATAAACCACATACAAATCCTAGGCTTCTAATCAATACACTATTTTAGATCATTTATGGAAAAATTTCACATAGATATCCATTTTAGAGATTTTGTGTATGTCGCCCATTCATTGGGATAAGGTAAGGCTCTTAAGGAATCTTTAGTACCTATAGACATAAATATTGAAAAATTTCAAGCCATGGTAGGACACCCTACATCCTCACACCACATTACCTTTACCGATAAATATTTCTCATCCCATAGACTCATACATAATGAAGCTCTCCACTTAGAGGTATTCATACATATGCATAAAATTAAATGGGTCCTAATATATGGTGGAGTTGGTCTAAATATTTTCACTCTAAAATTGGTCAAAACCTTGGGATATTTTGAGGGATTCATAGATTCAAATGTAAGAGGATAATTATTAAGGCATATGATCATGCATAATTCCCTTCAAAAGGAACCATCACACTTACTATAAGAGTTGGTCCAGTAGTGAGAGATACAGTATATCAAGTCTTGGACCTTAACTCCCCTATAACATCCTTCTCAATTGTCCATGGATACTTGCCATGTGGGTCATTCTATCCTCTTTCCATCAATGCCTAAAATTCCTTTATAATGGAATTGAGGTTACTATCACTAGAGATCCTAACCCCTTCCATTATTTTTGTAACTTGAAAGGAAAAACATAAAACCAAGTCCTAAACAATGATGAGTCATCATCCTCTTTATCCAACATTGATCCTAGCGAGTTAACTAAATCATCCACAAAATCCCCCATTATTCCTGAGGTCAAGGTCAAGGTACACAACACAAGCTTTGGAGAATATAATATAAAGCAATCCTTTTGCATAGGGAAATTCCCACCACACCTAGGTCCCATGAGAAACCCCAAGAAAAAAAGGAGATCTCCACAATCCTCATCAAAAGTAGTCCAACCACATTTACAAAATGGGGTGAACTCCACAAGGAAACTATTGAGGAAGATATTTCCAAGCGACTATATAATGATGAGGAAGACAAATTCATACTCCCCATTAAGAAATATACAAAAGGATTCCACATAATGGAGAAAATGGGATATGATGGGTATAGTGGTCTTGGCCTACAAGATCAAGGAATGGTAGAGCCAATTGCAGTGACAAAGATACCCCACTCTCAAGGGCTTGGGTTTGGGAAATTAGAGACTCTATCTTCGAATATCAAAATTACCCTTGTGGAAGCAAATAAAACTCCTTTTGTTTTTGAGTTGTCTAAAGAGGATACTTTCAATGAATCTTTCAAGTGTATTTCCAACCTATTCCGAGATCATAACTTTCATACCATATCCTTCATTCTTACATTGTTCAACGATAATCTTTCACTTGTCTATCCCTAACTCATCAATTGGGACCAACGAGGATAACCTATTATAGATGTATTCCAAAATGATGAAGCTATCACTGAGTTCATGGGACTTCAAGATGGGATACCCCTAAGGGATCATAGAGTTTCTTTTACCAAAAATCTTAACACAATGGCATACTTTGGGGAAGATTCCAAACCTTCTAGTCGTAGAAATATAAAAATCATAAACATGTCCCCTAGTGAAAACCGCAATGCAACACTTTTAGACCATAAAATAGTAAAAAAAAAGGATGCATCCAAGGGTGAAAACCTTTCTAAGGCACCCAAGTATGGAAATTTGACAATATCCCCATGAATCAAGAGAGATCTCTAGTGTTTATCAAAAAATATAAGGAATCAAACATCAACACCACAAATAGTTTCTAAATCACATACTTTACAACTTCGCTATCTAAGTAGGAAAGGGTTAACTTCATGGGATTCTTCCAAAGTAGACAAGTGAACTTTGCATGGTCCTATTTGGACATACTAGGATTAGATTCCAATCTAGTGCTACACCATTTAAGAGTAACCCCAAGGGAAAAACTAGTGAAGCAAAAGTTATATAAAATGCACCCCCAAATAACATTTTTAGTCAAAGTGGAGCTATAAAAATTGTTAGATGTGGGCTCCATAAGACCTATTGATTATCCTAAAGTGGCTATCCAATATGGCCCATGTTACTAGGCCAACTAGGGCTATTCACATATGCACCGATTTTAGAGACCTCAATAAGTAATATCTCAAAGATGACTTTCATCTACCAAATATTGACATGATTGTGGACTTGACAATAGGGCATGAAATTATCTCTCATGGATGAATTCTTAGGATACAACTAGATTCACATAGCCCCTAAAGAGAAGTTTCTTGGGGTACATATCGGTGGTCCTACGCCGGTTGACCGCTGGAACTCATGGACTCGATTTATGTGATGTGGGGGGGGGGTGCTTTGTGTGCCATTACATCGGGTGCTCTAGAGGAAACCTAAGCAGAATCACTCTAAGATCTCTCAATTTCTCAAAAGAAAAGTGTGCAAATGATCTTCAAATTGACCCAAATTCATATATATGCATTGGCAAACCTAGGGTTTTAGCCCTGTATCTCCATTTTCTCGCTTCACAGCCTGTCATGATCACTTCATCAAGTTCCTAGGACTTATTTTTCGTCCTCTTTGTAGTTGAACCACTCTCATATCTTTTTCGTGAGCTCGACCCAAAAATCATTTTTTTCTCTTAATCTCTCAAGGGGGCAATACACCAGCATTCCTTTGTTCACTAGGGTATAGTGGGGCATTCAAAAAAGTTAGAAATTTTTTTAAAAAAATGATCTGAATAGTATCAGTTGAAGCAGTATCAGTTCTTCAAAGCAACACAACAGGTACCTTGCTTCAAAGAGGGACAAATTGTAGACACCTAAAAATGTCCAGAGCATATCACACATCGATATTTAACATATTAACACCATTTCCTCCTAATTCACCTATTTCATCTATTTAATTAAATAATGACAATTGTTTAATTAAATTCACTATTTTCTGTTATTAATCGAATAATTAATTTTATTTGATTAATTCATCACCTTCACACTAATTTTCTTCTCTTTTGATTAAATAATGTCAAATTGTTTAATTAAAGGTCATAAATCCCACTTTGATTAAATCATTCCTAATTGTTTAATTAAAGTTTCTAATTCCCTCCACTTGCACAATTAAATAATTTCTAAATTGTTTAATTGGTGAATTTCCTCCAATCATTCAAAGAACATTCTCATTGAATATTCTTTTTTCCAATTCAAATTTCTCCCTCCACATGGAAATATATCCGACATGCTTCCTAAAATCAAGGGATTTGTTATTGTCTCAACCAATTTGGAGCTTTGATTAAAATCCTTGATCCATGTCATTATGCATTATCAACCCTTGATCCTATCTTTGATCCATGTCTTCATCTCTTATCTAATTTCATCCATTGATTAGCTAATCCAATCTCAACCATTAATTCATTCCAAAAACCTATAAATGCTTCTCATTTTACATGAGAATTCATTCACAAGCATTTGAGCAACCTTACTACCTAATTTCATACTCACCTTTGAGCATTTTGTGAATCAACCTCACCATTACCATCAATTCATCAAGATTTTGCACAATCAACCATGGATTAGGCTTCAAATTGAGCACTCCACATCCAATTCAACACTAATCCCCCAATGGGATGAAGGTTTTCATTATTAATTAGGTGTTCATTTGCATTAATTTGGTCTTTTATGCTTTTGATTGAACCTTGATTAGTAATTGTTAGACAAATCTCATTGAATATGGATTTTAATTGATCATTTGGCCTTGTTATTGTTTCAATTCTTTAGTATTTGATCAATTAGAATAACCATGTTCACAATCTTTATTACCACTAAATGACTTTATGACAAGTTTTTTAGAAGAATGTGCATCATAACCCAAATCACCATGGAATAAATTATCAACCTCATCATAAAAGGATAAAAAACTATCACTATGTGCATCACTAAGCATATCGACAATAGATAATGAGTTACAAGATAGAGAATAATTTTCATGAGCTACATGGGGGTGATGATCTCATGTGAAAGTGAATGAGGTGTATCACATATAGGCATTTATGTAGTGATAGAATAAACTTACAATCACCATAAAGCTCATCACTAGGATAATCATCATAAATAAGTAATCCCAAATCAACAAGTATATCACTAGGCATAGGAGAAGTTGCATCATATGTAAGTGAAGGTGAAACATGTGTATTCACATTAGTAGACTCCTCAAGAAATGATGAACCAAAATAGGAAAATGGAGGAAAATCCCTAGATATAAAAGGCAAACTTATCATGAGATGGAAGTTTTATGAATATGCTCACTAAGTAATATATCATATGGATCAATATCCCTGGATGTATAAAGTGCATATAAAACTAAAGTGGTAGCTAATTCACTATCATAGGCCACAAAAAATGTATCTTTATAAAGCATAGTGACGTAAGAAGTAAGCTTGGTAAGGAATAAGAAAAAGATACCCATGATAAAGATATATCAATGAAAGTGTGAAAGGGAGGGTGGAAATGGCTTACAAATCAAAGGGATAAAACATAATAATACCACAATCCATAATCAAATATGAGATAAATGAATACAATTAAATAATCAATTTTATAAATAAAACCCTACAAATAAAAATAAGGGTGTGTAGAGTGAAAGAAAACAATAAAATGAATCACAAGCTCTACAAAAATATATAGCTACGAAGCACATGTGAAAATGGATCTAAACCCTAATCAAATCTAAAATAAAAGGTACAGCAATTAGATCTAAAAAATCAAAGATAGAAGGGAAAACCCCTAAGGGGTTCAAAAGTGGATTTCACCAAAATATATAGAAATTTAATAGATTTCTTTACAAATATTAGATCCAATAAATATAACAAGCAATGTAATGCAATTAGCCTAATTTACAATTGTGGGAGACCATGTAATAGAATTTAGAAATCTAGAAACACATAGAAATCAAAACACAACTAATTTGAATAGTCAATAGATAATTATCCACTATTTTTATCATAACTTTTGAAACATAGCTCATAATCATGATATCTTAGATGTTTTAGAAGCATAATGATAAAACCCTCATGGGGTCATTCTTGTCAAATCCATGAGTGCATAAATACGACAATCAAATATATGTGGGTGTAGAAGTGGATTATGTGTGAAAATGACCCTATAAGACATAGGAATGATCTAGGAATATCTAGTAGTCTAAAATATGTTTGTCTTTATCTTCTAAAGTTTGAATATGCATAATAATAGACAATGTTTATAAACACCTTTGGGAATTTTTCAAGTCATAAAGGTTAACTTCTCCTCAATCAAACCCATAGTGAGTTGGTTTTACAACTCTTAGTGAAACAATCAAGGACAACAAGCAATTATACAATGGAACTAGGATTATGTGATGTTATGATAATGACACTAGAATGATCTCATCAATTCTTAATAACAATTCTTTTGGATAGCCCTAGCATACTCTTAGATGATTTCAACTAAATAAATGTCTTTAAATACAACAAGCAATCATACAAATTGACATAACTTATGCTAAGTCATTTCATAATGGCTAGTGAAAAAGTTAGCAAGACATTAATTTGAATTTTAAACTTTAAAAATGAAGGGTTTAGATCCACACTCACAATTAGCCCAAGTTTGCACTCATAAATCTAATCCAAGGTGAATAACAAGTCTAGGGATCAAGATTGCAAATCTAGGAATCAATGATAAGTAAATCATGATATGGACTTTCATGCGTCAATTTTAAACAAAAAAATCACTTCAAAACTAATCATCAAATTTATCTGGAGATTTCGTTATCTCGTTGTGTTTTCTAACACCATTCACCCCCCTCAAATTGAATTACAAATTATTTGTGTTGATTTGTCCATCCATCTAGCTAATTTGCAAAATGTACATGATTCTTTGAAATCTAATGAAAACTTACACAACCTCCTTCTTCAACTACATACAGTTATCGGGGACAATGTATCTTCAAAATTTGCATGTTTCTAGCTTCACTACTTGACTGCTCAACTATTACAGGTCATCTTTATCTTCTTGGTCCGAGATTTGTTTCACAGTGGCGGGAATCATACAACAGAGGATTATTATGACTTTGGTTGGGTAAATGTTGAATGAGTTTGATAGGCAATCCTTGGCTTATGGAGATTAGATTGAGAAAAGACAGTGCTCTTCTTCTTGTGCATTGGAATACACAATTATAGAACCTTGTGTGTGACAGCTATCTCAGACTTATCTTTTTATCTACTCATAGTCATTTAAGGAATAATCTTGACTCTTTGAATGATGGTGATTGTCATGTAGTGTTTATGGATCTCATTGTATTCCTGTTTCAACTAGTTGTTAGCAATTTTAGGCAACATTTCATTGTCGTTGTGTCTTGCTATATTGTTGTTATGTTACAGCCTTGTTCACTTTCTTTGTGACTGTATTGTTGTTGTTATGTAACAGCTTTGCAACTGTTCCTCTAATGTAATTTTTTTATGCTTTATTCCAATTAAAATATATATATATATAATATCCATCATTACAAAATAAAAAATTATAATTTCTTTTTTTAAATTATATTATACAAATTTTATTTTTTTTAAATTACATTTACAAATTACCAAAGCATAGTAGTTTAATTGGTAGAGCACAATTGATGAGGGTAATTGTGTGTTCCTTGATTACGCCATCTACCAAGGTTCAAACCCCTAGAGGTACAATATAAGGGATGAGACTCGGATTGTACTTCAAGTGACTTTAGCATAATGGATATTCTTTAATCTTTGGCTCTCAACGGAAGAGATTTACACCATCGACCAAGGTTCAAACCCCTAGAGGTACAATATAAGAGGTGAGACTAGGATCGTACTTCAAATGACTTTAGCAGAACTCTCAACAGAAAAAATAACAGCATAATTTTTTGCTCCAAATTATCTAAAGACAATATTTTCTACTCGGGTCACTTATGGGGACACCTTACAAGTGGACAACTTAAATACCTTGTTTGAGGAGGAAAGGTTGGTCAAATCAACAAATTACATCATCAAAATTCACTGTCGTAGAGCTGACCTCGAGCGAAGATCTCAGGCTGTTTAGGGTCTTCTCTTTTCGGTGGTGGTCTTGTGCTGTACCTGGGTCCCATAGGCTGCTGTGGCCTCATGGACGTTATTAAAATATTTCATTTCATTTCATTTCAATCAAGTTAATTCACATTGTCGGACGTGGAAGCAACTTGTACAGCATAATTAGAAACTAAAAAAATGACTTTTCTTCCGTTTTCTTGTGGATACAGATTTGCAATGCTTTTAATGACCAATGCCCCTGTTTTGGATATAATCGGCGGGATTTGGCAGAGCCCGAGGAAAGATGATGGAAAGACGCAAATACAAGATTATTCAATCCAGCAATAAATGCGGGAACAGCATTGAAGGCGGCCATTAATAGGATCAATATTATAGCTCAGAAAAGCTGAGCTTGTAGAAATATTCAAGGGATTAATGTCCTGCTCACTACATTTATACGTGATGTGAAATTTGCACGTGCCCACATGTAGATTGCATTCCTTCGTTCACACTCCATTTTCAAGGATATTTAATGGCAGCAGTCAAATTTACAGTAAATTTGCGCGAATGACTTGGCAGGCAAGAATATGATCGCTTATCTTCATTTATGAAGCCATTAAAACACTTTGACCTTTCCTGACAAGCCCATAATTTCTTCTCATAATTAAACTATATACCTGGAAACAAGTTACTGAAGCGAAAATGCGGTACACCATAATTTCCTTGCATTAATGAAAATCTAAGGTAAAGTTTCCGTCAAGATCGATATCAGGCAATCCAAAACCTAATCTTCGTCAACAGTAATAATCTTGATTACGATTTACAAAGCCTGCCTGCACTAAATGGCTGCCATGACTTCCTTCGAAGTTCAAATGAAAAGCTTTCATGCCGTACTGACCTTGGAAGGCTCACCCTGTACATTTAATGGAGAAAATATACTTAAGTATAAATTTGGAAACTGGATTTCGTAAGCTTGTCGATTAATCGTATTGCAGGAGAAAAACCTAAAAATTTGCGCTGTAAAATCGCAAATTTTATTCATTTCAGTTCCCGCAACTGATACGGCAGTATTCTAGCGAATCATAAATTGTAATGCTTATGTGTAAGTACCGAACAGGAATTTATTTCAATGTTGCAGAGCCTGCCATTGGTCCTAGTAAATTTATTAAAATACTAATTACGGCCTGCAAAATATTTAAAGGATTGATTTATTCATTCGGTACGATGGTTGTTCAAAAAGTTCAAAGTTGCAGGGTTTGTTTTTGACGGACGATTTCTGAACGCGGTACAACCTTCACCGCCATGCTCGCAAAGATCATGAATAATCTTCACCTGAAGATTTTCCAGTTTTTAAGCTCTTGAATTGTAAATTTTATAGTTTTCGAACAAACCCTAAAAGCGGTTTTTCAGGAAATGAATTACTGTGCGTAAATTTATGGAAGACGAGCCAAACAAACATACTTTGCATTGTAATTTGAAATCTTTGAAATCTGGTCGAATTGTTTTCTTCGAATACGCCAATTTAGGTTAAATTTATTTATAAAAATTATTTATCTTATATGAAATGAAATTTAGGGTAGAGAATTTAGTAGTTGAGCATGTTTTAATAATTGTGATAGCATTTATTGATTTAATGCAATATTTTTAACAATATAATAGAGTAGTTGTGACTTTAAAGTTGTTAGCATGGACATAAAATATGGGTATTGATAATTGAATGAAATGTATTTCTTAGATCTAAAGTTATTTATCTTATATGAAAATGAAATTTAGGATAATGTTTGAATAATTGTGATAGGAGAGTAGTTATTGATTTAATGTAATATTTTTAATAATATAGCAAAGTAGTTGTGACTTTAAAATTGTGCCCGTTGACATGAGATATGAGTTGAGATAATTGAACGAAATGTATTCCTTAGATCTAAAAGTTGACAAATTATGTGATGTCACATTGACGTATCAAGAAAATATGACTTAATGCACAACTACTCCTATAAACTTTTTGTGAGGTATTTATAGATAACTCAACAAAAACATACTGATGTGGCATCACATTTAATGTGAACTTGAAACCTTACTAAAGTGGGAATATTTTGATATTCTCCACTAATATTTTAGAAAAAATATTTTTATTAATGATTAGCTGAATTCTATATTGGAATTTTTAATTTACATTGTCAAATCTATTTTTGTAAGATGTTCTTCAAATGATGTGGAGACTTAATCTATAAAGATACAATTATTTGATATTTTTATTTTCATTAATTATTAATTGTTTTAAACTAACAAGTTAAGAATAATAAATTAAAATATTAGAATTGAAAATATAATTGATTAAAAATGTGAGATCTTAAATTTTAATTTTAATTGTCTCATTTTTAAGTTTATAATTATATTTAAATAATTTAATATGTTGCATGTAGTTCTTTATAATGCAATTCAAATATACAAAATTAATGTATTAAAGATATAATTATTTTATAATTCACGTAATGAACTTGAAAAGGTTTTTGGAGAAAATTTGTGTAGATTTTCTTTGCATCAAAAATTTGTTTCAAAATTAGTTGAAGATCCATCATCAAATTAGGATAAAAGTTTAAAAGAGAGATAGAAATATGACAGAAAAAATAAGAAACAAAGGGGAAGAACAAAAGATAATTAAGATAAAAACAATATATTTAAAAATAATAATAAACTATAAATATGATGCAATGCTAGAATAATTATAGAAAATAAAGAAATAAAAATAATAGTGAGTTTATTTAAGAAAAATAGTAATGAAAATTATAATAAGTAAATTGTATAAAAGCTAAACAATATTTCTCTAAAAGTGTATACAAATTCAAAATTAATGTAGTGAATTCTTTCTTTCATTTATCTAAATATAAATATTGTTAAAATAATTTATTTACAAGACATTTATGATAATTTAAATGTTTTTATATTTTTATTAAATTCATTTTGAACTTATTTCAAGTGTTTGAGAATGCAATTAACTTGCATCTAAGTGGGCATTTTTTTTTATGTTAGGGTTCGCATACAACATGTACCTTGATGAATTTAAATTACACTCTCAATAGTCTAAACCTATCCTTCATATTTGTTGTTTAATTATCTAGAATCAAACAAAAATCTCTATAACAATTTTTAACTTTTCTTCAAATCAAATGTATTGTTCTAACCCCAAAGTTCCAAGTTGAAACTTTATATAGACACAAAATAACTCACTTATAACTAGACATTGTTTACAAACTCAAGCACTACTATTCAAATTGTGATGTTATAATAGTGTACAACAACAAACCCTAACTCATTTTAGACTTTCAATATATCTAGCAATCAACATTTCATATTACCTGAACACTACAACAATTGAGAACATTTCATCAACATTCAAGATCACATAATCAACATTCAAGATCACATAGAGGACAAATACCCTTAAAATTTTCTTCTTAATGTGTCGTCCAATTTTTAGTTGGATTCAAATATTTGAAAAAGATAAAAGGTGAGAAGCAAAGTAACCTACTACACCTACCCACAATAAACTCTAATAATTTCATATAGAAATCGCGGTTACAGAAATCAAGATCACAACAAATTTTTAAAACTACATATTAAGTAAAAACCAGAAGCAGAGATCAGTTTTTAAAATGTAGCATTGAAACAAAGACCAAAACAAAAAAAAAGGGGGGGAAGTTCTTTCTTCTCTCTAGAACTTCAGTCCGAATACTCAAATTAAATCATTCAATATAGATCACAACAAAACATTCTTATATCACAAATGAAACGAAGTTCTTATGCCTTTATATTTGTCAATTCTGAATTGTGTAAACATTTCTCATGATCTCTTTTGAATAATGATCCCAATCTTACAATTATCTTCTGAAAATATTAAAATCTCCTCCGCGCTAGAATTCTATTGAAATTAATGACCTTTCAAAAGATAAGGATGACCTATATCAGGGTCTATCCATCCATCTGATTGAAATTTTGTACATATTTACAATTATTTTTCCAATTCTGATTATGGATAATGGAAATCTCAATGATAGAATCAGATTCACATCAATTTTATTAATAAAAAAACACAATTTAATCTAAAAACAATATTAAAAACTTTTGTAAACTGCAGAAACAACAATTTTATCCATAAAAATTATTAAAAACTATTATTAACTGTGGAAACGTCATGTTAGTGATTCAAAATTAAATCACAGTATTGAAAAACCTCTCTAGCCATGTACACCACCGGTTGATAAACGTAACCCATTACAATGGAACGTGCATGCAGGCTAGTTGTGAGATACTTCGATTTATTCAGTTGGATATAGAATAAGTGCAATGTCTGTCTAATCTTAATGAGAATCACTATAGTTAAAAGTCTTCATATATATATATATATATATATATATATATATATATATACTGCGCATAACAATACTACAGAAGGAATAAGAATCAGATACTATTTCAGCAGACATGCATGGCATACCAAAGAACCATCGTCGTCGTAGGAATTGAATACTTTTTTCCACAAATGATTACGAAGTAAAGCGACCTTGATTAGAATAACAAAATAGAATTGATTATCATAAGTGATAATGAAGTGCAGCGACTTCAATCAGATACAAAATAGAATTGCACGAAATAATTTCAGAGTCTATGTGCCTGTCATAATCAGAATCTTACAATCGACCAGCTTGTAGTTGTTGATCTATTCTAATTATTCTACTACGAATTACAACTTTCATAAAATTTTGGGAAGGCCGGGTTAGATCTCTACCTTTCCTGTTTGTGTGGCATAATTCTGCTATAGCTTTAGATAACCCAATACACAATAACAGATTTCTCACAAAATAGTAAAACAAGTCTTGTATGACTTATATACAAAACCAAGTCTTGATCTTGAATCCCCAACTAGTTAAAATATACTCTGAACCCCAGAATGGTTGGTATGAGGAGAATTACAGACAATGAACATATTACTCCAGTAGTCCTTGTTATCATCCACATCTGTTGCTACAGCAGGCGTACAAAGCCCTCCTCCACTGAGACTCAGAGATCTGTCATCTTCACAGGACGTAGGAACAATTACCAGATCCATAAGCATATCTGTACTCAAGCCATCGTAGTGTGACTTGAAGCCCGCGTTACTACTGATCTCATCAGAGCAAGAACGCAGGTGCTGAAAGCCCTTAAGAACAGGAGACTCATCCCCATCCCCATCCCCATTCCCATCCCCATCCCCATCGCCATCACTATCACCATTACCATCACCACCGCCATCACCATCAGTCTTGGAGAGCTCAGAAACATCTGATCTTGCACTGGAACAATTCCCCAAAACAGAGTTATCCCCAGGCAGCTGCTCTTCACTCTCGGCGTTCTCCAAGATGGGTTTTTTATCAGCAGCAGAAGAAGTAGCGTTTGAAAGCTCCTGGATCTTGTGACTGGCAACCATTTTCTTTGTCTCATCAGAAAGAAGCCTAGTGGCCTGAGCTGAAGGACACATGGCCTGCTGCAGAAGGCTCACGTAACTCGTCTCTGCCGGGGACGCTGTGTCGTTGGTCCAGTTGCAAACAGCCCGGGATCCCCAGTCACTGGGCTTGTCGAATTTTTCTATAGCTTTCATCCAGTCAAAGCTATATGACGACAGACCCAGTGCCGGGCTGGTGGGGGACTCGAACCCCTGACTTGAACAAGACGACCTCCAGAGGTTGCTATTTCGGGCTAGAGGGTTGAGAGTGAGGGCGTTTGCGTTGGCCCTGAGCTTGGATTCGCGCACCAGCCGGGACTCTGCCTCGAGACGGGCACTCTCCCACTGCGCCATGTGGCTGAGCAGGGCGGAGGAAGTGACTGTTCCTGCCGACTTGCTTTGAGGCTTGTGCGTCACAGGGTCGATTCCCATCTGAATCAACCTCTTCTTCAGATGCGTGTTCCAGTAGTTCTTTATCTCATTGTCCGTCCTCTTGGGAAGGTGGGTTGCAATGGCGGACCACCTGCACCACAAACAAACAAATTTGTAAGATAAGATCAGAAAATCAACAAAACAAAAAAAAAGAGGTTTTTTTTATTGTGGCCCAGACCTATTGCCCAGAAGCGCGTGGAGCTGGATTATGGTCTGCTCCTCTTGAACGCTGAATTTGCCCCGCTTGATGTCCGGCCTGAGGTAGTTAGCCCAGCGTAACCGACAGCTTTTCCCGCACCTCAGCAGACCTGTAATTACAGTATAGTAAGTAAAGATCAAAGTTTCTTTCAAGGTTGCATTTTTAGCTTAATTTTTTCATTACCGGCTTTCTGTGGTAGGGCTCTCCAACTGCCATGGCCGTGCTCGTGAATGTAAGTAACGAGCTTCTGGTCTTCCTCGGGCGTCCAGGGGCCTTTCTTGAGCCCAACTTTCTCACAGCAAGGAGCCCTTCCCATCTGTGAAAAAAAAACTATTATAGCCCACTTCTTTTTTTGTTCGGGACGAGCGTTTGTTGCTAATTACACCCTGCAACTACCCCGAAGCCGCAATAAAAGATGAGCAAGAACAAGCGAATGAAGAGACTTGCAGACTACCCACATGCGAACGCTGTGTCGGGGAGAGTTAAGAGTGCTTCAGTCAACTATGTACGTGGCAACTGGCCACCTCCGAGATATTACCCCACTTAGCCTTGCCTTCTCCTTTTCATGTCAACATCTCCATTAGAGAGGGAATAAATTGGCTTTATAAGGAATCCTCCACTTGACCTAACTCCACTACACGCCCTTGATTATTTCACAAATATTATAACCCTATGTGAAAGGAAGTCCAAATAATTAAAAACTTCTTAATAGTTTTTCTTTTATAGAAACTGATCATTATGGATAAACAATTTGCATAAGCTAATTCATAACAGTCTCTATCCATTCATTAGGGGAGAGGGAGGATTCAAAACTTGAGCATCTTAATTTCGTGCCTCTCAAAATCATACTTGGCAATTTTGAATCACTCTTAAATTTTTATAGTAGTTTATTTGGCAAGGTCTCTACTTATAATTAAGGTTTCAAGTCTACATTGTCAAATTTAATGCCACATCAGCGTGTGTTTTGTTAAGGTGTCTAAAAAGACCCAAAAAAAGGTGGACCAATAATTATACATTAAACATGTTTTGTTTGTGTGTTAATATGGCATCATGTGACTTGTTGTTTTCAATAATGATCCAAATTGTACAATTATCTTCTAAAAACATAAAGATCTCCTCCACACTAGAATTCAATTGAAATTAATGAACTTTCAAAAGATAAGGATGACCTAAATCAAGGTCTATCCATATCTGATTGAAGTTTCATTTGATGTTTACAATTATTTTTCTAATTCTAATGATGGATAATGAAATTTTAATTCAACATATTTCTAATTCAGCATTTTAAATCATGTTTTGTTTGTGTGTTAATATGGCATCACATGATTTGTTATTTTTTAGATCTAAAGAATACATTTCGTTCAATTATGAGTACTCATGATCAACACAAACAACTTTGAAGTCACAACTACTAGTGATATACTATTAAAATGGGCATTAAATCAACAAATATTATCACAACTATTGAAGCATGCTCAACTACTCGATCATCTCCCCTATTATTTAATTTAAGAATTCCTATACAAATGATTGATGATGAAAAGTACCTTTAAGCTAATTGTCTTAACTTCTACTTATGTGAATATCACATCAATCAATAGAAAACGGGTCCTCAAATTCTAATTTTAATTTTAAATATCACATCAATCAATCAAAAAGACATGCTCTCAAACCCTAACTTTAGTTTTGAATGTTACATCATTCAACAAAAAGGAGAAAAATTAAAAGCATTATAGATGTTAGGTTTGCCATGCATTAAAAGAATAGATATCACATCATTGTTCATGCTAAATATTTTACGTTAATCATGTTAAAATAATGTAAGCTTCTAGCTTAAGCTTAAATTGTGTATGCTTTTCAATCGACTTTTTGGATCACACAGTGATCCATCATCAAGAAGAGGAATATTCTTGATGATTGGATCATTGAGTGTGATCCAAAACGTTGAGTAAAAAACATACACAAATTAAGCTAGAAGCTTACATTATTTTATTTCATGGACTATGGAAAACTCACACCAATTGTTAATCTTGTTTTTAATCTTGCAAATGAAAAGGTGTTTAATTAAGACATAGAAAGAAGTATGAAACTTCAATATTTGCACAATAGACTTCTAAAGTGTCAGTGCAATGCCATAATGGGCCAAACACTGCGCTTATATGGCAATGAAAATACTAAAAAAAGTAGATGTAAGTAACTTTATGCAACAAATCAAAGGACGTATTTATAAAATCTAAAAAAAAAATAGAATAATAGATGTAGGAAATTGAACATAGCTTATGAAATAGTAATATTTTTTAATATTTTTAAATTGATTTGGTGAAAATCATATATTTTAAAGAGTCGCTACAAAAAAAAGAATTAAATGTCATTTCAATCAACTTAAGTTGAAGCAAAAATTAATATTTTTCATAAAATATTGTATATAGATAAAATGAAACATAGATAAATGTGATATGTATTTTATATTATTTTTATAAATAATTATTCATTATTTTTAATGTGACTTTTGAAAAATATTATAAAAAAAAATAGTTGATTAATACAATTAAAAAATATGAAATTCAAAACTTTTTTATATCTATAGTCAATAAATGTTGAGAAACACAAGTTTTGGATTTGAGAAATAATACATATACATACCTATAGAGAGAGGGAGAGGTGTATATATACAAAATAAATAATAATTAAGTATAAATTTATAAAAGAAAAATATATATTTAGAATCATGAGAGTTTCCTTTAGTTTTCATTTTCTCCAATTGTTTAATTGAAAAAACTTATCATCTTCAAAGGAAAAGTTGTTGAAAATTGTAGGATTACACTAAGTGCGTGATTTTACATTTTTTTACAAGTTTTGAGACTCCTATTTCCCTAAATAAAAGGTAATTGCAAGGCATTTTTAATGAGAATCCAAAATTGCACTAGAAATAAATAATTTTTCATCAAAATATAAATGTTAAACATTTTTTTATCTAGCAATTTTTTTATTATTATTATCACTATTTGGCTCATCATGATATTGTACTCGCCCTAAAGATGTTAGTCACCACCTTCCCTATTCAAACATCTTGCCTAGGAAAGGCTATTTTTTTAAGATGGAGAAGATATCATAAAATTCAAATAGGATTATAAATTTAGAAGTTGGGATTATTAATGTGATTCTATCATGAAAACTTAAAAATTACAAGATCGATCACAATTATCTATACATATTTCTTATCTTCAATATAATTTGTGCAATAAGAGCATGTGTCTTAGTATACTAATCAAAATCAATGAGATAGATATAAACATTCATATTGTGATGAACCTCCTAAAAATTCCTAAACTTAAAACAAGAAATTTACTTGAAAAGGTAAATTTAAAAGTTACCATAAAGGATAGTTTCTATCTTAAATTAAAGCATAAAATGTCATTACTCAATAAATAGATGTCAAGCATTAACTAGTTACATAATACATCTTGATGCATGTAATGATAAAATAATATTCAAATCAAAATAAGGACTAATATCCTATCAATTTGTAAGTGTTCATCGATTTTACAAATACTTTTTTCATTATATTTGTGTTTCATGGTCATAATCATCTCATTTGAGTGTAAGCAATATGGATGTCAAGTTATTTGGAGGGAGAGCATCATTTGAGTTCTTTACCTACAACCACTGACAAGATGAGCTGCTCTCATCTTCCTCTAATAAGTGGCTTGACCCTTCCATGAGTGTGGAGGATAATGACATCTACAATAAAACCAAATCTATTATTTAATTAGCTAAATTCATCTTTTTCTCCTATTAAAATTGAATAATTAAGGTTATTTGATTAAATAATGTCCAATTATTTAGTTAAATTCGTCATTTTCTCCTATTAATTGAATAATTAAAGATATTTGATTAATTCACCTTCATTCATCATTTTCTCCCCTTTTGATTAAATAAGGTCAAATTATTTAATTAAAATACTAATAATCCTATTTGATTAAATAATTCACAATTATTTAATTAAAGTTCCTAATTCTTCCAACTTGCACAAAGAATATTCCCCAAGGAATATTCCCTTTTAAATTTGAATTCTTCCCTCCAACTCAAAATATCTCCAGCATAATTCTTAATTTAATTAAGGGATATTATTGAGTCTCTCATGGATTATTGGGGCTTGATCTAATCCATGATTCATGCCTCATGGATTATCAACCACTTGATCCATCTTTGATCTACACTGACATCCTCAATTCGATTTCATCCATTGAGCCTCCAATTCAATCCTCACCATTGATCATAATCTCAAGAATCTATAAATACCAAGCCTTTTTCATATCATTTCATTCACAATCTTCATAGCACCCTTACTGTCTTGAATTGAGTACTCACCTTTGAGAAATTTGAGAGAATTTTGAGAGCATTTGTGAATAAATCACTTGGAATTGAGCTTTGCACAATGGATTACAAAATTTGAGCACTCCACATCACTACACCACAAGTTTGCTTCAAATCCACAATGGGATTGAGAGGTTTGCATATTAGTTTAGGTTCAATTACTTTGAATTGTGTTTAATGCTTTTGAATTGAGTCTTTCTAGTATTCGTAAATTGAATTTCATTGAGTATGGCATTCAATTGATCATAATCTTCTAAGTTTCTTATTGTTTTAAGATCCCAATTGCTTCCACTTTAAATGTTATTTGATCAATTGAACTTACTATACGATATTTTTACATGTCTGGTGGGACCCACATTCCTATCTAATCATTTTTTCTTGAGATTTGTCAAATTTGCAGGCTTTAAGGGTAGTACAATTCCTTTGTTAAAGGTTCACGCTTTTGTTAAAGATTCACACTTCTGTCACCTAATAGTGGGGCACTTCTATACATCCTGCAACACTTCTATTTTCAAACTAGAATGCTTTTGTACATTCTAGGGTGATTTTGCAGAGGGACACTTTTGCAAAGGAGAGACGCTTTTATCTTTTCCAAATTGGGACATCTTTGCAAAACCAGGGAACTTTTGTCAGTATTGCCCCACTTTTGTCATTTCAACAGTGCAGCGCTTTTTTTAGGTGTAATGGTGGTCTAATTTATAGGGTTTGATATGATTTTGATGTTTAATCTTTAAATAACCCTAACATGTTCTCTATTTCCTTATTTCCCCTAACTAATTTGCAACATGTGGCATTTGGAAAAGCATTTATTAACATTTATTTTGAAGAGCTAATCTAGGACTCATCTTTCAAATTTGGTGCATTAAAATGAATTCATATTTTCTTTAGTGCTCTAAATTGAACAACACAATCTTCACATTTCAATTTGGTGTTTAAATTGAACAAGACAATCTTCATTTTCCATTGGTGCTTAAAATTGAACAAAACAAATTGCACGCTTTCAATTTGGTGTTTAAAAATGAACCACACATTTCAATCCTTGGGTAAGTGCAAGAAGATGAGTCCACGAAACATGGAAGTTTTTGCGTTAGGCAAAAAAATGAAATTGGCTTGCAAAAAAGGGATCCCGTTTAGCTTCGGGATCTCGAGCCTAAATTTAAAAAACATGATCCTATTTTTCAACTTGCAAAAAACGGGATCCCGTTTAACTTCGGGATCTCGAGCCTAAATTTAAAAAACGGGATCCCGTTTTTTAAAATTTTCCAAAAACGGAAATTTTCAAAAATGGAAAATTTTCAAAAGGATCCTATTTTGAAAACTTTCCAAAATGGAAACTTCAATTTTTGAAAAATTTTATTTTCAAAAAGTTTTCAAAATAGGATCCCATTTTGAAACTTTCCATTTTGGAAATTTTTCGTTTTGAAAAATTTCAAAGGGATCTCGTTTCATAAAACCATAAAATGTTTTTTTTTATGAAACGGGATCCCATTTTTTAAATTATGAATTTTTGGGCAGGTTTTTGCCTTGTTTTTTGGTTCGGGAAATGGCTTGGGGACCCGAACCTAAGCTTTGGACTTGGTTTGACCCGCAACTTGAAGGTCCTGTTAATGTCACAGGAAAATAATGACTTTGGACATATGTCTGAAGACCTATTTTGCAAAAAAAAATTACGAAATTAAAACCCATTATAGATGAGACAGTGCAAATTCCAAATATGTAATTTTTTTAATAATTTGATTTTTTTTCTATTTTTCAATAATTTCTAATGAAACTAGTCCATAAACTTGAATTATTAGGTTTTTTTAGTATTTTAATAACTTTTGATCAACATAACTTTTGACTAACGGATTGCACGAGAACAAACTTCAGATAATTCTTTTCAATTTTTTTTTTTTAAAAAAAAATGATAAGTTTAGGTCATCTTATGCTTGTCGTACACGACGATTTTTCAAAACGACAAATATGCCTAATAAATATTTAACAAAAAAAATATTAAATTAAAAATTACAAAAAAATATCAAAAACAAGCTTCAGTGAGTCACAAATCTTTTCCCAAAAGGATTTAGAAAAATATGATAATTTAGGTCAAACTATGGATGTCGTACACGTGCATGGTATGGTATAACAAAGTGACTTTTAAATAGTGGTTTTTAGAAACATCTATTGAAACTCAATTTTTACAATCTAGGTATTGAAATAAATTACATATTTGGAAACTACACTCTGAGTACTACATTTTATGATTAGTGACTTTTTCAAAGATTTTGTCTCTAAGTGCTTCAAATTTTAAGGTCAAATGTGTCAAATTCTAAAAATCAGGGAAAACACTTCCACTTTTTGGCCAAAAAGTGGACTCAACTTCTTGCACACACCCCCTTGGTGTACCTAAAATTAACATGTTTTCTTTTTCTTTTGTGCTTCATAAGCTAGAAAGTATGTATCCTCTCCCCTTTTTCTTTGTGTGATCAAGGGTGACAAGAAATACTTTTAGTTTGCACTTTTTCTTGTTATAATACTAAATGAGTTATTTGTGTACCCACTCCCCTTATGCCTAGTGTGATCTTGGGTGATGAGAAATAGAAACATAAATCCTTCCCTTTATTATTGGGAGGTCTGCCTGGGAGTACATCCCATGGTTCAACCTCGAGCACATTCTTTTCGATGAGATATATCAAAGGGGCAATAAACAAAATTTGAGCTCTATCTACTCATGACTTGCTAGGCATTCCTATGTGCTATCAAGTGATTTCAAACACAAGGGGGTGATATTTCAATACCACACTTATGTAGGCGATGGTGTTTACGGATTTCTACCCACTACGAACCTTGTATTTAGAAGCCTATGAACCATTTGTAGACCTTCTCTTAGTGGTGCAATGCAACAAGATAAACACATGAAGTGACTCGCTATGTACTAATCTTCGTTAAGATGAAAAAACCCCTCAAAAGGAACTTTTCCTTCCAAGGTAAGAGGTGTCAAGGTGGTACATGACCTTGGCATACTCTAGTTATCCATTTGTTGTATAGTATTTGTATACACCTAAAAATGGTCTGGATAATCTAATTAATTAAATACGATTTATTTGATTAATTAACCTTTAATTCATCTACTATTGAATAAATAGAAATATTTATTTATATAGTTCACATTTAAATTCTTATTTAATTCTTTTAATTCTTATATTATTTCCTTAATTAAATAAACAGGTTCACATACTTTGTTTCATTTAATTTAATAAATAGACTTCTATAGTTTGTTTTATTAAATTTAATATCTTATTTCTTTCTAAATTTGAATAAATCCAAAACATTCAAATAAAAGCATATTCTACATCTCATCATATCTCACCTACCAAATTAGATATGAAATATCTAATTTAATTCATCTCAACCTTCACGAGCAAATTTGGAGACCAATTTGAGACAAATTTGTAGGTGAACTTCTTCATCTTCTTCCATTGGTTCTTCCTAGATCATTTGGCCAAATATTTTTGTAGGGAGGAACAATCTCCATGATCAACTCAGGCTTCTTCATCCTTCATCATTGAATCCTCGAGATCAAATCCAGACCTTTGTTGTACTGCCCCTTCACAAATGTGTTGTCATGAATTTATAAATACAACCTTTTTCTACAGGAAAAAGATCCCAACTTTGTGCAATCTTACTCTGCAAAAATAGCAATCAAGCATTCAAGCATTTAGCAATTATCATTTAGCAATAGCAATCAGTAGAATCATAATCATGGCATTCCATTTAGATTCATCATAGTTTACAGTAGTTTCATTTAGCTTTTTATTTCATTTGCATCAGAAGGATTTCATCATTGCACTTAGAAATAGAATCAAATAGCTTTAGCATCATAATCATAATCATCCCATTCTCTAGATTGGCATTTTAACAGTCATAGTGCTAACCAAATCTGAGAGCCCTTTGTGATTTAATAAATCTTTAGAGATAGGGAACAATGAGATGCTTTCAAGATTTTTCCTATATTTTAATTAGTTTAATTGTTGATTCTCTTGATATAATGTTTTATTGAGAAGTGTTGTTTTTTATTTTATTCATTACTTATTCCACACTTACATTTTGGTGCCCACCATGGGGCCTCTAACCCCATGTTTTAACATTTTTTTTTGAAAAGTTTTTGTACAAGCTTTTGGCGTATTTCTTTTAGCGTGATCGAGAGATTTTACGGCGCATCCATCGAAAACTTTAGCACATTTGACGACTGTTTCAGCGCATCCATTGAAAACTATAGTGCATCTGAAGACTGTTTTAGCACATCGACCAGAAACTCCCAGCGCGATTGACTATTCCCTATTCAACTCTGTTTAGCGCATCTGATCAATTATGTAGCGCATCTGATCAATTATATGGCACATATGACCTTTGCTATAGTGCATTTGTAAATAGTTGTCTGGATCTGACGCGATCGCGACCAGTGATTTCATTGCTGCTTTTGGATTAAAATGAACCAATCCTAGGGTAGTCATTTGGATTAAAATACACCAATCCTAGGGTAGTCATCATACATTTGCTATCTCGATTAAAATTAACATCATCTCTTTTGTGAAGCAATATCTTCACGTAGAATAGTAAACTGTCATTTGGGTTTTAAAACTAAACATTGTTTACTGTGATTGTGCGGTGATACACCTATGCTCTCCCCTTAACTGGGTGATCAAAATGTCAGGCTCATCTTTTGATTTCATGCACTTTATGCATTGTTAAATCCTTTAGAAGGCCTGTCGTAGTGGGAAAAAGTACTCACCCTAGGGGAACAACCTGAGTGGGAACAACCAAAGCCAGGTTTTCCAACCCACTATAAAATAAAAGTGAATCTGGGTAAACCCACATTTACCAGAAGTGTGCAAGATAACCATCCCCAAAATATTTGTTCTAAAGATTAGGAGGTCTCTTGAGGGAGTTTATCATTTTCCGCTCTAAACGAAAACCCTATCTACGAACCATAGTGTAGAATTCAGCTGTGTTAGTAACCAAACATTGTGATACTCACAGTGCAAGGGTGGGAAGAATCTACCCCCAAGACACTCACCATATAATTTCCAAGGACCGTTTGCTCAAGGGATCGAGAAATCTAACTTTGAGTACGTGCCTTAAAAAGAAAAAAACACGGGCACCCTCTAGGGGGTGACACGGCTGTGTGAGTCGACCCAATTTTAAGATGTGGGTTGTTGAGTATAACGATGACCTTTTTGACCTTAAGAGTGAGTCTGCTTGAAGTGTATTTTTTGTCAAAAACTAGTGGAAATCAAGAAGGATCATGTTTGATTCTTGAACAAACACTTATTGTTTAGATTCTAGGACTTAAAAACAATTGTTTTACAATTGCTTGTTGTTTTTTCAAATCATTAATTCAGATAAAGATCATCCAGAAAAACAAAAAATATTTGACAAGTCAACCTGTGACAATTTATGATTAGGGATTGGAAATCGACAACATTTGTCAAGAAATCCCTCACAAAAAGAGTCAAGAAACCAAAGAAGCAACTTAGCTACAATTTTTTTTTGGAACGGAGACGCTTCTTATATCAAAGTAGAAAAATCTTGCCTAAACATCGAACTTTTATCCATAGGTATCACAACTTTGCTAGAGGATATATTGATGATTTTTCCTTAGAGACTTTATGTTCATAAGCTTATTTTCAACGAAGAGCTCTTTCACAAAAACATAATCATAGTCGACCCATTTGTCAATCTTTCATCCCACAACCAACAATACAATATTCCAACAGGCCAGATCAATTCTTACAATAGAGAAAAACCTTGGAAAATTTAGGCTTGTCATAAAAAATCAGAGATTTACCAGCAAAGATATTATGTCAAAATACCCCAAATTCAGAAAATTACACCAAAAAATTCAGCCCCTTTACTAGGAAAAACCAGACAACATTGAGAAGTTCCAAAATAGCGTATCTACCAAATACTTTAGCGCATACACCCTGTCTTTTAGTGCATTTGTTGTTCAAATAGCGCATTCACAGTTTGTTTCAGTGCATGTGACAAATCTTATAGTACATCTACAGTTTGTCATCAAAACTCATCAGTATTAGAAATTACCAGATATTTTGGTGCATCTATGGTCTATTTTAGTTCATATACCCTATCAGACAGTGCATTTACCATATCTCTTAGCACATCCACAGTCTGTTTTAGCGCTTCTGCCCTCTATAATAGTGCATCCACAAAACAAGAAAATAAAGAGCTATTAGAGACCTATGTCAGACTGTTGACATCCAAAAATTAGTTTTTTATCAGAAAGAAACATTTTCACCATCCAGACAGTGTCTTAAACCTTAAACAAATAGGATCTTACAAGTCAAAGCTCTTTCAAGTTAAACCTAGATCTTTCAACTATAAAGTGTCCAACTATCAAACACAAATCTTGGTTATTAGGTTAAGTTTCATCATCAGGATTTTTCGTCATCCTACAATCATGAAACGAAACACAATAATCAAATTTTTAACTTGGTCTCATCAATAGAATATATCATTCTATTTGACTTTGATAAAATCCATTGACACTCATCCAAACACAAAAGATCAAATTTTAGTGAGAATAGGAAACACTTGTATGCCAATTTTGACAAGGTCACAAAGACAAAAACTTAGAGAAAAGGAAATTGAAACACCAAACGTCATGGCTGAAGAAAATCCCTTTCATAGATTCCACCAAAATGATACAAATGAAATAAATCAAGAGGATATCCAAACTTCATAACAAGATCCAAATTTTCACAAATTCATGCAAAAAGTGTTGGAACAAGATATGGAAAAAAACCTCTTGATGCTAGTTGAACTAGGTGCAAAAATTCCAAAATATTTTTACATTAATCGATTAAAAGAAACACCTAGAGCAATTGAAACTGAACCACACAACACACAAAACACAGATCAAGTGGTTTCCCTAACATGTCAAATGCAAAACTTACAACAACAACTTCAAGATATGCAAAAAGGAACCACAAAGAGGTACTCATTACATGACATTTGTCCTTATCCTTTTGATCCAAGTGTGGACATCCTAGACATTGTGAATTCCCCAAATACGACAAGTACAACGGCAAAACAAATCCAATTGATCATGTGAGGGAATTTAGAACCATGAGTTTAGAATTTGCACAAGAGGACACTTATCTAATGAGGTTATTTCCAAGGAGCTTAGGAGGTCACTATATGGAATGGTTCTCTAAACTACAACCAGGAATTAGATCTTTTGAAGAACTAGTCAACAAATTTATCTCATAATTCTCCTTCAATATTCAACATGAGGTAACAATAAAAGACCTTTACAACATGAAACAAAAGAAAGGTGAAACATTCCTCTCATTTCTACAATGATGGCAAAGATTTTTTGCTAGGTATCCTCGTTCTATACCTGAAGAAGAAAAAATGGAACTATTCATTGACAACTTAACTGATGGAATGAGCGATAGGCTTGAACTACAATGTCCATCTACATTTGAGAAAGTGATTGAAAATGGGCTCAAGATTGAAGAAGCCTTAGTCAAAAGAGGAGTGATAAAACATTACAATGAAGGATCAAACAATACAAATTCCTCAAATCACTATGGCAACAACGATAAACCTAAGTTTTGGAAAAATAATAGAAATACCAGAAACAATGATGCAACAAATGACAAAAAATGTGAAACTAGTATTTAATTTGACGACAACTACTGCAAATACCAATCAAAACAATGACCAAAACATCAATCAAGATGTAAATCAAAACAACAACCCGAACAATGGAGAATCTAAACCACAATCATATCAAAGATAATCAAATCAACGAAGATTCACACCATTGGGACAAACACTAGAATCAACAATGAGAGAACTTATTGCAAATGGACTTATCACCTTACTTGAAGCAAGAAATTGGGAACCAAAAGTGAAACCATCTTGGTGGAACGATGTTGACTATTGTAACTTTCATAAAAACAAAGGACATAAAACGAATGATTGTATGCAATTGAAGCATCTAGTACAAGATTTGATTGACAGTAAGAAAGTATTTGTAGGACATCAAACCAACAATGATCACAGTGCATTTACAAATCCTTTACCAAATTATAAAAAGGGAGAATCTTCTTTTGCAAACGGTAAAGGTAAAAATGTAAACTACATTTATGACACCACTATTCATTGTATTTCTGAGGTTGAAAAAATAATGTCATTGATAATCAAACTAATAACATTAGCATCAATGACATAGTATCACTAAACGTGATCCCAAACATAGACACATCCAACAATCAGATCAATGTCATAAA
>VDFB02058242.1:720481545-720507344 GCA_007258455.2 Sequoia sempervirens | reverse complement strand
CATATCATCTCCTTGCTTGCCTCTATTGCAGTGGCATACTCTGCCTTTATGGCCGATAAAACAACCACTTTTTGTAACCTTGAGATCCAAATCACTGTTGTCCCACCAATTGTAAATGCATAACTTGTGGTACTCCACTTGGTATCAGTATGCCCTACCAAATATGAGTCAACATGTCCTTTTAAATTAGTATTAGAACGCCCAAAACATAAATGTTTACTGGATGTACCTCTCAAATACCTAAGAATCCATTTTACCACATTCCAATGCTTCATTATAAGATTAATCATATACCTACTAACAATTCCTACAACATGTGCAATATCCGGTCTCATGCATAGCATGACATACATTAAACTACCTACAAATGAAGCATATGGTACCTTGGACATTTTTTCTTTCTCCTCTTATGTCTTTGGACACATATCCTTAGTTAATTTAAAATGAATAGGAAAATGTGTGCTAACAACTTTTGCATTCACCATATTAAATCTCTAAAACACCTTTTCAACATAATCAAATTGAGATGGAAACATTTTTTTGTTTTGCCTATATTTGGTAATTTTCATACCAAGGATTTGTTTTTCTACCCCTAAATCCTTCATAGAAAATGAATTTTCTAGTTGTTTTAACTCCCTTATTTGATGCATCTTAGACCCTGCTACAAGCATATTGAATCAACATATAAACATAAAATAATGTAGCTATCATTATCCAACCTCTTAAAATAAACACAATGGTTAGAATTACACTGATTGTAGCCTTGCTCAGCCATAAAAATATCAAATTTAATATACCATTGCCGAGGTGCCTATTTCAAGCCATACAAACTCTTTTTCAATCCGTAGACTAACTTATCCTTACCTTTGACCTCAAATCCTTGTGTTTGCTCCATATATATTTCCTCTTCCAAATCACCATGGAGAAAGGCGGTTTTCACATCTAGCTATTCTAAATGCAAATCTTCAGCAACCACAATACTTAAAATAGTATGAATAGAAGTCAATTTAACAACCAAAGAAAATATTTCATCAAAATCAATTCCTTTTTTCTTAGCAAATCCTTTTTCTAATAACCTAGATTGAAATATTTTCTTACCTCCATCTTCCTCTTTCAGCCTATAAACCCATTTATTTGGTAAATCCTTTTTACCTACAGGCAACTTGCATAGTTCCCAAGTATGATTTTTCAGCAAGTAGTCCATTTCTTCTTCCATTCCACGCTACTAGACTAACCTAGCTTTAAAAATTTTCTTACCTCCATCTTCCTCTTTTAGCCTATAAATCCATTTGTTTGGTAAAGCCTTTTTACCTACAGGAAACTTGCATAATTCCCAAGTCTTTTTTTAGTAAGGATTCCATTTCTTCTTTTTGATCCTTGTATCTACCTACATAGCTTCATCATTCCCTTCCAGTTCACCAACATCAATTAATAAAATAAAATACAAAGAGGGAGAAAATATTTCAGGAGGTCTAATTATCCTTGTTGATCATCTAAAATTCACTGGAGTTTGTGATATTTTTTGGTGTTGTTGTTGTTGCAGAGCATGAGGAACCACTAGAATATTGTTGTCTATAGTTTCATCTAGCACTACATAATCAATTTATTTCTTCTCATGTTGTTGCAATTGATCTTTGTACAATACCTTCTCATTGAATACAACATCCCTGCTTCTCACAATATTTAGATTTTCACAATGCCAAAGCCTATAAACAAATTCATCAATTCCATATCCAACGAAGATATAATTTTTTGATTTTTCATCCAACTTGGTTCTATTTTCAAAATCTACATGTGCAAATACTTCACAACCGAAGGTTATGAGAAAAGAATAACTCACCTTATTACCCGTCCATACTTCCTCTGGAATACCACAACCCAAAGGATTAGAGGGACCTCTCTTAATTAAATAAACAATAGTGTTTACAACCTTTTCCCATAACTTTAAAGGAAACCTAGCATGCAATCCCATATTTTGTGCATGCTCCATTATTTTTCTATTCATGTGCTCAACCACTCCATTTTCCTGTGGAGTCCTTGGAACCATTTTTTGCCTACAAATTCCATTAGAGGAACAATAATCTTCAAATTCTTTGCTATAATACTCACCACCATTATTAGATTTGAGACATTTGAATCTTTTTCCCATCTCATTCTCAACCAATTTTTTCCAATTTTTAAATATTTCAAACACATCATATTTTTGCCTAAGGAAATAAATCCAAACCTTCCTAGTTGCATCATCTATGAATATAACATAATACCGAGAGCCACCAAGAGAAAATACCTAAGCTGGTCCCCATACATCTATATGCACAAGATCCAACTTCTTATCTTTCTTTTGCTTCCCATCCTTGAGAAAACTAACTCTCTTTTGTTTGGCATACACACAAATTTCACATAAATCCAAATTAACACATTTCAAACCCGATAAAACCTTCTTTAAATGAAGTACCTTCATACCTTTTTCACTCATATGCCCAAGTATATTATGCCATAGTGTTGTTTCAAAATCTGTAATATAACTTTATGATTTTCTACCTACCAACCCACAACAATTGTTTTTGAACCTCTTATTGAACCTGCAACAACTACTATCAAACTTGCAACAACTGTTGTAGTTGGTTTTTCTAGCAACTTTCCCATTTAATTTTTATCTGCAAAGGCTAAATTATAAGGAACAATATGAAATGTACAAAGATATAAGGTGCCTACTTTCACACTTTTTTCTACCACTAAAGCCCCTTTTGTAACCTTCCATTTTTTATCACTAAATGTAACAACACAACCTTCATCATCTAGTTTTCCTGTTGAAATTAAATTTCTAGTCAACCTTGGAATGTGCCTTACCTCTTGTAGTATCCAATGATTCGCATTCTACAACTTAATCCTAATTCTTCCCTTTCCAAAAATTTGACAGGGTTCATTATCTCCCAAATAAACTATCCTAAAATCCCCTTGGACATTGTCAAGAAAATAACTTCTATGGGGCATAGCATGAAATGAAACCCCTGAATCTAACACCCAAAAATCATCAACATTTTCAAGGGATAAAATCAAAGCATCATGTCTTCAAATTTATTACTTACCACATTTGCCTCCTTATTGCATTCATTTTTTTCTCCATCTTAAATGTTCTTTCAAGACCAACAATCTTTCTTCAAATGACCATGTTTCCCATAGTACCAACAATCCTTCTTCCCTCTAGATTGTAACCTTTTGTACTTCAAGACTTTCCTCATTACTTCCCATGACCTCTAGAATTCTTTCCTCTCTCCTTTGATCTACCCCTGCTTTCTACTTTCAGAACACTACCTAATGTGGATGTTCCACCTGAGCTTTTCCTACGAATTTCCTCACTCAAAATAACACCAACAACATCATCAAATTTCAACATGTTTGAACCAGAACCAAAGTTACTAAGAACAATTACCAAGCTATTCTAGCTTTCATGAAAAGAACATAATAGCAAGAGATCCCTAACTTCTTCATCAAAATTTACATTAACAAAATTTAATTGATTGGTTACTATGCTAAACTCATTTAAATGATTAGTAACCGATCCACCTTCTACCATTTTAATGTTAAATAAATTCTTCATAAGAAATACCTTATTCGAAGCTAAAGGCTTTTCATGTAATTTTGCAAGAGTTTGCATCAACTCATCCATTGTCTTCACTTTTGAAATATTAAATGCTGCCAATTGGGCCAGGCATAATCAAATACTTTCAAGTGCCTTTATATCCAAAATATTCCAATCCTCATCAGACATTATTGTCAGTTTCTTGGCTTTCCCTTCCAATGACCACCATAAATCCTTCCGATAAAGAAAATCCTCCATTTGCATCTTCCATAACTAATAGTTCTACAAATTGAACTTGTGTGCCTTCAATTTACCCTTGTCTACCATTACTCCCACCCAACCATGAGAAAACCACTCAACTATGAGACATTCTTGTAGAGGATAATAAAAAACAACCCACTCTGATACCACTTGTTAGGAATTGTATACAAAACAATATCAATTAAATCCATATATATAATTAAATACATAACAAAATTAAACACAAATAATTGAAAGTGAAGAAGTAACACCAATTTAACGTGGTTCACCCAATTTTGGGCTACGTCCACCAACAACAGAGTCTTTTATTATTAAATTCCCAAAAAATGAATTATAATGAACTTGTAGCTACTGCTGCAACTTGCAGCAATGCATGACAACATTTTACCATATGTAGCTCTATTTTACCCGTGCTTTGCTTCATGTACCTAAATCATAGACTTGTCACTCATATGCGACCTTTTGACCATTGTTTCTTACACAACCTACAACAAATCCTATCATTGTTTCTCACAACAACAACAAAAACTAATTTTCACATGTATGTTTACATCCCCGGGCGTGCCTTGCTAACTGTCTAATTCATGGCCATTGGTTTCCAATGTGTAACAATCCAAATTATGATAGTTTTCTAACTATTTTCAACCATTATTTTAACTATATTTTAAATGTACAAACTCGCATCAATTTCCTTATTAAAATGATTGTGAAAACATGTTGTGGGGAAATTTTAATCCTCTAAGACTAACTGGGCTCCATAATACAACAATGTTATCATTGTTTTGTGAATGCTAACACTTTTTTAGGTCTCCAAAGCATTCAAGCAAATTAATCAAGATACAAGACCTTGAGGTGATGTGCATGACTTCAGTCCTTCAAAAAATCCATTGAAGTATGATCTTAGGTTTGAAGAGGATTGAAGAAAGATTGAAGAGAAATTGTTCATTGTTGTATTTGAAGCCCTATATCTTGTCAACTCACAAAATCTCACCTACAAAATTTTCCAACAATTATGTAACCAGAAATTAGAAGCTCAAATTTGTCATCAAAGGACCTCAAAAGTAGAGCAAACATGTCCTACAAGGACGCATACACCCGTAGGCGAACCAATCCTCCTATGCATGTTGAAACCAATCTTTCTGGACAAGTACACATCACTTTTCCCCTCCCAAATCTACTTGCAAGTTATTGTTTCAGTCTGTACATTGTCAGGATCTTGCATTTTTCATATTAGGTCATATAACTCAATTAGGTTAATCATTGCAAATCAATTCCAAATCATTTTGACCCTTAATAGGATGGAGATTCAGGTTTTATTGGCTCACCTTCATGGTTGAAATTCAATATACTCACCTTGTTAATCTCCATCTTAATGAAACAATAGAAAATACACATTTACACCCCCCTCAAAACCATTTGAATCCTAGGTTTATACATTAGACCTAGGGTTCCATATTTTCTTTGTTTCAGGATGTTATAGGGAAGATTATTTTCTAAATGATTTGGGTTAATTAGGTATATCATTCTATTGGAACCAAAGTAAAAGAAAACTAAAATTTGTCTATGAAGTTGTATGCATTTACAAAGAAAATAAATTACTTTCCCACTTGTTTCCTAGGAAAATTCTTATTTCTTCAATATTATCATTATCCACGAGTATAATGAAAGGGGAAATGAACATGTTTTGAAGCTCATACACTTGGATCCTAGCTTAAATTTCAAATGTTTGACAATAGTTAGTTTTTACAATATAATAGTGTTGTATGTATATAGATTTTAAAGAAATGGAATTTAATTTAGACATATAACTAAGATAATTTTTACTATGGTTATTAATCATTTATGTGACTCTTAAGGTTTCCAATTTACTGTGGCCATTGTGAAAATCATAATGAAACTATTATCCTTGAGTTTGGTAACTCAAGGATATTAATACAACCAATATTGCACTATTCAGTTTAAACATGTTTATGGAAACTCATTATTATCTCAAGATTTTCTAATGACACCGAATTTTGATTTTAAATAAGATGAATAGGATATAATAATTTTTTTTATGTTACTATTAGTTGGAACATTCCTTGTGTTATTTCCTAATAATTTCTTATAGAAATTCCTTATACATTTGTTGTTGTTATAATAGTAAGCCCCTATAAACTTAAAAATGACAGTCTTAAGAAGATAGAATTTCTTTAGGAAAATATAAGTATATGGAAGCAACTCAAAATGTATTATACGTATAAATTCAAGATAGATTTAATTGATTATTTTATCAGTAATTTTATTATTATTAGCTAGATACAAGTTAAACTATTCGCTCTTCGCCATACACGCATTTTAATCTTAAAATTTAACTTTACGACTACACTATACTAAATCAAGAAAGATCATAATCAACAAAGATTGATTTTATATTCAACACTTCAAATCTATATCTTGGCAAGATGGGTCTTTTCAGGACTGGGTGTAACGAAAGTAAGGTTATCTAGTGCAACTGAGACCTAGATTAAAACCTTGGTGGGTGTAAAGGTTGTGTGGAGAAAAAAATTGAGAGGCTCACTACAACAAGAATTAGATTCAAACCTTGGTGGCGTAAGGGTTGGGTGAAGAAATAAGTCAATCTTTATGCAAACCTTCAATAATTGGTGCAAAACATGATAACTTAGCCATTAACATTGCTGCTCTAATTGTGATTAACACTGCTACTCTAATTCAAATTTGTAAGTGTGAAAATTGGCTTAACAAGCTCATTCTTCATGCTATGATTGCGAATCTTAATTTAATTCGTAAAAGTTGTTCTAGTGAAAAAGACTAATCATCATAACAATTAAATACAAGCAGTAATAAACACAACAATAATAAAACTTATGATGTTTGAAATTTGCACTATTAGACTCTCTATTAAATAAATCTACCCTAAATAATCTCAACATTAAATCCATAAACCAAATAACATCTCCAATAATAATCAAAACCAAATATTCACTTGAAATACTTCTGCCACCTCCTCTAAGTGGATCTGAGCTAGCAAAGAAATATTGAAGATCGATTTTTGAGGCACTGTGGGCTAGAACCCAACCAACTGCTATGGTCTTGATTTATTACATGGATATGATATGTGATATGGAAGGTTGCAAGCTAGAAGATTTTCTTGTATTTTCTTGTCGACGTTTGAGACTATTTAGGTGGTGTCTAAAGATATTAAAGTGAACATTGGCTCGACAGTTAAACTGTGCTATGTTGTCTCTCTCTCTTGGGAAGATCTGTGGAGTTTAATATGAGAATCAATGAATCTTGGTGTTAATCTACACCTCCAATAGTTGCTTATTCCCTTCACTTTATCAATAATTCAAATTGAATGCACTCTGATACTTCTGGTTTTCACGTTTTTTCGACAACTAAATGGCATTGGTAATTCAACGAAATGATTTTTTCGAGAAGCTGGATTCAAAAGTGAATCCTCCCCCTTATCCCATGATGGAATTGTATTTAGTTTCTCATTGTTTTTCACCCAGATCACTACTCCTCTAGCGACGTGGAAGTAATCCCCTTTCCATGCAACTCCAGTCCACTTGGTGCATGACACCCTCGACTCTTAGATTTCCCACATTCAATGCCATGACTCAAAATCAGTCATATGTTCCACAATGTTGAACTTCAATGACTGTTTGAGGTGACAAAAAATTGAAACTTCACCCAAAAAAAAATGTGGAAATGGCCAAAATAATGTTTAAATAGAACAATGATTTATTCAGTCACGTATTCCATAATGTTGGAACTTCAACGACTGTATGAGGTGGCAGAAAATGTGGAAATGGCAAAAATGTTCGGTTTGAAGTTTTTTAAGGATTAGTTGCTAATGTGTTATTTTCCACCACTAAGTAATCTCACCTTTGGGTTTAGAGAATAATTGTCAATTGTTTTTTAATTTGTGGCAATTAATTATCATAATTTTTTTTTAAAATTAATTTTAGACTTTATTTTTTTAAACAGTAAACAATATTATTCAATAGTAAAATAGATTATAACATATTATTTGTTAAAATAGTTAAATATTTGTTTGCTTCTAAAAATTTAACTATCTTGATTGTTAAAATAGTACTACCCCAATAACATCATTCACTTGTTAAATATTAATTTAAAATAATTTGACATAATTAAATATTCTTTAAAAGAGGGTTGTGATAGAATGACTAAATGATGGGTGTTTTATAGGTCCTTAGTTTGAGGGTATAGTTTTGCTACTTGAAGAATAATCATGTGTCCAATACATCATCATTTTTGAATGATCCTTTCTCATGATATATTATTTTAGTTATTTCCTTCTTGTACTTTAGCGTAGGTTTATCACTTAGTTTCATCAACTTGCTAAAGTGGGGGGTAAAACATAATATAGAAATTTATATGCCATATCAATTTCATGTTATGTTTTGGGATTGCTTCAGTTTTTATTCCATTAAAATATTTTGGGATAATTTTAGCCTTAGCCTCAACCTTTTCCCAATACTAGATTACCAAAATTATGTCACACTCTAATTTTCCTTGTTGACCTAAGACAACATGTTGAAATTTGGAAATTTTCATCAAGACATCAATACAACATGAAAATATTTATGCAATACACTTGCATCCATAAGATTCTAGAATTTAAAGTATTATTTTCCCTCCCAACTAACTATTACCACTCATTGTAATGTTTTTTTGTCTAAAAAACACCTCTATCATTTGAATATGACCCTTCATCTTTCAAGAAATCCTCTCGCAAAAAAATTACTTTTTAAATTTGGGCAAGAATCAATTACTATCTCCTTTATTATCTCCCTTAATCAATTTTTTTATCTTTTTGGCTCTTGGTTGCATTTTCTTGATCAAACCTCCATTTTTGAAGCCTTTTGAAGCTTCATACTATTGGGTCTCCATCAATACTTCCATATGCTCATTATTCTCTACATCATGCTAATAATATTATTTTATTTAGCTATTGTTAGATTCTTTGAATAATATTATAGCTCTCTACATCATTTGTTTTCAATTTGGTAATATATCTTGGTACATTAATTTTCAACAAGTTTACTATGCACACTAGGGTGTGGCCCCCCATAGATCAGGGAGTTTTCACTTATAGCTTATTTTATTTCTTATTCTTAATCCTTAATGCACATAGGATAATAGCACACAATATTTCTCTCCTTTTATTTGACTATATGCAAAAGTTAAAGGATAAATCAAGGGCCTAACCATTTGTGGAAAGGTCTTAAGGCATACAACCTCTTTTCATATTCATAACTATGGGTGGTCAAAAGGTTCAACTATGTAGAGGTTTTGTGTCATTTCAACTTCTTATTTTTATTTCTATTTTATTTTTAAATCTATGGATTAAACTAATTTCTCAACATAAATATTTATTCTAGTAGTTCTTAATCTTATGTTTCATTACCTCTATCTCTCTATTGTGCAAAAAATTATGTTCAGGCTATAAAATATAGTCTTTTACTTTTTTAGGATGATAATGCAGGGAGTGGATTACAACACAATGTATAGACATCCTAGATAATAGGCTTCTCATTTGGAACCAAGTTCCTTTCTTCCCACTTGTTATGGTTTCATATTTTTTTTTTAAATTCTACAACTCAATCTCTTATATAAAAGTATTATTCATTTCAATTGTATGCTTCATCTTAGTAAAATATTTTATTTTGTGGAATGTTTTAGGTATTCTAGTGTGATTTTATTCTTTCTACAATAGAATAGTAATAAGAAACTTTCTTCCAAAAATAATTAGCATTATCATAGTGTATGTTAAAAAAAAATTAATTTAAATAACAAAGGATATTTTTAGTTAAATCAATATTTTCAACATTATAGTTAGTTTTAGTTATTTCATTAGGAAATATTAATTATGTTGAAGGAGGTGTCTATTCCCAAACCATCATAAATTTAAATATTAAATTTATATTAATATTTTTTAATTATTGGAGTTCACTCCTTTGAAGTCTCTACCATTTTATTTATTTTTGCATTTATTTTCAAGAAATATTCTAAGTAGTATCAAATGACTATATGGGCCAAAAAAATTGTTTTCATCATAATTTACAAATAACTATGAATTTGGACCTAATATTTTTAAAAGATAGGTTCATATATCAAGGAAGATTCAACTAAAAAATCAGCTTTATTTAAAAAAAAATTTGTGACTTATTATAATTTTATTATTTTTGTTAATTTTCTCTATAGAACACATTAATTTTTTTTACATATTTTGAAAGCTTATGAAAAATAGGTAGGGTTAGTTCTTTATAATTTCTAATTAGACGAAAAAATTAATTCATAATTTATTGATCAAAGGTTGGTCAAAAGATAAATGTTAAATTCATTTATAACTCATTAATTTTCTCTATACACTACAAGTTTTGTCATTTTTTATTTTTTGACATTTTTGGGAAGTTTGTAAAGAATTAGGTAGGGCTAGTTCTTTATAATTTCTAATTAGAAGTGTAGACACTTAAAATTGGCTAGCATTTTCCATCATCACATCACATTGATCATTCTTCTAATATTAACTAAATAATTTTATTATCTAATTAATCTAACATCATCTTTTCTTTTTTTTAAAGGAAGGGGTAAAAATTTTATTCAATCAAAACCAAAGTACAAAGCAAAGGCCAGAGGCCCACCAAACCAAGACCAGCACCAGAAAAAACCAATCACCACATTACATATTCCTATCTTCCACTAATAACCTCTCTAAGGTCTCATGATAATTAGAAGGTAACTCCTCCCTTCCACTAATATCCCAGCCATCCACATTCTCAAAGGCCCACTTCGCCAGAAAATCAGCCACTCTATTCCATTCTCTAGGGATGTGACAAAAGGAGACAGAAACCAAGGAACTGCAAAGACTCAAAATTTGTCTGACAACAGAGGCTAATTGCCAACTAACATCATCCAACCTCTGGTTGTTTAGCATATCCACCACAATCTGAGAATCAAACTCACAAATGATCCTCCTCCAACCTAAAGAGCTGCCACACTCAATAACAATCTTAATAGCCAGGGCCTCCATCAGATTATTAGAGTGTTGACCCTTGTAAATAGAAAAGAAAAAAACCGCACCACCATCATTACCTCTACCAATACCCCCAACCTCAACATGACCAGGGTTCCCATGGGAAGAACCATCAGTATTAATCTTAAGAACCCCCTCAGGAGGAGGTGACCACCTCCCATCTCGATAGACCCGTTGCCTGGCATGACAGGGTCTTCTCCCAGCAATGTTTCCCCTTCTATTATCCCCCAAGTTCAAATTCCGCAAAATAGCAAGGTCACCATGATCAGTATTTTCAGTCATATCGCACTTAGCAGAAATAGTCTCCTGAAGCCTGCTAATTATCTTCTTCCACAATTGAAAACTTCCCAATTTGGAACCACAAAAAACTCTACGGTTCCTCTCCAGCCAAAGGTTCCAAAGAATCAAAACAGGCCCAACAGACTAGGCCACCTGCAAGAAAGAAGTCTTTGCAGGAGACCTGCCAAGACTTTCCCAAAAATCAATTAGGGAGGTAGCATGAATACAACCATGATTCCAAGCCTCCCACCATCTATGCCATATCTCTTTAGAAAAAGGGCAAAGAAAGAACAAGTGAGAGGTACATTCCTCACTGTGCAAACAAAGGAAGCAGATAGAAGGTCCCTAAAAGCCACGCTTGTGTAGATTATCCCAAGTGAGGCACTTCTTCTGAGCAACCAACCATAAGAAAAAATTACATTTGGGCCAAGAAAAGTTGTCCCAAACCTTCTTCCACTAGTGCACCTCAGTAGGACCATGTAAGTTCTTGTCAAGCATAGCATAGCCTTAAGCAACTAAAAATTTACCTTTTGGGCTCAGACTCGAAGCCAAAACATCCCTCTCATTATGGGAGTTGAAGAGCCTGCCCTCCAAAACTCTAATAAGAACAACATGATCCTCATCTAAACCACCCATGGGCCACTCCTGCGGGTCCTTCCAACAAGCCACCATCGCCTGACCAATTCACTTGACTGTTTTAAAATGTTCCACCTTAATCCAACCTGCCTCAGAAAAAATATGGTACAGAGGCAAAAGCTAAGGGAAACTAGAAAGAATGGGAGGGTGACCATCCCAAGAGTCCTGCCAAAAAAGTGCATCAGAGCCTCTATTACAAATCCAAAAGAGACCCTCCTTAATCAACTGAGCGCCCTTCTTAAGGGTATCCCAAATACAAGAACCTTTACCCAACAAAGCAAGCCATGTCACATCATGGCTATCAGCACCAGGAAGATACTTGTGAGCAAGAATCCTAACCCAGTCTTGCTCCTGATTGTTGCACCACCTCCAGTATAGCTTGGCTACCAAGGTCGTGACAACAAGAGACATAGACCTAAGACCAAGGCCCCCAGCATGCTTCGGCCTACAGACACACTCCCACTTGACTAAACTCCACTTCGAGGAGAGAAGGTTTCTTGACCAAAGGAATTTCTGGGACAAAGCATCAAAATCCCTCATAAAGGTGGAAGGGGGAACCTGCACACAACACTTGTAAATGGGGAGAGATTGTACCATAGTCTTTAGAAGAACCACTCTACCAACAGAAGATAACCATATGAAAGTCCAATGACTAACCTTACTCCAGAATTTATCTAAAATTCCCTACTAGTAATCTCTACGTTGAGATCCCAAAGCCAAAGGGATCCCAAGTTACATCAAGGGAAGAGAACTGATCTAAAATATAAAGATCCTAGCAATCCTACTTTGAATAAGTCGAGGGGTATTAAAGAAATAAATGGATGATTTGTCATCATTAATGCAATGACTTGAAGCCTTTAAATAGATGTCTAAGGCACTCCTGAAGTTCACTGCCTCACTAATTCGAGCCATGCCCATCAACGCAGTATCATCCACAAACTGAAGATGAGAGTAGGAGGGAAGAGAATTGTTCCAGCTCCAACCTTGGATAAGACCCTGCCTCACCTAAGATTTAATGAATCTTCCCAGACCCTCCACCATGATAATGAATAAATAAGGAGATAAAGGATCCCCTTGTTGAATTCCCCAAGAAGCACTAAACAAATCTAAAGGCTCCCCATTAATGAGAACAGAGGAGGATGAGGTCACACAACTAAGAACCCAAGTCACCCACTCCACATCGAAGCCAAACGCCAAGAGGATTTTCTGTAAGAACTCCCAGCTCACTCGATCATAAGCTTTAGCCATGTCAAGTTTCATAGACATAGCCTTCTCCTTAGAGTTAGCCATAGAATGAATAGCTTCCATAGCAATCACAACACCATCCAAAATTTGTCTTCCTTCAACAAAACCCCCCTGCTCAGGAGAAATTAGAGAACTGAGGAGTGGTTTGAGTCTCTCCGCAATCAATTTGGTGATGATCTTGTAAACAACATTACAAAGCGCAATAGGTCTAAATTGAACCAACTGATTAGCCCCCTCCTTCTTAGGTATGAGAGCCAAGAAAGTAGAATTCATGGACTTGAGCATCTTTTTGTTCTTGTGAGATTCTTGAACCACCACAAGGAGATCAAACTTTATTATTTCCCAGAACTCTTGGAAGAACTCAATAGGAAACCCATCTGGGCCGGGAGCCTTACCTTTTTTCATGTTAAACACCACTTTCTCCAATTCAGGTAACAATATAGGACATAAGAGAGCCCCATTCATCTCAGCAGAGACCAGGTGGAGAATACAATCCAAAATGGCCCTCTCCTCATTCCCAGTTGCAAGATCCTCTCTAGAAAAAAGGTTTGAAAAATAATTGACCACAGCCTTGGACATATCAACACAGGAAGAGAGTTGAGCCCCTTCAAGTGAAACCAAAGAGGGGATAGAATTTCCCTACCTCCGAGCCTTAACCGAATTATGAAAGAAAGCAGTGTTCCTATTTCCTTCCTGAAGCCAATCCACACGATATTTTTTCTTCCAAAAGATCTCCTCCTGAAGTTCCCACTCTTCTAAACCCTTAAGAGCCAAGGACTCAGCTTTACTTAGATCAGAGGTCAGCCCTTGGTCTCGAATCATACGAGTGATGTTATCCAACTTAGACTGAGCAGCCATCTTCTAAGCATGGAGGTTCCCAAAACATTGTTTATTCCATCTCTTAAGCCTGTACTTCACATGTTGAAGCCTCTTACAAAAAGAAAACATGGCCGTCCCATGAGCAAGCATCCCCTCATACCACCAATCCAACATAATATCATGCAAATACTGATCTCTTAACCACATTAGCTGAAATTTGAAAGAAGGGTTTTTGGTGACTCCATACGTGGTGACAAAGAGCTTGATAGGCCAATGGTTAGAGCCTCTCCAATCAAGAATTTCTGAGCTGGTGATCAACATACTGTTCATCCAATAGTAGGATACCAAAAATCTATTGAGTCTTTCCGAGATAGCCTCAGCACCACACCTCCTATTATTCCATGTGAAGACACCATTGGTTGGCTTCACATCAATGAGATTAAAGGAACCAATCATATCCCTGAGAAGATCTGCAGAGGGGTCCAACTTGGCTAACCCTCGTTTTTCATCTAGGCCCGTAACAGCATTAAAATCACCGGCAATAATCCATGGGAGAAATGGGTCTAAGGCTCGAATGAATTTGATGTGGGCCCAGAGATTTGACTTACTTGAAAGATTAGTAGGAGCATAAATATTAGATAAGAGGCACCTTTCTCCAGTCACAAAACAAGAGGCTACCAGAGAGATAGAAGACCGACTAGAAATCCACCATAACGGGAGCACTTTCCTCAGATTCTAGAAGCAAGCCATCCCCCCCGAACTGTTCAATGCACCCACCCCCTGCCAATTTCCCTAGGGCCAGATGTGCGAAGCACAATTAGCCAAACCATCCACTGTAAGCTTTATTTCCTGAATAAAAACCACATCAGGAGACTGAGATTCAATTAATCTATGAACAGCCTTTTGTCTAGGGATGTTGTTCAACCCCCTAACATTCCATGATAAAACAATCATTTATGGGGGAAGGAGAAGTGGGAATCAATGGGTTTCATAGACCCAGACTCAACCAAAGTATCCCAATAATCTTGACCTTCTCTTGATCAGTCTTCCTGCCACCCCTTAACGGTTTATCAAGAGGCCCCTTTTTAAAGGATTTCTGGTGTAAGCCTAAAATAGAAGGGGATTTGTTACCCTTCATAGAGTCTGAGACCCCCTTAGGAGCAAGGGGGTCAGGAACCATCACAAAAGCTCCCTTCGGAGCCTGTGACCCCTCGAGATCCCTGACATCCTGAACTTGAGAAGGTAGATCCTGAGCAATCTGATCAGCCAGAAGGTCCCCTAGAGAAACACTTTGATCCTCCTTCTTTGCATCCTCATCTTGACCTTCATGCATACCCTTAGCCCTAGAAGAGAGCTCAACTGGAATACCTTCCTCTTGGGCCAAATCTTCCAAAACATCAAATCTATTAAAAGTGCCATCATTGTGACTATCCAACCAAGTTCTCTTCTTACCCTTACCTTTGTTACGAGACTTAACCTGAATAAAGCCCTCATTATCTACAGGTTCATTAGGCACAGGATCCTTCCCCTTGTCCCCCTTAGAAGTTCCAGAGGCAGCCAAGGGGGAGGGTTTAAATCTGGGACATTTGCGGTGTAAGTGACCATATTCATGACAAATTCGGCATCTAAAAGGGAGGGTCTCATAATCTAGTTGTTGGATCCAAGAAGAAGATCCCATGCGGATTTCCATAGAGTCTGGTAATGGATTATTTAAATCAACTTCTACACAAATACGGGCAAAAGAAATTACCTTACGATCTTGAGTTTGTGTAGCCGATCCCACAGGTTTTCCAAGTAGCACTGAAATTGAATGAAGAATATCTTCCCTCCAAAATTCCAAAGGAAGCCTCGACAAACGAACCCACATAGGTACCCGTGAGGGGATCTCTTTAGCAGAGTTGAAACCCATGTGCCAAGGCTTGATGAAAAGCCCCATCTGGTTAAAGAAATACGGGCCTCCTTCAAAAGCCCTATTCCTATCCGACATGCAAGAAAAGATGACTAGAAAATAGTTATTAGCTACCAAAATAATCTCCATATCACCTTCAGGATTCCAAACCCGACGAGCCCAAGAGTCCAACACCAATAGAGAAAGACGAAGGCCCAAAAATTTGCAAATAAGGGCATGGTTACACCAGTATTCAACATCTTCTAAAACTTGCTCAGGTTGAATAACCAAAACAGGTCGATCCTCAGATCTTTCCAAGCATCCGTTTACTTTTTTGATTTGAAACATCCCTTTTGAGGAAGAGACCCCATCTCTATATAAGGGTTTACCCATCTGATCTTCACCATTGGCATGCAACGAAGAAGATGCCTCTACCATCTCCAAATCCCCAAAGGACATCTGAGACAAAGAAAAACCCCGATTCTCCATGGACTAGGTAACACACCCACACCAACAAAGAGAGGCAGAACAAGAGACCCCCAGTATTAGATCTCAAAACACCACCCGCCAAAAATGTCAGGCGCAGCAAAACACAGAAAAAAAAATGTCCACCCACAACCAGACAAGGATTCGACCCCCAAGCCAACCCACACACCCCTAAGCACGGGAAAAAACCCCCCCGAGATCACAGCAGAGACACGGCTAGCAGCCACAGGCAGAAAGAAGAATGGAAGAGCTAGGGCACGCGGGCCCTAGCTCGCACCCAGACTATGCACAACGCCATCTCCAATCTAACATCATCTTCAATAGTTAAATAATTTTTGATTATTTAATTATTCAAATCTCAATTTTTCCCTTCATTTCAACTATTAATTAAATAATTTTGAATTGTTTAATTAATTCATTATATCATCATTTATTCCTCTATGTTAATTGAATTTTTTTTATTATTTAATTGACTCACTAATTATTCCTCTTTTCTCAATTAATTAAATAATTCATTATTATTTAATTAATTTCCCATCTTCCACTTCTTCAATTAAATAATTATTTTCAATTATTTATTTTTTTCATTTATTATTTCATAATTATTCTCCCAAGAAGTAAATGAAATTAATTATTTTATTTATTTATCCATTTGTACATGTAATTAATAATTTATTTATTATTAATTATCCATGCATTTCCACATCACCAGTCAACTCCCACTCTCTTCAAGTTCACTCCTCAATCAATTTTGTTCACTAACCATCAATCACACTTATCTCTTCAATCAATTCTCTTAACTGACCCATACAATCAGTTAGCTATGATCAAGAGGTTAGTTAACTATCTATCAAATCCTCTCAATTGTTTTGAGCTATTGATCTGCTCAACCTTTCATCAAATCTTGACTATTGATTGATATCACCTTAAATATATAAATTGAATCATCCTATCATCTATTACCTCTCTCTCATCTTGAAAAGAAAACTATATCCATATTTATCCAAGTGCTTGTGCTAAAAATATGAGAGAAACTATCATTATACTTTTCTCCAAGGTGCAAAGAGGAGAACAATGGAGTTCAACAAGGAAATCATTTAGGTTTGCAATATTTATTTCATTTGATTTTTCTTATGCTTCATTGGTGTGATCTCTTTTGAATTCGATTGTGAACTTATTCATTTCTTGTTTATTATTCAATTTCATAGTCATTTTCTAGGTCATGTACATTTTGGCATGCCTGGTGGGACCTTTGGGTCCTTAAAATTTAATGAATTTATGTGAATTTTTTTGTGTTTTAAGTAGTTATAGACTGGATTGTCATATCTATTTTGGGTTTGGTGCATTTTTTCAGGAATTTGGCACACTTGTTCAAGCCTATGATGCATTTGTTCAATAATTTGGCTCATTTTTAAAAGCTTTTGGCACATCCATGTTGCGAAATGGTGTATCTATCTAGTAGAAAGCTCATTGTTTTTCAAAGATCAATATTTCATTTATTCATTTTATTAATTTGTTATTCTTTGTTCACTATATTATTTTCAATTATTTTTTTATTGTTGTTTTGTAGGTGCTAACCCTAGAATAATAAATTTATCCCTTGGATTAGGGTTTTACCTATGTATTCTACAAAATTTTCTATTTTCTAATAGATTGGCGTAATTTTTAGAGAGTGGCACATTTGTAAGAGATTTTGGTCATCTATCAAACAAAACAACACATTTGTCAGAGAATTTGGCACAATTTTCCAACAAATTATGTAGGTCTAATAAATCTTTTTGATCATTTTTGTCTACTTTGACGCATTTATCACTATCTATTATACAATTCTCTTAGACTTTTACATAATTAAATCATTCGATTGCACAATTTTTCTGTGTGTTTTTTACCGTGGTTTTTTTATTATTGATATTTTCCTACATAGTTATGGCTTTATTGATTAGAAGAAAAAACACTAAAACTACTAACCTATTTGTTGTAGGATCTTGTGTCTTGATTTTTCTAGATTAAATTACATTTCAATTTCATTAAGGTAAAATAATTTTTTTGTCATGTTTAGTGGAGTCTTGGGTACATATGCTCTCCCCTCATGCCTAGTACAAACTTTGGGATCAAAAATACCTTAGAATCCACATATATGTTATTTTACCCAAGGAAGTGATATCTACGTATGCTCTCCCCTCGCACCTAGTGTAAAATTGGGGATCAAAAATAATATCATTTTCCTTATTTTTAATTTAGTAGGAGGCTTGCTTGAGGACTTCATCACCTCAAGGGTGACCTCAACCATATTTTAGAGCGGGCTATAGAAAGGGGGGAGAATGAAATTTGTACCCTGAGGAGTGGTTAGTTCATTTAAGCCAAGCCACATGACCTTTAGTCCATCGAGATGTGTTAGGTGAAGAGAGCGGAGGAGAACCCCTCCAATATTGGGCACTACACATGGGCTCATTGTTCACCAATTCCAATATGAACCTTTTTTTTTAGAAGCCTTAATACTAGTAGTCATTATTGTTGGTAGGGTGTAGTGTACAACATCATGCATTAAGTTACCCAACATGTACCATCCTAGGGTGAGAGTTCTTTTAATGGTGTAAAATCCTTCAAGGGAAGGAGGAAGGTGAGCTCTTGTGCCATTAGAGACTTAGCTATCCCCCTTTGAGAGTGGAACCATGTATATATGGCCTTCTACAGTATTTTATTGATTGGGAATCTACTAGCAAGACACACCTTTAATACTAGTTAGTTTGTACTTCTTGGAGTATTTTAATTGTTTCAGACCAGTGATACCATTCAACCTATTACCCTAGAAATATCAGCAACTACTGTGTCTATTGTGTGACTATTTTCTTGTAAAAATTTTCTCAAAATACTCAAATTAGACTAAATTACATAGAATTGTACAATTGACCTATAGGAATTCGCATCTGACTATTCTATCTTGCAACTGTCTATAACAAAAAACTCAATTTTAGCTTAAAAAAACACATCTATCTAGTCCAATAGCACAAATTATTGGGATAAAGATGCCATCAACCTTGTAAATATCATGTAAATTAATTACTCCTAATATTGTTTGTAATTCACTCATAAGGGATGGAAGGTTTCACTAATAGCGATAATTAATTTTTTACTAGCCCCAATAATTACTGATAGGGGGTTAATGTGTTACTTTTATTAGATAGTTGTCACGGTAATGGTCAAACAAGAGATTCTAGGTTCCCACCTTAGGAATATTGCATTATGAAATTTTATGTTATTCATAAGTTGTAAGAGCATCTATGACAGCTATGGAACTTGTCATAAGATTCTATAACGACTATGATGGCATCTATAACAAATCATTTGCTATCTTGGTCCCTAGGTTCCCATGCATGAAGGATGGCTTATGAAAGTTGTAAGAGCATCTTTAAGAGGTCATTATGAGCTGCATGTGATGATTCCAAGGTGGTGGTATGAGGTTTAGACCAATTTGGATGCCATTCTTCATATAGTGTGTTATTCTTTATAACAAAGAATAACAAGTGCTTGGAGTGGAGTTTGTGGGTGATTCTTCATTATTTTTTCTTTGCAAGGGTTATGTTGTCAGATTGAAGGCTGAAGAGGAGTTAGATTGGATGTATTTTAAACATATTTGTTGTTAATACAAGCTATTCATCTCTTCTTTGGTGGAGTTTTTTCTCGAATGGGTTTCTCCATGTTAAACATTGTGTTTCATGTTCGGCTTTTTGTTCTTGTATTTCATTGTTATTGCTAATTTAAACTCCATATGGTTAACACTGTTACATTGATTTGCAGTAACTTTAAGCTTTTATTATTTCTATTCACCTTTTGTTTTCTAACACAAATGTATTACTTTAGCACAATTGTCTCACTCTATGGCATATTTATTTCACCCTGTGGCACAATGTTCTATCCTATGGAACATTTGTTACATTGTGTGGCATATTTGTCCCATCCTATGGTGAAATTGTCCATGCTTGTAGTATAATTTATTTTGTTTTATAAAACATATTTTCATAAACTTTGCATAGAATAATGCATTTGAACTCCTACCTAGTGTAATTATTTTTCCTTTCAATGTAATTTTTGTGTCATCCAAAGTGATTACTATCATTAGATCTCATAATCTTATAAACAAATCTACAATAAATAAAACTAACACCTACTAGCATACAAAGAGATAACCCTAAGAATTGACCGCTCACCACATTTAATTTTCACCCCTCATATCTTTCAACCACATCTAGATTCAAACTTAGGTCAAGTTTATCACTCATCCATAACCATTAATTTTTTTTCCAAATCTGATTCAGTTTTACCTAGATCTTACATTCACCTCACCTCTTGTTTGGTAATTTTCTTGAGGTTTACCTTCTCCATGTAGAAGATCAAATTAACTTATTTGTGGGTGGATTAAATTAGGATCATTGACTACTTCTAAGTTGACCTATTCCGCCCTCGTATAATCTATTTGTTTGGAACTCAAAAATCTAGTTTAAAATTCAATACATCCATCAAAATTCCAATTATTAAATCCTAAGCTCTAGATTCACTTTGTGGTCCTTTCGATCTCACCATTCAAAACACCCAAAATTATTATCCAAATCAAAAGGTCCTAAAATCTATTATATTCTAGTAGAAAAAAGGTTCCAAACCAAGAGAAAAGTCCAACACCAACAAGATTCCAACATGGTACCCACGAACATAGACCCTTTTATAGAAACAAAATGATAATTCCCACACATGTTTGGACCTAGAGATTTTGAAACAATACCCCCATGAATTCTTAGGAATAGTCCTAAAATTGGTGTAGTAAGAGACGTAACACCCAAGGAATTGGTTGAAACTCAATAGAATGCTAATGCTATAAAACTGATAGACTCACTTCTTGTGGCCAATCATGACCAATACTTCTTATTACTTTCCCAATGGGGAGATAAATTTTCTTCTACATTCAACACCACATGTATACAAGATATCACCAATAATAACTCATCCCAAACCTTGGGGCAAACGAACTTCAATGAAATCATATCATAAACTAATTTCTCCCTACCACCTTCTATGCCACAACAAAACATCTCCTTCATACAACCTAATAAAAACCTTACCATGTCCAACCTACTAACAACGCTCCCATTTATTCCTCACATTCTCCTAATATCACACCTCAACAAATTTCCACCACTATCCCACAATTAATCATACCCACTAATTCCACACAAGTATCATTATCTCCCATGCAGCCTCAAACTCCCACATACACCATGCAAATAACAAATCCATTATATAACATAACATGTGGTAATACTATCTCCCTCCCTTTAATAATAGTTCTGCAAACACCATTGCTAATCTCATATCTCCCAAGCACCATCACCCAACTTGCATACAAACACAAACACCATCCAAAATGAAAACACTATCACCAATCTTTTATATCAAAAAACATACATTCAATAAATCTAACATCTCCACTCCAATGACCAAAACCCAAGAACCTCCATATGCACCCCATAATTATCAACCAATTACATCTAATTCCCATACTTACATCCCCAACAATCATAGCATCAGCCACCACAACTATAGTCCCATATTTCAACCTCCACATGTTGTCTCCTCAAATCTTAATCAAAACATAAATCCAATTAACCAAACATACATCAGCATTTAATACACCTCAAAACATCATGACCTCTCAACAACACATCAATCCACCAAACTACATACAACAAAACCACATTGTAAACCCATCTAACCATAGAATTCATCAACAATACCCAACTTAAAACATCATAAACCCTCAACAAAAATTTACCACATTAAACTACTTTGCTAAATCCAACCCATCCACTCATACCTACATTCTACAAAAAAAATCACACATTCACCAAAATAACCCATCACCAAATTTCCCCGAAGGTCAATCATCATCACATCCCATATCCATTTATCACACCATCAACATATCCATTTTCATGCTCTCAAATGGGTTGTCTCTACAAATTATTCAAGATCTACAACAAAAAAAATTGAACATCCACATGGCATTGATGAAGAAGAGCTACACGTTAGAGGACATATTCCCCTATCATTTTGACAAGGCTATACCCATACCACCCTTTCAACATAATTTTGAGATGCCTAAATTTGACAAGTACAAAGGAAATGGAGACCCTCATGAACACATTAGAGATTTTTGCATAGCTTGTCTAGAGGTTATTCATAATTATACTTATCTTATATGCATCTTTCCAAGAAGCTTAGGAGGGTAGGTTATGGAGTGGTTTTCTCAACTCCCATCTAACATAAGGACTTTCAATGAATTTTTCAAAAAAATTATCTCACATTTCTCCTATAACATAGAACATGAAGTTGCAATAAACGATCTATGTACCACAAAACAAAACAATGGAGAAAAATTTTCCTCCTTATAGACATGGAGAAGCTTAGCCATTAAATTTTCATATCATATACCTAAGAAAGAGTTGGCCCAAATATTCATCCAAAACATAAATATGGAAATAGGGTTTCATCTAAAAGTTCAATGCTACAATACTTTTGATGAGGTTATCGAGAAAGGGATTCTACCATTGAAAAATCCCTTATAGCCAAAGAACTTGTTAAGATATTCAAATACAAGGATAATGCAAGTCCTTCCTATGACAAGTCTAGATTTTGGTCGAAAAATAAGAATATGTTCATTTATATGGCATGGTAAATGTAAATATGGCTCTAAACTTCCAACCAACACTAATCTTATAGGCACCACCCATTGTTCAAACTATCGAAGAGAATCAATAAAGAGGTCCACCAAGAAAAAACAATGCTCCTCGATGTAAATACACTCCTTTGGGAGAACCCATTGAATCAACACTCTAGAAATTGGTTCAATCAAACTTGATCGCACTTCCAAAGGTTAGACACTATGAACCACAAGTTAAACATGTATGGTGGAAAGACATGAACATTTGCTACTATCGTAAAGTATAGAAGCCCACAACTCAACATTGCTTTAAATTGAAGAATCTTATTCAATATCTCATAAACAGAGGGGATATCATTGTTGAAAACCAATCAAATACATCTAATTTAATTATCACACAATTTTCAAATATCCCTTATATAACCATGGAAAAGGAAATGCTCCCAACAAGGTAGTACCTCTAGTAACTACACAAATTACAATACGACTAACTATGACTACCATAAATCAAATCCAAGGGACCAACCAACAAGTATCCACTGTTACTATCAAGACCAATAATCTAAAATGTTTTTTTACCACTCATAGAGGTAAGGTCACTCTCTAATAAACCACATCCAAATCCTAGGCTTCTAATCAATACACTATTTTAGATCATTTATGGAAAATTTTCACATAGATATCCATTTTAGAGATTTTGTATATGTCGCCCATTCATTGGGATATTCTAGGAAAGGCTCTTAAGGAATCTTTAGTACCTATAGACCTAAATATTGAAAAATTTCAAGCCATGGTAGGACACCCTACATCCTCACACCACATTACCTTTACTGATAAATATTTCTCATCCCATAGACTCATACATAATGAATCTCTCCACTTAGAGGTATTCATACATATGCATAAAATTAAATGGGTCCTAATATATGGTGGAGTTGGTCTAAATATTTTCACTCTAAAATTGGTCAAAACCTTGGGATATTTTGAGGGATTGATAGATTCAAATGTAAGAGGATAATTATTAAGGCATATGATCATGTAGAATTCCCTTCAAAAGGAACCATCACACTTACTATAAGATTTGGTCCAGTAGTGAGAGATACAGTATATCAATTATTGGACCTTAACTCCCCTATAACATCCTTCTTAGTTGTCCATGGATACATGCCATGTGGTTCATTCTATCCTCTTTCCATCAATGCCTAAAATTCCTTTATAATGGAATTGAGGTTACTATCACTAGAGATCCTAACCCCTTCCATTATTTTTGTAACTTGAAAGGACAAACACAAAACCAAGTCCTAAATAATGATGAGTCATCATCCTCTTTATCCAATATTGATCCTAGTGAGTTAACTAAATCATCCACAAAATCCCCCATTATTCCTGAGGTCAAGGTCAAGGTACACAACACAAGCTTTGGAGAATATAATATAAAGAAATCCTTTTGCATAGGGAAATTCCCACCACACCTAGGTCCCATGAGAAACCCCAAATAAAAGGATATCTCCACAATCCTCATCAAAATTAGTCCAACCACATTTACAAAATGGGGTGAACTTCACAAGGAAAGTATTGAGGAAGATATTTCTGTTAGGGTTAGAGATGGCAGATATCTAACAATTAAATGTAGATTTAAATAATAAATAGAGAAACTAAAACATACACAGAATAAATCATAACATAGAGAATTTAACATGGTTCACCCAATCTGGGCTATATCCACCAAACTGCAGCCATCCAATCCTTTTATTATCCAGTGCAAAACCTATTACAATCTCACGAATAATCGTGTTTTTCTTCATACTGTAACCCCCATCCCAACCCCTTTTAACAAGCTTTTAGAAGCTTCCAGAATTAGGGTTTTACAATGTTGGTTTTCTTTCTTTTTTGGAGATTTTTCCTTTTTCGCTGACAACGCGAAAAAAATGGCAAAAAAAATTTTCTTGGGGGCTACCACCCCCGAACCCCTGCCCAGGGCCCGGCCCGACGGGACCAGGCAAGGATGGGGGGCGGGCTGTACCATGGGCTATACAATATAGCATGATCGGTCGCCACGTACCAACAATCTCCCGCCCAGGTGATTAGGCTCCACACCATCACAACCTCCCACTTGGAGACTGATCCTGGACAACACTGCTGCACTTACAGCTCCCACTGGAAATAAGGACTTTGGACCCTGCTGCTATGTTATACTTGAAATCAATGTTGAAGGCCAACTAAAGCTGAAGAGGAGCTCAGCTTCTCCCTTGGCACCGCCTTCGTAAACATATCCGCTGGATTGACATCTGTATGTATCTTGTCCAGCTTGACCTGTCCATCTTCCAACACTGACCGAATAAAATGATATCTCAATTGTATGTGTTTTGTTTTAGAATGCAAGGCAGAATTCTTTGCAAGATGTATAGCACTCTGACTATCTGTAAATAAATAATTTCCATCCTGTTGTTTCCCCAACTCAGCCATGAAAAATTGTAGCCATATCATCTCTTTGGCCGCCTTTGTTGCAGTAACATACTCTGCCTCTGTGGTGGATAAAGGAACCACCTTCTGCAATCGAGAAATCCAACTCACTGTTGTCCCACCAATTGTAAATACATAACCTATAGTACTCCGCGTGGTATCGATATCCCCTACCAAATCTGAGTCAACATAGCCTTTTAAATCAGTATTAGAGCCCCCAAAACATAAAAATTTATTGGATGTACCTCTCAAATACTTGAGAATCCATTTTACTGCATTCCAATGCTCAACTCCAGGATGACTCAAAACTCCAGGATGACTCAAATACCTGCTAACAACTCCTACGGCATGTGCAATATCT
>VDFB02058242.1:720190339-720481445 GCA_007258455.2 Sequoia sempervirens | reverse complement strand
GCAATGATTTTCATACACTAAATAACAAGATTATAAAGAACTGGTTTCTTTCTCTTGAAGTGGATGGGTTAATCAATGAGTTACATGTGTTTGCACCCCAATTTTTATGTCTAAATTTTCCTTTGTTCTCCTCCAAAGGTTGTACATTTGACCTTGTCCACCCTTTGCTAATAACTAATCTGAGAAATTCTAAATGGTTTCCCTAAAGTGTCAAATGGTGCAAAGTCTCATAAAATGTCCAAGTCTTGGCCTTGTCTATTGTTTCCCTTGATACTCATGTATTTGTCACCTTGTCGGAGTCTCAAGGTCGTTCATACCTTTATACCTCCCATGTAGATCCCAATACCTTGCTTTAATCCTTCCAAAATCAATTAAGTGTTGAGTTTGTCACCCTTTTGGACTTTCGAGGTTTCCTACACATTCATACCTCCTCTAGCATCCTTGATCTCTAAAGCCCGAAGGTCATAAAATCCTAAGTGATTGTCATAAAAGCCTTCTTCCATCCATCCCCTAAGTCTTGACACCCAATTTTATTCTTTGTTAAAATTTTCCCAATTGTTGTCGACCTTTCAAGGTTTTAGATCCCTCCATCCCCGTCGAACTTGTCATCTTAGTCATGCCTTCCTTGAAAGTCCAACACCCCAACATTCCCTTAAGTCTTTCCCAAAATTCCTTTAAGTCTTTTGAACTTTCGAAGTTTCTTATCCCTTCATACCATCCCTTCCAATCCCGACATCCCTAAAGTCCACTTTTCCTCTATCCCTTTCATCAAAATTTTGAAGTTTCTAGTTCCCTGATACCCTTATATGGATGATGTCATGCTAACATCATGCTAATGTTAGTAATTAATTGTTGAGGTTGGACTCTCATTCGTTCCTTAACTCAATACCATTTTAATCCTTACCTAAAACTTTGATTCTGATCCATGTTGATGTTAGCAATTCTGATGTGATGACATCATGCTAACATCATCAATCTATCAAACTTTCGAAGTTCCTCATCCATCCCATCTTTCAATATCCATTCCTTTTTTGTCTTTTGATTCCTCGACTCCTTGCGGCTTTGATTTTGACATGTGGTATAAGTTTCGTGCAACCCCTAACTATTTAAATTCCCACTATTTCTCACTATAGCTCCCACCTACCATCCTAGATGGCTTAGAGCCTCATTAATGACCCAATTTGGCATTGCAACTACTGGGGTAATTCGATGGTGGCCAAAAACCATTTTATATGCAAATTTGCACTACACAGATCCAAAGGATAACTTTGGCACTCAACCCATACCATAGTTATTGTTTCTAAGCCCGATGACTAACATGCCATCTCCAAGTTGTTCTTTCAATGGATTTTTCAAGCGATTTCCTCATCGTTGCACAAGATTTCTCATGCCATTAATGTTCATAGGTATGGTGAATGGACAAAGGATAATTTGCTCACAGTTCCAAATGGTCATGGTTCCCAAAGAGGCAATTTTGATACACAACATTTATGATAACAATGGCTAGAGTATGGGCACCCCCTACAATCATGGCTAGAGAATGGGCACCCCCTCATATGGATGATGTCATGCTAGCATCATGTTGATGTCAACAATTCATTATTAGTGTTGGACTCTCAGTCGTTCCTTAACTCGGTACCATTTTAATCCTTGCTTGAAACTTCGATTCTAATCCATGTTGCTATTAGCAATTTTGATGTGATGATGTCATGCTAACGTCATCAACCTACCAAACTTTTGGAGTTCCTCATCCATCCCATCTTTCAATATCCATTCCTTTTTTGTCTCTAATTCCCCAACTCCTTGCGGCTTTGATTTTGACATGTGGTATAAGTTTCGTCCAACCCCTAACTATCTGAAATTCCCACCATTTCTCACTGCAACTCCCACCTACCCTCCTACATGACTCAAAGCCTCATTAATGACCCAATTTGGCACTACAACTACTAGAGCTAATTCGATGGTGCCCAAAAATCATTCTATATGCAAATTTGCACTGCACCAATCTAAAGGAAACCTTTGGTGCTCAACCCATACCATAGTTATTGTCGCTAAGCCCGATGACTAACATGCCATCTCCAAGTTGTTCTTTCAATGGATTTTTCGAGCGATTTCCTCATCATTGCACAAGATTTCTCATGCCATAAATGTTCATAGGTATGGTGAATGGACAAAGGATTATTTTCTCACAGTTCCAGATGTTCATGGTTCCCAAATAGGAAATTTCGGTACACAACATTTATGACAACGGTGGCTAGAGTATGGTCACCCCCTACAATTGTTGAGATCACAAATTTTCAAGATTTTGATGCAAGTTTGCACGTTTCCCACTATGGCACAACCTATAGTGGGTATAAATGCCTTCTTTTTCATTTTAAAAGCATGTGAAAATCAGTTTGGAGAAGAATAGAGAAGAAAACACTTCCAAGTAGCTTAGGGTTTTTATTTCAGTATAGGTAAAAGACATTTTTGTATTTTAATGATCTAGGTTCGTCCCAAATTTGTAATGAACTCATTGTAATCTCTGAAGAACAAGTTTAAAGTGTGGAATCAGCCTTAATTGAGTGTCTCTATTGGCATTGTGTTCATTTTTGGATGTATATTTGATCAGTTGACCAACCAGATGACTGTAAAAATCCTGAAAAGCTTTTGTATAGTGTCTTTTCATAATAATAAAGGAAATGTTCAAGTATGTCTATGGATTAGTAAGTAAACTCATTTAATATTCTACAAATTCAATTATTTATTCAAATACATGTGTCGAGCCTAGTTTACTTGTGTGTTGTAAGGAGTATAGTCTTCAGTGAAACCTTCATTAAGGTGGCACACCAGGATTTCAATCATTACATGTTTTGGATGGATTCATGACTCTATTGCCCTACTCGAATTGGCACCAGTCTACTATTGACTCCACTTCTCATCACCCAACACATTAAAACAATTATAATCACTTTCTTTCAGTTGTGTCGTTAGTTTTTCATGCTTACATGCATGAGTACATAACAGCAATTGGGGTTGTTACCAATATTTTATACACTCTACATGATAAGCCTTTTCTGTTATATAAAGGCATATAGCCTTCGCATATTTAAACCAGCACATAGGTATATTGTAACACCAGTATAGGGATACACTGTGCAATGGGTATGGTTTGTAGCAAGTCTAATCCTCGTAACATTATACAATTCAGCACCTTAGGGAAATCCCCCTTGGTCTTGCAGAGCCAAAAGTGAAGGAGATCTTACCCACTTCAACAATTGGTCCTAAGTTGCCCGATGTGAACATAGGATTTGTGGTACTTTTCCCAGGTTTGACAACCTTGGCACTTGGGAAATTACCCATCCTTAGAAATTTGAGAATCACAGCTCAAATCACCAACAACATGGAGCAACTATTTTCTCCAAAATTGACCTAAGATCTAGCTACAATCACATTAGGAGACCTGACAATAGACACAAAACAGAATTTTGGAAAACCCACGGATACTGTGAATGTTTTATAATGCATCTAGGGTCTCACAAATGCACTGGGAACTTTCCAAACAACTATGAATAAGGTATTTTATCCTTACCCAAAGAATTTGTTTCATATTTTTTTATGATGTTTTGGTTTGTCTCCAAGATAGGAGGCTGTTTGGTTAATCCTAGGGTCATCTACCCATGCAAAAATAAATAAAACCAGTAGTACCCTTGTGATCACAGTAATGATCATGTTTCCAAATTGAATATAGTGCCCGTTGGTGCTGTAGTTTGGGAAGACAAATTTTAAAGGTCTTATATCCAAAAGAAAATCTGAAATAACAAGATTCAGTTATTGCAAGTATTGTAGTCACATAACACTACATTTTTTCTTTCTAGTTTTGTGTAGGGTAAGTTAAGTAAACTTCTGGGTACTTTTTGCAACTATATGCAATTTAGTATTTGGCATAATATACAAACAGATAATGTGTTCTATGACTAGTCTCCTGTTTGTTCCATGAGTAATGCAAAACCACAATCCTGGAGAAGCATCCTCATACCAAACCTAGATATGGATATAGGATAAGCAGCATGAGAACAATTTGCATCATGGAAGAATTCTTGCTTAAAAATTCTACTTCAAACACCTTTCTCATGAAATATGTGAATGGAACTGGACTACTAACTTCTTAAGATCAGTATATTTATATCTTCTAATGTATACACAAAATTGTAAACACTCGCACTTAATATGGCTAAAACCATGGTAAAGAGTTTGCAAAACAATAAGATATTTCAGTTGTAACATTGCTTTATGTTGTGTCTACCAGATAACACCTAATAATGTACACCTTGAATGGCAAAAAATACAGAGCGCAATAGCACATGGTTTCCAGCTTCAAATCTATGAAGCCCTTCAATGAAATTGATGGCCAGTAGGATTCCACTTTTACAATTCTTAATTCTAAAGAAAAAGATACACTTCCATGATATATGCTCGATTGATTGAGATGTTCCCACACGGCCTTCACATTTTTTTATATAAGGTATGGTGGTTAACCTCGTAAAAGGCAATTGGTAGAAACTATTTGGCCATTCCTGCTAAAGTAACTTTATGCAACCTTTGTCACAGAACCCCTGGAGCATAAACCCAAATTCTAACCAATCAAGGGATAAAAAGTTATAATTATGAGACAAGTAACCTAGCTGGCATAGAATCTACAATGGATATGCTTATAGACTTGATCAAGATATATTGCCTCCTGTCAATGGAATCTGTACCAGGAGACTTTGTACCAACTTTGGAATAAAGCTTCCAGTATTCTGTACTCAGTAGCCTCCTAAAGAATTCACAAAGTAACATGCTAAGGTGCCCCCCTACAAGGATTCTGGAAGAACATTTAAGCAGAGCTGGAAATACTAGTGAGAATGAGAATCATGCATTCCTGGATAAGCACCAATACATTCATTCCAGTATTCCTCTAATTTTGCATATTGTATTTGTATGACTGACATGTATTAGACACAAGAATCCATTAGGGATGGCAAGATAAATCAGAAAACTTTGGTGTGTACACATTCTCCATTCCTTGAAATAAAAGCCAATTCAGAGTCAATCTAGAATCACATGCATTGACAAGCTTCCATTACCTTTTGCACTTTCAGTCAGAGCACAGTGATTAGTATCAGTAACAAATACTTGGTTTTTAGAAAAAGCTATGGGAAATCATGCAATTCCCATAGTCTGGATTGTTTGTTTGAATGACACACGGAAACCAGTACCAAATTCATACTTTTTAGAAATGCTATGCCGAATCGTGTCATTCCTCCAGCCAGACTCTGGATTATTTGTTTGTATATTGTATTTGCATAACCAATGTGTATTAGACACAAGAATCCATTGGAGATTGCAAGACAAAATTATTCTTTATTTTATCTTAAAAAACATCATCTATTGGCATCAAGAAAACAGATAACCATGTAAAGCCAATTTGGATAAAAATTTGGTGTGTGCACTTTCTCCATTCCCTGAAAAAATATTCATTCAGAGCCAACATAGAATAACATGTATGGACCCACTTGCATTCTCTCAAGCACTACTAGTTGCACCACAGTGATTGAAATCAGTACCAGACTCTTAAATTTTTGTTCTGAACTGTAACCCTTTGCTTTCTCTGTAAGAAAATTTAGTTAATGTACACAAAAGTCCACATTTCTGCATTGAAACTCTAGTAAAATGTGTGTAATTAAATGAAATTTTCTCACAGATCTAATATTTCACAATTTGGAACAGATGACACTTCCAACTTGCTTGACATATAACCTTGAAATTCAGAAATGATATTAACAGATTCATTGAAAAAGACTTTGGCAGAGGTTTCAAGTTACAGCATATAAATAGAGTTGAGAAATCAGCATTGGTCACACTTTAGTTCATAGAAAACACTAACAACAAAAAGTTCCACATCACTAAAATAAACTGGCACGATGGAATTCTAGGGAAATGTATCCTTTTACTCAGGATGATTTACAGTTTAACTTTTCCTTAATCTCCAGCAAACTTAATAGCATGAGTTTCATGTGACAAGTCTGTTAGCATGTAGGAGAGTAAACAATTGCATCACTGAAAAGCTTGAAATCTTAATTTTAAACATTCCATGACCTATAGAATAAAGCTTCAATGAATATTCTTTTCATAAAACTACATAACAGAGAAATCTATTTGATCACAATATAAATACCATTTTCATATTTTGGAAAGAAAAGGGAAAAGAGGGTAAAAATCTGGGACTCACAATCACTTCATCAAGTAATTCATAAACAAGGACAAAATTTTTCCGAAGTGAATCTTCATTTAAAATTCCAAGATAATCTTTTATGACACGTGCTATCCGTTGCAGAAGCTCCAACACAAGTGCAGGTGACACATTTACTCTTGTAGTTGCAACAAATAACAGTCCGGCAACTTTTACATGTAAATAGTTCACGCCATCTACATTCTACATCAAAGAAATGGACCCAAATCAAAGTTAGTTTATTGTATTTACACTTACTAAAACAGAAAATAGTTTCAGAACTGTTTATATCTGCTAAGCATTGAAAGAAATTGGTGTAATGCTACTTCACAGCTATTTCAACCACAGAGCAACCTTTTCAAGATACTGAATGTCTTGAAAACAATAGAATGAAATAAGCAACCTTGTCAGAAAGGAAAGATATTGATGCTGTTTAAAATAATCTACTCACATTGAAAGAGTTTTTCCAAAACTGGTTTAGTTTTGTACAATCAAGTTATTCAAGACAAACAAAGAAAACATATTAAAATTTGAAGTAACCTCTAAAAAGGAAAAGGTCAAAAAACAAGATAATAAATAAACCATATCTTCAGCTTTAGCAGAAGCTAGAACCTAATAATAGTGTTCAAGAAAAGAACAATAATGGTAACAGGAAGCTCATTAGAGTGTAGTGCAGCCAACATAATGTTTTAGGACCAATAGAAGGTATTAAATTGTCTTCGAATTCATAGCTAACAACCCCTATCATACATTAGTGTCCTTACCTTTGCTTGGTGTTAATTATTCCATTCATGTTTCCACTGCAAGAAAATAGATGTTGATAGTAAATTTCATGACTTTTTATTTCCACAATTTTAAAGGTAATACAGTTATGTAGTATGACTATTTTTTATTTCGATAACTCTAACGGTACTACAGTTATGCAATTATCCTCAAAGAAATATAAGTCAGCAGGCATTTGATACATCATTGCTATAGCATTTAACGATATGTTTCATTTAGACTCAGAAAATGTTGCACTTTTCTCGCTGTGTAAGTGTTGTCATGTCAATTTCTATATTGCAAATGTCATTCCAAATACCTTTCAAATATTTGTTGACAACATCAGTGTTTCCTGGGGGTGCATCCTAAGATCTAGCATCCCATCATTGACGTCTGGGATGTCGTAGGGATATGGAGACCAGGATGCAACATCCTCCTTCCCTTTTTGTTGATGTAATTATGCATTCACCTATGATTTAAGTTTACTTAGATAGTTCATTTATCCCTAAGTCAAAAAATTTAGTTATTTTCCTAAAGGATGGTGTAACTTAGCCGATATGATTGTTTTAGGGATAACTTAAGAAATTCTATAAATTGAAGCTCTCTCCCTCACATGAGAAAATTGAAGACGGGAAAAAAGGAAAAAAAGAGATGTGATAAATGCCATGAGAGGCACTTATGAGAGGAGAATAAAGTGTTATTCTACTAAAATTGAGTCTTGTATCCTCTTCGTGATAATTTTTGGCATTCGATTTCAAATTCATAGTTTACAGTTTCTATTCTATTAACTCTTTGCAGTAGACATAATTCTGATTGTTTTTTAAGCAGGTTGAAATTGTGGATTCCACCTCTTCTCATATAGTATTATAGCCATGTTTTTCCCACATGGTATCAGAGCTACCTCTTCTCAAGTTTGTACGATCATGAAAAAACAAACCTTAAAAAGTGAGGAAATTAGTGCTTGAGGCACCCGATTTTCCCATCTCTTTCTGTTTTTCTCTCAAATCCTTGTTGTTCTCCTTCTCTCCTCCCTCATAACTCAATTTCTGTAAGCATTTCCTCACACAAACATAAATTGGTTATGGAGTGTGCAAAATTGAATGAAGGCATCCCTTTTGTGGAGGATTTTAAAAGACTTTCAAAAATCTAAAGATTTCAGTTCTGAGGATTTTCCTTTCTTTCAAAAATTAAATCCAATTTTGCAAAAAGGGAGAAAAATGGCCTCAGCCTCTCTTGGCCTTGTTGTGACCTAATCACACATCGCCTCAGCCTCTCTTGGCCTTGTTGTGACCTAATCACACATCGCCTCATTGCAAATGGGGACCCCTTCTTTAGTCTTGTCTGGTGTCTTAGTGTTAGAGTTGGTTATAGCGTTAGCTTCAGCTTCTCTGAGTCTCTTCCGAAGCAGAGATGGGTCGGCACATTCAAGGTCTCGGTTTGAGTTAAAATTTGTCAAGATTTGAGATGGCTGAGTAGGTCAGGTCAGTCCTCGGAGGGTCAAATGAAGTTTTTGACGCCACAGGAGTGCTTTGGAGGGCAGTTGCAGTAAAAACGACTGTTCAACGGGCAAATTCGGACAACCTTGCTTTTTGTGCTTTTTGCTTTTTTTCTTTTTCGAAAGTTCCATTTTTGGCATTTTGGGACCAATCGGGGATTTACTATTTTTAGAAATTTTGCTTTTTGCTTTTTTTCTATTTTTAGTAATTTCTATTTTTAGAAAGTGTCAGGGTTAGGGTTTCAAAGGTATCAAGGCAAAAAACCTATAAAGTCCGCCCCAGACATGAGGAAATCCTCCACAAGCCATGAAGTTCGCCCATGATGGAAAATCCAGTTGAATTCTTGAGAAATCCAATTGAAGTTCGCCCACCTCCAAGAGTAAAATCCAGTTTGATGAGGTAAAATTCTAGTTGGGCGAACATGTTTAAAACAAGGAAATCCTCCTCAAGCCATGAAATTGCTTAAGGCAAATGATGGAAAATCTAGTTAAAACCTCAAGAAATCCACGTTGAAGTTTTCAAAATCAAAAATACCCCCCTTAAGGTAAGAAATCTGCTTGAAATGATGAGAAATCCAGTTGGGGGGCGTATTTCCCAAGAAGAAGTCCACAAAATTGCCTAAGGCATGAAGTTTACTTGGATAAGGAAGGAAAATCGAGTTCAAAATCAAAAATTCCACATGGAGGTCGATTTTCCTAAGCAAGCTAAAACAAAAATAAATTAAGTTTTTTTTTATTGTTTGAAAACTTCACAAGCAAGCAAAGAGGGCGCTCAAGGAAAAAATCAAAAAGAGGATAAGTTTTCTTCATATTTTTTTTTAATAAAGCAACCAATCATGAAGGGGGTCAAATTCTTTGAATGAGGAAAGATTTTGCTTATAAAAGGAAGCGTTTGAAGTGTCTTTTTCATTCAACACAAGTTAGAACTTTTCCCAGCAAGCTGCAACACAGCCATAGGCGCCATTTTCAATTTTGCATGAGCTGCAAATCTGATCAGTCCAAGCACAAGAAGTCAAATACGTTCTCAAAATTCCAAGAACTTCAAGCTTCTGCAGGTTCACAAGCTGCGAATTTGGAGAAGAATAAGAATTTAAATCTTAAGTTTGCAGATAAATTCCAGCTTCAGGCTCACAAATTCCAGTAAAATAATTAAATTTCTCTGAATATTCTTGAAAGAACAAGGGTTGGTAATAAGAATTCATTTTTGTTTGCATTTAGTGCAGGCTAAATTCAGATTTTTCAGTTTCTAATAAACCCTTGCAGTCGAGTTCTGGAATTCTAAATCAATTAATTAAAGCACTCACCCAGCCTTATGATTTTAAGTATAACGCCTTATTTACAATTTATGCATGTTTTCCAACTTCAAGCTTCATATAGGCGCCATGTCTACATCAAAGAACATGGGAGGAGGAGTTAGAAAGAATCAAGTCAGGGAGGTTCTCAAAGGATTTTATCCAAAATCCCAACTATCATCTAAGTGGAAGAAAGTTGGAGACACCAACTTTGAGCAATTCAACGTAATTCAACACAAGAGAAGAATGTTTGGCACCCAACATGAAATGCCTACGCCCATAGCAGCAAACATGATAAAATGCGGACTTCATCAAGCAGCTGGTTTTCCACCTGCAGTTCAATGTAGTGAGTTGATAGTTGAATGCGCCAAAAGATATGATCCACAAGCACGATCCATCAAAGCATCTAATGGGATCACTTTGGCTTATTTTACTGAAGTCTCAATTAGAGAAGTGTTTGGCATTCCTTGTCGCCACCAGATGTTAAGCAAAACTCAAGAGGAATCACAAGCAATATTTGATCAAGCAAAGGAGGCTTGTATAGATATAGTTAACACTAATTGGGTCAAGGAACCAAAGAAGCATCACTCTAAGTTACCCAAGAGGCTGATTTGCACTGATTTCAAAGAAGAGTATAGTGATATGATCCATATGCTGAACAAAGTTATGGTTACTCCTCGAGGGGCATTCTTTGAGGTTTGGATGTTCCCATATGTGGAAGAAGTTGTATTGGGAATGGAAATGATAAATTGGGCTAAACTGATAAGTGGCTAAACTGATAAGTGACAATATTGGCATCCAGCTGAGAAATCTAGAGAAAACAAAGACCTTCTACATGAGTTCCTACATAATGTACATCCTTGCCCGGTTTACAAAGTATAGAGGATTAATCTACAAAGGAGAAGTAGGGCCTCGGAGTAACCAATTTAAGGTATATGATTGTTACCCTCAGCTGCAGTTGCACCATAAAGACAATTACAAGATAACCAATGATGCATTTCTCATGTACATCACTCGGCTACTTCAAGAAGGAATCCATAAGAGGTTATCCAAGGAGGCTATGGCGTTGCTGGAAACGTTTGGATCATGGTTCATTCAATTTCCAACCTTCACATATTTGAGGATCCACGGATTTGCAGAAGCTCCATACAAACTCCCACGATACCCGACAGTTAAGGTGAGGTTACAAGATAGTTGGTTCACTTGGATTCCATCCAGAAGAGAGAAAATAAGCAAGAAGTGCATTTTCCTATTGTGATAGGGAAGATGTTGGAAGTCTGCCCTTCGTTGCAAGCAGCCAAGACAGCCAAATCAAAATTGCAGTTTTATAAATTGGGCATGTATAAACCAAGGTCAGATTTTGACCCGTACTTGAGAGTTCGTGGAAAGAATTCACTTCATGTAATGCAAATAGAAGACTATTGGTCCAACTTAGTAGATGAGTATGGAGTAAGAAAGAAGATGTGATCTAGAATTCTAGTAGATCTTGTGAAGAGGTGCGACTTGTTCCCTGTTCCAGACCAGGTGAAGGGCAATGGAAAACATGTGCATCCCCAGTTTGAACAAGAAAATAATAAGCCCATCTTATTGTCGAATTGGACACAGCCCGAGTTGGCAGATTTGAGTGTGTTAATGAAAGATATTATAGCTAGTTCCAGGGAGTGGGTAGATCACCAAATCAGCAGATTGAGAGAGGAAGGTATCTCTCTTACCTACGCCAAACTAAGCAATGTAGGAAGTCATGGTGAAGCAGCTGAATTTAGCAGAGGAGAGGAAGGTCTTAGTGAACTTCCAAGTGCAAGCAAAAGGAAAGTAGTGACTAAAGACCCTCAAGCAAAGGCAAAAGAGATAGCAAGTGAAGAGTCAGGACTCAAGAAGCAGAAGGTTAATGCAACTCCATCATCTTCAAGCACGCCATCCATCAGGGTAATGGAAGAGGCATCTATTGTTGAACGTGAATCAAATCATGAACAAGGAGCTGAACTTCAAGAGGTAGAACAGCTGGAACCTCTTCAAGAACAAACCTTTATAGATTACATGGAGGGAGAGGATACACTTATGATTGAAGACATAGGAGGTACTGAGATCTTAGAAACCAATGAAGAATTGGGTGATGAGATAATTTCTGCCTTAAAGGGGATAAATGATGATATTCAGCTAGAAGATGGGATGGAATTATCAATTGTACCAGATTGGTTGACCAAAAGCCTAATGAAGAAGCCCAAGCCAATAAATGAGATTCAACCAATCGAAAGTATGCAAGTCTTCTTGGAAAGGATTGGTAAAGCTAAGATACCAAAGAAACCTAAGAAGTATTCTCAAATCACTAGAGATGGTGCAAAATCTAGGATCTTACAGGTAGCAGTTCCAAAATTTGATAAGCCTAGGGACCAAATTACCCCTATGGATTATGAAATTACAACACTTGACATTGGACCAACCACAATAGAACGGGACTTTCATGAGCTAGCTGATACTTCAACAGCTATTAAAGAAAAATTTGATAGAACAGAGGAGAAGAAAGAAAGATTAGAAGTGGAGAATTTGAGACTGATAGAATTTATCCAGCAAATAACAACCCCACTAAGGCAAGAGAATGAGGCTTTCATTCCACCGTCTTCCCTTCCTCAAGAATCTGTTGACAGCCTTGAACCAATGAGAGTTACAAGCCAAGCAACCAGAAGATGGGTCAAAAATATCTCAAAGCAAGTGGAGCAATTCCTGGAGAGGTGTGTTCGAACTTAAGATAAATCAGTTTTGCTTGTAACTGAAATTTGCCAGGTGGAAGAGAGTTAGGAGGATTTCCAAAACATAGAGGACAAGGTGATACCTCGCCTAAGGGCATTAAAGGAAATATCTATGCAAGTGTTTGTTCAAGAAGATGTTATTGATGATGGAGCTTCTTATGACTTCAACAGATGGTATTGTTCCTTACTAGCGAAAAAGAAAATATATCATAAGATGAAAGAGGAAAGTGCCGGTATGCAAAACTCTCTTGCAAAGATATAGCTCAGGATCCTCACATCACTTGAAGGATTGACAAGATAGGAGGCCAATGATACGAATGGTTTGGACTTGGAGGGTTTAAAGAAAAAATGTTTATTTCAAAGAGATGGAGACTATTAATGAAAATCAGTTAGATGATATGTCATCTCTCTTGATCTTTATGGACAACTTTTAGAGGCAAGAGGGCAAGTGGGAGGACACTTTTGATCAATGTGAAGCCTTGGATGTAATAGGAGTGCAACTAGATACTTTACCAAACATATCAATGTAGGAACTCAATTTAGTGATGACAAGGTTCATTGCATTCGCAGCCAAAGAGCAAGCCAAGGGGAATTGCGTTTTGGAGTCTTGCTTGCTTGATTAGCTTGCAAGGTGTCAATGTCTTCCATACTCCAAGTGGCTCATCTTCCTTGTGCCATGTGTCATAGAAGTGAGTTATGCTTTTCTAATTAGGGTTTCTGGGAATAATCTTGGTCGTTGATCTCATATCAATCTAGGTCGTTGCTTTGTAATTGGGGTACCTATATAAACCCCTCTCATTTCATTTGTTCGAAGAGACTTGTGAAATTGTTGCTAAGAGCGCTATCAAAATGATAATTAGAATCATTGATGAGCATTTGTTAGTTTGAAAGCTTGCAGGGTTTCATATTTCCTCAATAGAATAGATTTGTTTTCCACAATTTTAAATGAATGAAGGATTGATAGTGTTGATAATGGTGAAATTAGTTCATACCTTTTTTAAATTGATGTGTAAGGTTAGTCTAAACTTGTAAATTGCTAAACTTGAACTCTATTACTTATGTTCATTGTTCAAATTGATGATGGTCGTGAGTAATAGGATATCATTCGTGAATCCCTTTGAAGATTGCACCATCTTTGTCTAGTTGTTGTAGTCGTTGTACTTGGCAAAGCAAAGATAGGTTTGAATTTTGCCATCCAACACTTGTCTCTTGAGTTCATAGGAGTAGTTTAGAATTAGTCTAGTCTCTAAAACCCTTATCCTTTTTTATTTTATTTTCAAAATCGACAGCAATAAGATCTCAACACTCGTAGACAATAGTATCCATATTCCAAAGTGTTGAAAAGTTGTTGCAAGAGTCTTAAAGAAAGAAGGATTGAACCAATAAATTGAGCGTAAGTCCCCCTTGCAATACAAACAAAACATAGCAAACCAACTGAGACTATCCTATATTCATCAGGAACCTTGGAGTCTACTTTGTGATCACTTAGCTTAGCACATTGGAAACTTTGTTCAAGAGAGAGTAGGATATTCCATTGGGTATTTTATTCTAATGTTGGTTGACACATAAAATTGAATATCATTCAATTTAAAAAATGTATGAACTTTCAAATTACTAAACTTGAACTCTATTACTTATGTTCATTGTTCGAATTGATGATGGTCTTGAGTAATAGGATATCATTGGCGAATCCCTTAGAAGATTGCACCATCTTTGTCTAGTTGTTGTAATCATTGTACTTGGAAAAGCAAAGATAGGTTTGAATTTCGCCATCAACACTTGTCTTTTGAGTTCATAGGAATAGTTTAGAATCAGTCAGGTCTCTAAAACCCTTATCCTTTTTTATTTTATTTTCAAAATCGATAACAGTAAGATCTCAACACTCGTAGACAATAGATCCATATTCCAAAGTGTTGAAAAGTTGTTGCAATAGTCTTGAAGGATTGAACCAATAAATTGAGCGTAAGTCCCCCTTGCAATACCAGCAAAACATAACAAACCAACTAAGACTATCCTATACGCATCAAGAACCTTGGAGTCTACTTTGTGATCACTTAGCTTAGCACATTGGAAACTTTGTTCAAGAGAGAGTAGGATATTCCATTGGGTATTTTATTCTAATGTTGGTTGAGGTCACAAAACCCGCATCAACAAGCCTTAGGCCACAAAAGGTGCCTGAACCATTTAGAGTACCTTGGGAGCCCAACTACCCACAACAACAAAGGTCAGTCCCTATTAGATGATTGACCTCCATCACCAACAAACCAGGTCACCACCCTAAGGGTACCTACCATTTCAAAAGGTTGTTTTTTCCTAGAATAGAAAAATGACACTTTCTTCAAAATGAAAAGAAAGTTTTTTCTCCAGATTAAGGCATTTTTGGAGAGTGGCAATGAATGGAAATATGTATTTATCTATAGAAAATTTCTATATGTTTGGGAAAACTGAAAGTTTTACAAGTCGAGTGATACATGACATCAAAATGTAAGTTTACACATACATATAATGTATCAAATTCGATAATCAATGTAACATGTTCATTGATTCAAGTAGAGCAGCAATGAAAAATAGAAATTTTTTATTTTAGTGTTTAATATTTTCATTACGAAAAAAGCTTAAGTCTACAAAATCATTAATGAGTCAATAACAAAATGCACAACAATAGGCATAGCAATAAGATTAAAAATATAAAAAAACTATAGTACTAAGCATAACTATATCTCATTTGGGTTATCAATATCAAAAGGGCTCTCTAACTCTGAGTCACTTTGTATATCAATATCAAAAGGGCTATCTATAGAAAATTTCTATATATTTGGGAAAACTGAAAGTTTTACAAGTCGAGTGATACATGACATCAAAATGTAAGTTTACACATACATATAATGTATCAAATTCGATAATCAATGTAACATGTTCATTGATTCAAGTAGAGCAGCAATGAAAAATAGAAATTTTTTATTTTAGTGTTTAATATTTTCATTACGAGAAAAGCTTAAGTCTACAAAATCATTAATGAGTCAATAACAAAATGCACAACAATAGACATAGCAATAAGATTAAAAATATAGAAAAACTATAGTACTAAGCACAACTATATCTCATTTGGGTTATCAATATCAAAAGGGCTCTCTAACTCTGAGTCACTTTGTATATCAAGTTGTGACTCATCTATTCAAAATTAAAAAGAAATGTTGTAACTAATCCCATGGAATCCCAACCAATCTTCATTGCACCTACTCCTCATCAATTTGTCTAGCATCTTGAAGATCAACATCCCAACATGGAGCTAGAGTTTGCCAATCCTCAAGTCACAAAACACTATGAATTGCAATTACCTTCTCCACTTGTCTAAAGGTAAGTCTTTTCCTCTTGATTGAATGGATGAAATGGTAGGTGGACTAAATCCTCTCTATAGCAAAGGGACTAGCAAACTATGAGAGTAGGTGAATGACAAGCTGCCTCAACTATACCATATCCTTCTAATAGGGCATTTTTGAGTGACTAACTCTATCCGCCCTAGCCACTGGTTTGTTAAATGTACGAACCTGAAGATTGATAAATTAAAGTCATTGCTCGCAAAGTCTACCTACATCCTCAATGTTGTACATCTTCCAATGGCCTTCATAAAACCCTCATTTACCTCATCATCATCAAGGGGGGGAACGCTACCAAGTCTAGGTGCATATCACTCCCCAATAAAAGCAAAGGTAATAAGAAATGGAATGTTCATTGTGATTCATCTCTTTGTCACAATAGACCTAATATGTTTGTCATCATAACGTAACCTAGGCTCTTTGCTATGGATTGCTTATTTCATTTGAAATGTCCCATAAATATGACCAAGATGAGGAGAGTGTTTCAACATACCCAATTATCACCACAGCAAGCAATATTATAGAGAAAATATATTTGCCAAGAAAATTTAAAAACAATTACAAATTTTAAAATTGAATGCTATTTTTTAAAAAACTTAAAAATTACAAGTGGAATTAAAAGCAAACACTTTAAATTTCTTACCTCACACAATAAACCATCAAGCGTTTAAAAACAATTACAAATTTAAAATTGAATGCTAATTTTTTTCAAAATTAAAAATTACAAGTAGAATTAAAAACAAACACTTTAAATTTCTTACCTCACACAATAGACTATCAAGCATCATCAAGTACCCTTTGTCTCACCTTATTCCCTTCTAACTTTACTTCAATCTACATTTTCCATTCTCCACTTATAGAGCCTCCTACACCTCTATCATCTTTTTCAACAAAATGAATTAGCTAGCATAGCTAGCATATCTAGTCTCCACTGGTTTGAGGAATTCCTTCTTCAAAAAGGACCTAAATAATACATGTGATATCTAGAGGTTACATACAAACATTTGCATGTCTCTAAATTCAACCAACACTATCTTCCCCCAATTTATTTTTATAAATTGAAAATTCTTTCAAAGCATGATCACAACATGGGATCCAAAAAATATGTTTGTAATCACTCTCAACCATCAAACCAACTAATTTACAAACAAGAGCTGGGTTGGTCACAACTTGGACAACACAAGAACATACAACCTTCACTATGGGCTCCCTCAAAAGATGAAACTAGAAGTCTACATCCTTGTGTTTCCTTGATCAATCAATAGCTCTAAGAAAAAATTAGACAATTGGACATCTAACAAAAATATTATTGAATGGTCAAATATCAGTCCACTCACATATGACAATGGAGCTATGATTCTATTTATCGTAATCTATGTTTGTCACATATCCTCCACAAACAAGTTCACCTTCAAATATTGTTTGTCAAAAAGGGAGGTATGCAATCTATGTTCTCCAATGGAGCATAAGAAGATCCCATTACTTTTCTTTAACATCTCTTCACAATATGGAGAACATGCCACATAAAATGGGATGATATGGGAAAAAAGAATTTGGCTATCGAACCATTGGTATCATCACATGCTTGAAAATTCAACAACCCTACCACTCTACCAATGATTTCAATCATTAATCTTAATAGTGGCCCCCAACTTCCCTCTATCAAAGAAACCTCTACCCTCACATCCCTACTAGCAATAAATGACACATTACAATACTCTGGAATAGATTGTAGAGGTATACTTCTAGATTTTGCCTCAAACTCCTAGCTAGATCAACCTAACCATTTCCACACTCTCTTCAAAAGTTATTTTCCCACAAATCCTAACCCCATGACCAATCTCACCTAATAAATGGTGCCCAACCCTATTTTAACTCCTATGAAAATCAGGTTTACATATATAACACAGCCAATGTTTACACCCTGCTGAATTTTTAAACTTATTATTGCCCAAAATGGTGACATATTGCAACAAGGGTTTCATTGGATTGAATCATCCTTTTGCATGTATATTGGCAATGGCTGAAGGGCATGCAAAAAAGTTTTGTACACAATTGTGTTTTCCAAAGAAACCCCAACAGTTGATTAATATACATTTGAATTCACTTACTCATTCTCCATCTCATACTCATCAGTACTGCTCATTTGATATGCAAAGAAATTTGTGACAGCAAACTGAAAAGAAAAAAGGCAAAAACAATCCCTAACATCTTTGACAAAATCAAAACACAAAAGAAAACAAACTAAAAAACAGCATCTAATTTCAGCCATGGTGATTGTGACTAATCTTGCAATGAATGAAAATGATCCTCGGTGCTTAAAATGACTACAAATCTTCTTTATCCCTTCTTTCCTCTTCTTTCCTCATATTTTTTCCATCCTCTTCTTCAGCTGCAAAATCAGAAATGGTAGGACAACAAATACTTTTGGGCAGTGGGTTTAAGCGTAAGACTATTCAGGGTTGCATAAAAGGTGTGAGAAGGCTTGTGCAGACCACACAATCCATTAAAAAATTAATTGTTTTATTGTTGGGAATGTCTGACCATCTCTGAGACAATTGAGGAACATCTCAAACATCCCCAGCCATCCCAAGGACATGTCCCAGGTTTCCCTAGTGACAGGGGATGGCAGGGAGAGATCCCCTGCTGTCCTACTGCCCTGGGGACACCATTTGAGGTCAGGACATGTCCCTGTAAAACCCTGGTGCAGAGCAATGAGCAAATTGGTTGAGTCCACCTACAAGCACATATATCAAACCCCTCATTGTGTGCATAACATGAGCAATGCACATAAATACATCAATAAAATTAAGTGGATCAAGAAGGTTGTAGCAGATGCAAAGGAGGTACAAATGTTTATTTGCAAACCCCTCGCCTCCTTGTCATTGTTCTCGTCCTTTTTGAGGAAAGAATTCCTCAAACCTGCTAAGACCCGATTTGCTTCCTACTTCCTTCTATTGTAGACAATGTTTGAGCTATGGGAGCTCTTGCAAGTTATTATCATGACACAAGATTGGATTAGGAGGGGGGAGTTCAAGATAGAGCAAAAGAAGAGAGTGAAGGGCATTCTGGCCAGTGATGTGTTTTGGTCATATGTGAGATATATCACATCTATTGTATCACCAATTTTCACTATCATCAGATATGGAGTTTCTAATAGTTCTAGCATTGGGAAGATTTACTAGTGCATTAATAGCATGCTTGGTCAATTGAAGGTCTCACTTGTGAGAGAAGACCCACCCTAGAATTCTACAACAAGCATGTTCAACCGAATATTCAGCTAAGGTTGGAAAAACTTAACACCCCTTTACACCCAGGGTACATGGCATGCAATAAATACAAAATGATCGTGAAAAAGTGGGGGATAATTGTCCCCATTGATGAGAACAAGATCAAGAAGGACCTCATGAAAGCCTCCCAGAAAATGTGCAATCTAGATGAAGCAAAAAAGATTAGAACAAAGTGGAACAATTTTCAGATGTTGATGGCTATAACAGTTCAGCACAGATAGACAAGATCACATTGGTAAAAGAGAAACCAGATAGTTGATGGTGACCATATAGCTTCGTCCACTTGCCATTCACCTCCTCTTGCAGCTTTCTGGTTTCTCTGTCACTAAGAGGAATTGATCAACGTATAGTTTCATTCACTTTGTTAAGAGAAAAATCCCTCCTTTAGGAGAGCAAAGAAGCTTGTTGTTTTGTTGTTCTACACAATGCCTTGCATCTCTTGAATGCAAGGCACCTCTGTACAAGGAGAGCCCAGTAACATGGTGAGATGTAGAGCTAGAGGAATCAGTGTTGATTGATGAGGACCACAGCATGCAGCCAGCAGAGTCCTGTTGCAGAAAGCATTTAACCTTGAATCCAATAATTCTAGTGATGAGGAGCAATTTCCAACATATCCAACAAATATTGACTCTGATTTCTGCTCTCGTTGGTCAATGTACATACTATCTATTTACCATGCCTGCTGCAACTTAACCTTTTTTGGCATCTACCACAAAAAATCATGCTTCATATAATGTCTACATAATCAATCTGGTAGATGGATTATGGAATCAATAAATTGCTTTTAATCTTGCTCTTTAAAAATTCAGCTTCTTTTGGTTTGTTTATGTTATTTTAGGGTGTTTTTTATTTATTTGTACTTAAAATTCAAATATTAATTTTTATTGTTATTTTTTAATGGCTATTCCCCAACTATAAAAAATGGGAATATTTTTGCTGTTCTCAAAAACTTGTCCATGCATTCCCCATCCCCGCAACTCAGAGAAACACCGGATAAAATAAATTAGTAAGCCTTGAACTCATTTCCAACAAATTCTTGCCAAAAGTTTGCATCGCTTTGCCATCTACTCAGGCATTCAGACTGTATTTTCAAAGCCACTAATGAAACTAAATTTGAGTTCTTGCAAGGAAAAACAATAGTTACCAGATATCTATGAAAAGTTTCAGTTTGGTTTGGGAAAATAAAATACATAGATTTAGTATTTATTTATAACATCAAAATATTCAAAAAATATGTCAGAACACATAATAAATTATGAGCATAAATAAAATTTAAATATATGATAAACACATGAATCTCGAAATTCAATAACATCAGTGATTGCTGGGTACAGTAACATAATGGATATTTTTGGCTGGATCACAGATATCACTGCCTCATTTTGATAAACTCTATATTCCAATTTTAAAGACTGGGAATTTCAGAGAAAATAAGTATCATTTCCAGAGCTAAAAGGCATGGGTTTGTTGATGCGTGTTTCGTGACACACCAAACACCAGAATAAAAAGTGCCCAAAGACAGCTCTATCCTCTCTTGAAAAATTACCTCTTATGCTAAGATTGCTAGAAAGGTCATACGGTAATTCCAATGTTTCATTTTGGGGGATGGACAAGCTCAATGGATGATGTGATATGCTGGTTTCACAAAGGGACCTCAGATAGTAGATTATTCGAAGTAGGAATTAGAATTGATTTAACGTTGAATGCCCTTATGTTTTTGGGATTTTCGGCTTGGAATAAAATAAAAGGAAAAGGGATGAGGGTTAAGAAACTAGATTTATGCAAAACTACTCCTACGAACTTGAGAGACAAATTCTGGATAGTGAAATTTAAACCAATCTTTGCTTTGCCAAGCACAGTACTACAACTAGACAAAGACGGTGCAATCTTCAATGGGTTTACAAAAGATGTCCTATTACACAATACCACCATCAATTCGATCAATGCATATAGGTAATAGAATTCGAGTTAAACAGTTTCAATGTTCAGACTAACCTTACACATCAAATTGAAAATCATTCAATTGAAAAAGGTATGAACTAATCTCACTATTTCCAACACTATCAATCTTTAATTCATCTAAAAATACTTGAAAACCAATTTACTCTATTGAAGAAATCATGAAACCATGCGGGCTCATAAAAATAACAAATGCTCAACTCTGAATCCACTTATTATTTGAATAGCAATAGTAGCAACAATTTCATAAGTCTCTCCTTGAATAAATGAAATGCGTGGGGTTTATATAGGCACCCCAATTACAAAACAACGGCCAAGATTGATTTGAGATCAATGGCCAAGATCATTTCAATAAACCCTAACCCTAAAAAGCATAACCAACTCAAAGGACACATGGCGCAAGCAGAACAAGCCACTTGTAGTATGGAAAATGATGACACCTCGCGAATCATTCGAGCAAGTGGGAATCCAGAATGCAATTCCCTTTGGACTGCTCCTTAGCTGCAAATGCAAGAAATTTAGCTAACACGGAATCGAGTTCCTCCATTGAGATGCTCAGCACAGAATCTAGTTGCACTCCGATCACGTCCAAGGTTTCAAGGCATTGAGTGAAAGTACCTTCCCATCTATCTTCCTGTTTCTGAAAGTTATCCATAAAGGTCAAAAGGGAAGACATATCATCAAGCTGATTTTCCGTAGCAATCTGTACTTCCTTGAAATAAATGTTCATCACATTTCTCTTCAATCCTTGTAAATCTAAGCCATTTGCATCATGATGCTCCTATCCTGTTAACCCTTCAAGAGAAGTGAGGATTTTGAACTGAATTTTCTCAACTGCACTCCGTATAACAGCACATTCTTCCTTCATTCCATCATATGTCTTTCTTTTAGCCAATAAGGAATGATACCACCTGCTGAAATCATATGAGGCTCCTTCCTCAATAACACCTTCCTGGATTAATATTTGTAGGGAAACTTCCTTTAAAACCCTCAAACGAGGTATTACTTTGTCCTGTTCGTATTGGAAATCTTCCCAATTGTCTTCAACTTGACTAACTTCAGTTATAAGCAAGGCAGATCTGTCATAAGTCTGAGCGCACTTCTCTAAGAATTGCTCCATCTGTTTTGAAATATTGATAACCCAACTCTTAGTTGCTTGACTCGTGATCCTCATAGCCTCAAGAACATCAACGGATTCCGGAGTAAGAGATGATGGTGGAATGAAAGCTTCACCTTCTTGGCGCAAAGGAGTTATTAGCTGCTGAATGAACTCTATTAGCCTTAGATTTTCTAACTCTAGCCTTTCTTTCTTCTCCTCTGTTTTATCTAACTTTCAAAACAAATGGAGCAATTCTTAGAGAAGTGCGCTCAGACTTATGACAGATCTGCCAACTCATGGAAATCTTGATCTATCGTGGTTGGCCCAATATCCAATGTTGTAACATCATAATCCATAGGAGTAATCTGATCTCTTGGCTTATCAATTTTTGGGACTGCCACCTGTAAGAATTTCTAGGAAGTCTTGCATGCTTTCAACTGGTTGAACTTCATCCAGTGGTCTGGACTTCTTCATCAAACTTTCGGTCAACCAAGCTGGGATAGTGGATAATTCCATCCCATCTTCTAACTGAACATCATCATTAATTCCTTTTAGAGCAGAAATTACCTCATCTCCTAGCTCTTCATTGTTCTCAAGAATCTCAGAATCTCCTGCGCCTTCAATCATCAACGTATCATCCCCTTCCAAACACTCAGTGAGGGTTTGTTCTTGGAGAGAATCCAACTGTTCTAACTCTTGGAACTCGACTTCTTGCTCATGACATGGCTCGATCTCTGCAATGGACACCTTTTCAATTACTCCAACTGATAAAGTACTTGAAGATGATGGATTTTCAGTCACTCTCTGCTTCTTAGTCTCCAATTCTCCTTCAGCTGATTCTTTTTCCTCCGTGTGAAGGTTTTTACTCAGCACCTTCCTCTTACTAGGATATGAAAGTTCATCAAGACTTTCGCCAATTACTTCCTCCTAACTTTCCTTATTGCTCAATGTGGCATAGGTAAGAGAAATTCCTTCTTTCCTCAACCTGCTGATCTGACTGTCAACCCACTCCCTTGAGTATGCTAAAATATCCTTTCATCAATATGTTCAAATCGGTCAACTCGGGTTGTGTCCAGTTAGGCAACAAAATGGGCTTATCTTTTTCCCGTTCAAATTGAGGATGTGTGTAGTCCCCGTTGTCTTTTACTTGGTCAGGTATAGGGAACAAGTCACACCTTTTTACAAGTTCAACTAGAATTCTGGGCCAAGTCCTCTTCCTGACTCCATACTCGTCCACCAAGTTAGACCAATAGTCCTCAATCTGCATAACATGAAGAGATTTCTTCCCGTGAACTCTCAGGTATGGATCATAATCGGACCTTGGATTATAAGTGTTGAACTTATAAAATTGCAATTCTACCCTTACTGTCTTGGCTGATTGTAATGAGGGGCAGACTTCTAGCATTTTTCCAATTGCAACCGGAAAATCCACTCCTTGTTTGTTCTTTTTCGCTTGAATAGAGTCTACACATGCCAGTTGCCTTGCAACTTCAAGCATAACAATCTTGTCTGTTGGATACCAAGGGAGTCTATGCGGAGCATCCGAGAATCCATGAACTCTTATATATGTAAAGGTCGGAAACTGAATAAACCAAGATCCGAACTTGTCAAGCATCACCATAGCTTCTTTAGATAGCCTCCTTTGAACTGTTCCTTGAAGCACTCGCGTGATATACATAAGGCAGGCGTCATTGGTTATCTTAAAATTGTCCCTGTAATGTAGCTGGAGCTGCGGGTAACAATCATATGCTTTGAGTTGATCTTTCTAAGTCCAACTTCCCCTTTGCAAATCAGTCCTCTATACTTAGTGAACCGTGCCAAGATATAAACCACGTAGGAACTCATGTAGAAGGTTTTGGTCTTTTCCAAGTTTCTCAACTGGAAATCGATATTATCACTTATTAACTTTGCCCAATTTATTGCTTCCATTCCCAATATGATCTCCTCCACGTATGAAAACATCCATACTTCAAAGAAGGCTCCTTGAGAAGTTCCCATAATCCTGTTCAGCATATGAATCATATCACTGTATTCTGTTTTAAAATCCGTGCAAATTAATCTTTTTGGCAACTTGGAGCAGTGTCTTTTGGGTTCCTTGATCCAGTTAGAATTGACTATGTCCATACAGGTTTCCTTGGCTTGATCAAACATGGCCTGTGATTCCTGTTGAGTCCTGTTCAACATTTTTCGACGGTGGGGAATACCAAATACTTCCCTGACAGAATCCTCTGTAAAGTATGCTAAGGTGATCCCATTAGGTGTTTTAATGGATCTTGTCTGCGGATTGTACCTTCTGGCACACTCGACCATTAGCTCACTATACTGAACTGCAGGTGGAAATCCTGCTGCTTGATGAAGTCCGGATTTAACGATATTTGTGGCAATAGGTGTGGGCATTTCGTTCTGAGTGCCAAACATCCTTCTCTTGTGTTGAACCGCATTAAACTGCTCAAAGTTGGTATCTGCTACTTTCTTCCATTTCGAGGATAACTGGGATTCTGGATAAAATTCTTTGAGGACTTCCTTTACTTGAGCTTTCCTGACTCCACCTCCCACATTCTTTGGAGAAGACATTGTGCCTGTACGAAGCTCGAAGTTAGAATATTTTAACAAATTTGTAAAAAAGGCGATTTCTTCGCTGGAGAAATTTTTAAAATTAATTTAAAAAATCCAAGAGTTGATTGAAAAGGCTGATTAAAGAATAAATTCCTAATGAAAGTTTATCCGCCTTTATTATTTTTAAAGAGCATTCATGGAATTTTTAAACAATCTTCTGGATTTTTAAAGACTTATACTGAAGTTTTCTCAAATCCACAATGGAAAATCCTTTTCCCCTTTTAAAATCGCCAATAATAACCTTACAGTTGTTTGAGAAATCTAGAAATGAAGAGAAAAAATCCCACTCTATGTTCTGGAATTAAAAAATCTCCTTGCAACTGAAGAAGAAAGACGTCTTTGGCTTGAGAGGGGTTTGCCTGTGAGAAAATTCGACTTTGCAAATAATGAAAATAAGCTCACAAGATCATCTTTTATAATAAAACCTTTCCAAATTGGTTTAGGTCGACTTCTTCTTCCCATTGGGTGCCTTTGCTTTAAAACGAAAAAAGCAATCTTATCTTGATCTTTGACTTTTCAAACAAGGCGTCCTTTTTGGCTTGACAACTAAGTTTCATTTTAAAAATAAAACTTAAGTTATTTATTCTATTTTTGCCCTTTTAGTAAAATTCGACCCTCAAGTGGACTCTTCTACTTTTCAACTGGATTTTCGCTTACCAAGGCAATTTTGCCTTAGAAAATTTTCGATTCTTTCCTTGAAAAATTCAACTCTCAACTAGAATTTTCTACTTCCCAACTGGAATTTCATTTCAACTTGGAGTTCCTGAAGTCCAGTTCAAAATTTCACTTGCCTTAGTCGATTTTCGTCTTTGTCCAACTGTGATTTCGAACTTTCCAACTGGAATTCCTTGTAGAAGGGTGATTTTGTCTTAATAAACGAATTTCCATTGGATTTCTCAATATTTCTCTTTGATGAACGGATTTCTCAACTAGACTTTCCGAAGATTCAATTGAATTTTCTTAATGGCGCACCTCTCCAGACTTAGGCGAATTTTTTATCATGATTTTCTCGCTTTTTTACTTGATTTTTGAGTGATTTTCTCTTAAAGGCGCGATTTTGTCCAGTTGATTTTTAACCTTTGCATGCACTTTTTCCAGCTTTTTCTCACTTTGCATGCGCTTTTCTCTTGATTTTTGCGATTTTTCAAGAGCTCTGCTTGATTTTTGCTTGCTTTTTAGTTCCAAAAGTGGAAACTTTCGACCCCACTGCCAGTAACACCCAGCACTTTCTAAAAATAGAAACTTACTAAAAATAGAAAAAAGCAAAAAGCAACTTTCTAAAAATAGTAAATTCCAGATTGGTCCAGAAATGCCAAAAACGAAAAAAGCAAAAAAGCAGAATCCCTAAAAAATAGGAAGTGTCAGAATTGAGCGAAAGCACAGGCGATCCTTGTCTACCGGGTCTTCTAAGCACTTCTATGACATTTACGTTCAGTTTCAGGCCCAAATTCCCAACTTGGCTCGGATGATAACTCCAAACTTTGACATGAAATTCCCAGACATCAGAGACCATGAAATTGCTACTCAAAGCTAAACCCTAAGAGCAAACCAGCGAGGGTCCCCATTTGCAATGGGGCGATGTGTGAAAAAGGTCACAACAAGGTTGTAGAATGCTGCTTTAAATGAAATGTGATATAATTCAAATGTGTCTTGGCTCTAGATGTTGAGCTCAATTTGTAAATTGTGTCATAGAATGTCAAGGCTGCAGCCAATATTTGGAGAGCAAGAAACAGCATAAGAAATACTAAGCCTGATTTTTTTCGAGGAACAAGATAGACCTCCCATGCATCTCCATTATCAAGCTCTTGAAAATCTAAGTTCTTTGAAGGTGAACAGTAACAGTGTTTGTCACTTGATGATAGTGAGGCCGCATACATCTTACTTCAAGCAGATGTCCAAATATTGGCAGTTATATGAAAAAAACATTCAAATGATATGTTCTTTGTAGTTCATTGCATTTTTGTCATGTTCCCTTTTTCCTAGCCGACTTTAACCCTCGGTTATACTAATTAAAAAGTGTAATCAAATTTGAAATTTCAAAATTTTGGCACTAGGAATTGGACCCATGTGCCTTATCTGTGGTGCATATTTATTAGTCTTCTGGGTTCTGGATTGGAATGTCTGAAATTTTAGGGTATTTTTCAGTTGTTTCCATAAGATTATACCTGCCAGGACGCAAACTGTAGCCTTCTCTTGTCAATTTCCTCTCAGGATCACAACATTCTGATCAGGATTCATTTTTTATATATAGCACAGGACTGATTATCACATGTTGACCCCCAGTCACTGAATTTGAAGAGGAATCATACATCGCTCCAGGCCGCAGGCCATATTTTGCCACTCAGGAAGTGTCTTCCACCAGTGAGCAGTCAAGGACATAGAGGTGCAACTGTCCCCCAGCTCAGGGTATAACAGTAGGCAGATCTACAGGGCTTTTGGGAAATATTGACCAGGAGGCACCCCTCTTCTAGACTTCTCAACCAAGATACCTCAGAGATAAACCTGCAACCACCAAAGCGCTACACACAGCACTGCCACCTCTGCACACCCACCTGGGATTGCCCAGTCTTACAGTGCCTTTACTCAGATCTTAACCACAGCTGGGCGACACAGAGATAGTGTCTATTCAGACCTCAGTCACAGTGGGGTGATACATAGACAGTGCTTACAGCTGGTGACCAGTCAACGAAAGGTGTAACAGGTGTGAGTTCCAGCTGGATCTTGAAAGAAATTTACAATTTTAATTTCCTCAGTTGATAATGATAACATTGGAAAATAAGACACTGAGATGCTGTGCAGCTCCTAAACTCATCAGATCTAAACAGTCTATTCTGTGATTTATAGTATATATATATTCCTCCTCTGGTTGGTTTCCAATCACTATAGTTTTCTGTGATGAATGATTGAAATGTGAATCAGTAAGTAGTAAGTACCCAGTGAGATAAGTGCAGGAACAGTACAATTTTCCAGTGTTCAGGAGCTCTTGACAACACTGGAAATTGCTTCAGAATTTCTATTCAAAGAATATTAGTTTTTTGCATGAAATACATGGAATATATTCCATGAACTGCAAGGAATTAAAACAAAAATTGATCTCTTTTTAGATCACTGCAGTTGTAATTGTCCTCTGACTTAGCTGTCTGTGTTCATTGGGTGCAATTTTAAATAAACTATTGCCTATAATGTCAAATGATGTACCCCTAAAAGCTGAAGAAATTACAATAAATTTTTGTGTGACAATAAGTAGCCAAGCAAATCTCTAGCATATGAAGATGTGAAAAACCAACACTCTTCAAAGAGTATCAGAGTTATGTTTTTATATGTAGTGTTCTGTTAGACTTGACCAATTACAACTGCAGATATTTGCTAACCTTTTCACAGAATTCTAATCAGTTCAAAGTTGCATATCCTGCTTTCTATTTACTTATTGATGGGATTTGTGCATAGCAAGCACATTGCAGACAAGGCTATGAGAATGTTTCCTTAAAAATACATCAAAATCCCTTCACATTGACCCTATCCAGCATTTAAGTTTTCTGACTTCAGGTGCTGCAGATTGGTAAAGAGATCTATCCATGATATACCTATACCTACCTTGGTAGCCTGTGTTAGCCAAGCTCACTCATGAGTCATGATGTCAATATTGAATAAAGAACAATGAAATGCATGGCAGTCAGAAGAAGGGCCAAGTGCTTTTGTTGCATAAGAGACCAAGGATTGCTCTTCAAATAATAAATAAATGCTTGCCTCAAATCTAGAAAAGTGTGGCCTTATTTGAGCACAGCTAACGATTTGTGGTTAAAAAGCTTGTAAAATTGATCCGGCCTCATTGTATATATCTGAAATTAGTGCATAGTGAGTGATCATCTTTAAAGGGTCATGCCTCACAACTTTGAAATTAGTGCATAGTGAGTGATCATCTTTGAAGGGTCACGCCTCACAACTACCAGTAACTGATCATTTGATAAAAGTTAGAAAAAGTGAAGTAATCTAGTAACAAGTGCTGCAGCAGGTTTCTTAGGGCTGGTATAAATGGATGGATAAGGGACCTTTGTATCCACATGGAACCATTATTTCAAATGCTTCAGCACCTATGTGGAATTGTTCTTCATATGCAAATATGTATGATCATACACAGACATAGTAGACCACCTGCTTTAAGGAGCGTATAAACAGAAACAAAGTTTTACAGCTACTGATTATGTGCTTTTGGATCTGATTTTCATTTTTTAAATATCAGGCTGCCATTAGACATCTTGTTTTTGGGCAACAATATCCAAAGATTTTTCATGGGATGAATGTTGATTACAACACTATGTTTTTAGTTTACCCATCAACAAGAATTCAATAATATTAAAAATAAAAGTTGAAAAGATAACAAAACTGCATATTTTTAATTTAATAATAATCTTATAAACCAGTCATTCCTTCTCCCGCAACATGTTACTGGGGTGCATATCTAGTGGAGGAGAAAGGGATAGCAATCATTCTTACACATATAAATTGGTTGACATAGATGAGAGGATCCAATAGTTGAACAAGATCGAATACTTGTGAGAGTAATTGGAAATTAAAAGAGCATTCCTCTTTGGTATAATACTAAAGAGCAAAGTTGCATGGATACAGATACGGATACGATATCGGATATGGATACGACCATTTTTTAAGACCCCTAATATGGATACGGCTGGATACAACATTCATAAAAAAACATACACATATATTTCTAAGTTATTAGAGGAGATTTTCATTACTTTAAAAGCAAATAAGAAAATATAAATTAAAATAATATTAACAATTTAGTAAAGAATAAGTAGTTAAATATATATTAATAAATTTTATTTATATTTAAAGAAAAAGTTTTTTTTTTTTTTAAATCTCTAACATTTAAACAATATGATATAAATATAAAATTATAAACAATTAACTTTTTTAAATTTGTAAAAATTAAAACATCGAAAAAATAGTAGAGTTGTATTGGAAGAAGACTTAGAAGTTAGAAAAATGGGTTGCTGAAATAGAAAAACATTTCATTTGTCTTCCTCATTTGGTGTAGGTTTTATTTATACAAAACAAAACAAAAAATTGCATGATTGGAGTTTTTTAAGATAATATTTTGGAAGATTCACGTCAGCTTTTTTGAAAATCAAATCACATAGTATATGGCACGGCTGGAAAATCAAGGTTTTTGGGCACGTGCGGGTACGGTATCCAACGTGTGTCCATGGCGTATCGCACAAGTATCTATATCGGATACGGGGATACACGTGCCCGGGGAGGGGCAGGGGCATATCCGGCTACTCTGCTAAAAAGATATTATATTCCAAACTAGTAACTAAACAAAAATTATTCCTTAGAACAAGTCACATCAAAAAAAATTAACAAATTATGTGATGAACCATAGGCACACCAAAAGACATGACTTAATGTACAAGTTAAGGATCAGTTTTTTTTTCCTTGTATTTAAAGCCTCTTCTGGTAAACACTTTAAAAAACAGTCATTCACATAATATCAACACCTGAGATCCCCGGTTCAAGAGATAAGGGAGAATAGTAATGCATGCATAGGAAATAGGGGGCAAAAAGAAAAGTTGGAAGCAACTAAGAGCAAAGGGTACCTCCCTTTGATTCCCATCTAAAACTCAAATTTGATGGGGCCTCCAACAGGACTCCAGGTGTAGCGGGTGAGGGTTTTCTAATAAGGGCCTCTAAAGGTAGTAGCCTAGTTTATGATGATTCTCTTTTCTTTGGTATAAAGACAAACAACAAAGCAGAGTGGGAATCATTGATAGCTGGATTAGGTGCTGCTCTTATGCAGAATCGAAAACATTTAATAGTTGATGGTGACTCACAGGTGGTTATTAATGTCACTATCAAAGGTGTCAATCCAAAATGGAGCCTTAATAGGTATACAGAAGTATCAAAGTTAAAGGACAAATTTGAGTCTATCAATTTTCTTCATTGTAAATGTCATCTAAACTCTGTAGCAGACTATCTTGAAAATACTGGAGTTAATCAAGAGTCAATAATAGCAATATATAGTCATTTACTTACTTTGTGGCCTGATATAAAACAGTAATTACATTGTAAACTTCCTTGAGATAGTAGGGGAAGTTTCTTTGGTAAGGCCAGAGTGTGGCCTTCATAATTATAAGCAATAATTAGAGGACACCATTCCTCATTAAGAGTTGTCCGCTTGATGTTTGAAGTAGGGATGAGGCATATGAAAGGCTCCAATTGAGGTGGAGTGTTATTGCTTAGGAGAGGCAGCTGTGGTGGATTGGCAGGATTGTGGATAAACTTTGTTTGGCTCAAGTACAGTGGCAGGAGACATTAATTGTTGTGTTCTCATGCACATGGGAAGATGTAAATAAATTGAGATGAATGTGATAGAGGAAAACCAAGATTGCTGAAGGTGTTTAGAGGGGTTTCACTAGTTTTGCTTGTGTCTCAGAGGCTGTTTCTTTGTTGTGAGCATGATGGCAAGTAAAAGCAGCTTGGGCAAGAGGAAGGAGAGCAAGATTCATAGCTCTATTTCTGCCAGGAGGTTGAAGATCATTTTTGCGTATGAATACAAAAGCTGCACTAATATTTGTCAAAAGTGTTCTTGGTGTTAAGGGCTTGGAAGCTGGCAATAGGTCCAAGGCGGCTATCTGCAGAGACATTATTACCAACCTTTCCTATTTCATTTAAGACATGGAGATTAGGCTCTGGTTGTTAAAGCTATTCCTACCAGACTAGTTTGGGGCAATGGCTTTGGTTATTGAAAAAGGTATTGCAGGGAGAGATGGGCAAGAAAGTGGCAAATATTTAGGTTGTAGTTTCAATCTCCTCTTCGGCTCCTAAGCATTGCAGGGAGGAGGAGCTTGAGGTTCTTTATCTTCAGGTTGGTTTTCTCCACACTTTCTGTAGTGATAATGGTAAAGTTTTAGCGGGCTCACATGCTTTGCATTCCCAGGATAGAGTGGAAGTGGGCAGTGTCCTATGTTTTGCAGAGCCTCCATAGTACCATACATAGGGCCCACTGCCAAAGGGCACTATGCTATGCTTCCCCTCACTGGCAGGAGCTCATCCGAGGAGAAGGGCTTCTAGGGTGGTGAATTGGGCACAAGCTGTTGCTAATGATGGTCATGGTGCAGATGCCAAGCGTGGGCATTGGGGTGTCATATAAGGTTGGGTTGGCGGTTAAATGTCCATATATCCCTCAAGCTGGTATATGGGCGGGGTTCTGTTGCTAATGTGTTCTAAGGTGTTAGTAGGGTTTGTGTTTTGGTCAAATAATAGTAGAATATATGAGCATAGTATGTGGCAGTATAGTGTTTTTCATTTGGTAGTGATCTTTCTGGACTGGAAAGTATTATCTCAGGAATGTATGCTCTGTATTTTCATGGGCTGGGATGCCAATATAACCCGTTATTCAAAAAAATATATAAATACCTGAAATGAAAATTGGAGATTTGGAACATGCTACTAGTCATATGATAAAAAATTGGTTCATTGGCCTGACTACACATGAGCTCAGGGAACCTGCCAAAATACATTGCCCAACCCCAATAGAGGGAGATTTAATCAAAAATATAAATACAATAAATGTTAGGACTGGTTCAGTCCATCAGAACAATCCAGATCAATGGAGAGAGATTAAATCAAATAAATAAATACAAATGTTAGAACTGGTTCAGTCCATCAGAATAATCCAGATCTAGATCAGATCCAGCAAAATCATTCCAACTATAGTATTATCTGCCAATATGAACATTCATGATCCAGCCTTTAGATATAAGATTTGGAGGGAAAATTTCCTCCAAGAGAAAATATTTATAAATAATTAACAGAATAAAATACAAAAGTAAAACAAAAACAGCATCAGAGCATCATAGCACCAGAATTATGGTTCAGTCAAAAATTCAAATATATAAAATTAAGTGAAATGAGGCCCACATGTAAGATCTCTTAGATTAATCAACCCATTCTCACATTTTGACTAAAAATAGTAATACAGATGTTTAAAAAGGTTAATATTTGCAATTAAATCATCCAGAATTCCCACAGAAAATTGTGAAACTTTAAGAAGTTTCATGATAGAATGGCATTTAGAGTACATCAAAAATTCTGAAACATAGAGCTGTAGCTGTCAAATACTTATAGTTTTGGTAACAGAATACCTACGAAAATTGGTGGTGCCTCCTCTCCATCATCGCCTTTCCAGAACTTCACTTTGCGAAAAAATATTTCAGCGCTTCCCTTAGGTACCTCCCCACGATCTGGAGCCCCAAAAACAGCACAGTCACACTGTTAATAAATAACTTCAAAAAAATAAGAAACACCTAAATCTTACTAAATTCATATCCAAATGACTACTTAGAGATGCCATATTTTAGGAGGCACAACATGATTGACAAATATGGAATAAGACCTAAGAGGATTACAGTCTTGAAATTATTTACATTTAGAAATCACCTTAAAGCAGATAACAGAACAAAGAGCATAAAGGCTTTTTCTAATAAACAAAGCATGTATCAATCATTCATGAGGAAACAGCTAAAAGCAGAGGAATCACAATAGCAAGAAAAGATGCAAAACTAAAGAAATGATTTCTGCCCTTTCCTAAGATTTACAGGCAACTGAAGCTACAATCTTTTTAAAACCTTTTATCATGTAAATTGGGCATTTATTTGCTGCTACTGATCGCTTCAAACTGAGGAGAATTTTATCTTTGTCAAGTATGACTAAAGAAGGACAGATGCCTTCCTCTATATTAGCTTCCGGTGTTACTATACCAATACTGCTATGGGAAGCTTGGAGGCAAATAAAGGTATTTCAGTTTGGCCAATCTTGGTTCTAACTATGTTTGGAAGCAAACAAATAGCTACAGTGATGCATGGGGTATAGAACCCATCAGAAAGTTTTGATACACATGATTGTTTTCAGCTAGTCCAGTGGTTAATAATGCTGAGTAGTGGTTATCCAATGTGAAGGCTCAAACCCTTCAGGAGTTGAACACTGTAATCAGCTAAATTATGCTCCAGACTGTGATTCCCTAGGAAAACTAAGTCTTGTATATGATATTTTAACCTTAACGAAGATTTTCTAGGTTAAACCTAGTAATTCACAAAAACTATTATTTAGTGTTAGTAAATATCAATGTTGACAATAATCTTCCTATATTTTCAACTCTCACACTAAGCTGATATGATAACAAACAGGGAAAAAGAGAAGACCATGTGACTTAATCTAGAGTGTTACACTAAATTTTAAATGTTATTGCAGGATGTAGTTTCTCAAGAGAGCACCTTAATACCTTTCAAGCATGGCAAACATTCCAAGTGGTTTCATGGTGATTTTGGAGTTTGCCATGATCAATTAAATTTGCCTATTTTGCATTAAATTTTAAGCATCTAGACACTTAAGCCATTAGGGAAACCATGATTACTCCATGTGTAAAGAATCTTTTTGCTCATCAATGGCATTTACTAGAATTCTGAACCACTACTGACAGCTTTCCATATTCCTCAGATTTTTCCAAATTATAAATATACTTTATTTTCTCCACTAAGTTCAGGTTACAGCTACATATGAACCGAGCTTGACTTAACTCTTTCAACTCATACCCTCTTATCCCACTTCACAATATATTAAAAATATAAAGCAACTTTGTGGAAAGGCGCAGTATACATAGATTTCTACATTTTGAAGACTGAAAGGCCTGAACCAGAACACTAATGGGCATTGGTGGTATTCCCAAAATCTCTTTCTTCTTGATATAATGGGTGTCTGAATTAACTGCTCGCCTTGCAAATTCTCAGGAACAACCAACCACATATTAGGATTGACAGGCACCACCAAGAGGAACCAGTTGCTGTAGCCTGGTTTGAATCCTCTTTCCACATGTCACTAAGGGCCGATCTGATATCACCATCATATCTACTATCTATCATACCTGGCCATATAGCTAGTAGGGCTGTTGAGTCTCGGCCTAGTAGCATATATTTAGGAATTTGCTTCATAAAAAGATACAGAAGAACATTCTGTTGGGGCCAGAGTCATTCCAATCATGAATGCCATGCATCTGACCAAAACCTCCAATTTCAACCTGCTTCTCCACACATCATTTCCCTGGTACATGATGGCTGTTGGGATTTTCTACCACTTTCAGCGGTGAATCATATGATTTCCATTAGTGTAATGTCCCCGATTTAGGGCTGGGTCAGCCACCTTCATATTTTAAATAGATAAATAAATAATAAAATCATATTATAATAATAATTAATTAATATTAAAATAAATTTAAATTATTAATGAATAACATTTAAATTTATATTCTGGCCGACCCTTTTGTTGTTGGTGCAATAATTTAATATTTGAATTTTCCTTTGTGAGGCCGACCCCTTGGTTGGCAATGTATTTACATAGGGTCACTTGGTTTGTTTTCATCATGGGAGATTTGGAATAAGCACGACAGACCAGCAGGAGGACGAAAACTCTTATGCTAGGAAGGTGAATTGGACGGAAACCCAGTTCATTGATGGGAAGGGTTCATCACAGAGGCCTAATTGGACTTCAACGGCGATTTAGGAGCAGATTGTATATGCAAATCTGAGATAAGTTTAGGTGCAGCTCTTAGGGTTTGATATTTCATTCATTGTTCACGTTGCAAGTACTTTCAGACTTATCTATTCTGTGAAATCTGGTTTGTGTGGGTTGTCACACCCGTTTAGACGTGTTGTGATCACATTCCATATTGCTACTGTTTGGTAATGTTCATATTTTGCATCTGCTGGGCGAATTTGTCATCTTCAGATCTAGGGCAGAGTTGTTACAGTTTGTTACACTCGGATTTAGGGCAGAATCATATTCAGTTCTATTGGTCGAATTCATTGCTGAATCTCCTAGGTGAATTAAGGTCTTGCTGGCACATTTTCTTTGGGAAAAGTATACTTCTCTTCCACTTTACATCAGTCCCCAGAAGTGCAGAAACTAGGGCTTACTGTAACTTAGCAGCAATCATTATGAGACAGCGACTCATGTTGTGAATGCATATTTGGCATAGGAGGCTTGGCATTATTGATATTGTTATTGTTTCCATTTTGATCCATGAATGAAGATGTTATTGTGAATAGTGAATGTGTATATATCTGCTGTTTGTACTCATCTACATATTCAGCTTTTGCATTGGAATATCAGAATTTGGGTTCAAGGCTAACATTGTGGTCAGATTTGAAGATATCCCAATTCAGGGATATTACAGCGGTATCAAAGACTTGATCCTGCCAGCCTGTGGATCCATTTGGTGAAAGAGCATGGAATGGCGATTGAAGCTCCAACCTCAAATAAAGGACATAGATCTTGATCAAGAGCAGTATCAGACTAAAGCTTCTGAAATTTTGGAGTCTTGGACCAATACCAAAGCTTGTTAGATCATGCAAAGGCTTGTATTCCCCTTGATGTGTACTTGAGAGCACACGAGTCCGACTACTCCCACAAAAGAGGACTTTATGACTACATAAGACAGATGAAGAAAGATGAGGAAGATTCAAAAATGGCTAAAGAGGAGGAAGTCATAGAGCAGGAAGAAAAAACAGAGCCACAAGATATCACAGAACAACCACAAGAGGAACCTCATAAGCAAGCTAGAGATAACGATGGCTTGTTGATCCCTAAGGATAATGTGCACCAACAGCAGATTCATGAAGTAAAGACTCCATTGGGTGAAGAGCTCGAAATGAAGGAAGTGGTGCCTCAACTTCAAGTGATATCCAAGAAGCAACCAGCCAAGCTTTAGGAGAATCGAGTGAGTTTGAAAAGGGCATTGCATTTGAGCATGAAGTCTTTAATCCTCATGGAAGAGTTTATATTGGGCCAATACCCATTGAAGAGCATGAAGCAATATGGAAAGAGAAATTTGAGGTGGAGGAAGGCACTAAGGAAAGGAGACCTTTTGGAGTCCGGAAGTGGATTGGAATCGATGGCCCTTGGAGTACGATGACATGGGATCCAAGAATTGACATTTTTTGCTGCACTATTTCTTTGGGATCTTGACACAAGGATTGGCTTGCTACCGTTTACATCAGAGTTGAACAGCAGAGGTTTGGAGTACAAACACCATCACTTGCTAGTCGTCTCGACATTAAAGGACACAAGCTCACAATTGCTTGAGGACAAGCAATTTCCGGGACAGGACTGTAATGTCCCCGATTTAGGGCTGGGTTGGCCACCTTGATATTTTAAATAAATAATAAAATAATATTAATAATAATTAATCTATATTCTAGCCGACCCTTTTGTTGTTGGCACAATAATTTAATATTTGAATTTTCCTTTGTGAGGCCGACCCCTTGGTTGGCAATGTATTTATGCAAGGTCACTTGGTTTGTTTTCATCATGGGAGATTTGGAATAAGCACGGGCCGGGCCAGACAAGCAGAAGGACGAAAACCCTTATGCTAGGAAGGTGAATTGGACGGAAACCCAATTCATTGATGGGAAGGGTTCATCACAGAGGCCTAATTGGACTCCAACGGCAATTTAGGAGCAGATTGTATATGCAGATCTGAGATAAGTTTAGGTGTAGCTCTTAGGATTTGATATTTCATTGTTCACATTGCAAGTACTTTCAGACTTATCTATACTGTGAAATCTGGTTTGTGTGGGTTGTCACACCCGTTTAGACATGTTGTGATCACATTCCATATTGCTACTGTTTGGTAATGTTCATATTTTGCATCTACTGGGCGAATTTGTCATCTTCAGATCTAGGGCAAAGTTGTCATAATTTGTTACACTCAGATTTAGGGCAGAATCATATTCAGTTCTATTGGTCGAATTCATTGCTGAATCTCTTAGGTGAATTAAGGTCTTGCTGGCACATTTTCTTTGAGAAAAGTATACTTAAATTCCGCTTTACATCAGTCCCCAGAAGTGCAGAAACTAGGGCTTACTGTAACTTAACAGCAATCATTATGAGACAGCAACTCATGTTGTGAATGCATATTTGGCATAGGAGGCTTGGCATTATTGATATTGTTATTGTTTCCATTTTGATCCGTGAATTAAGATGTTATTGTGAATGGTGAATGTGTATATATCTGCTGTTTGTACTCATCTACATATTCAGATTTTGCATTGGAATATCAGAATTTGGGTTTGAGGCTAACATTGTGGTCAGATTTGAAGATATCCCGAGTCGGGGATATTACAGTTAGCTATATATCTCCTATAGGTGTATATGTGTGCATGTGTGTATCATACATATATGATATATTATATATACATATGTTTACATACATATGATATATTATATACATACATATATAACATATGGATATATACATACATACATATATAACATATATGTTTATAATATATCATATATATGTATATACATGTCTGTATGTCTATTTACAGACATATGTTATATCATACATATATAGAGTATGTATAGAATATATCATACAAATGTATGAAATATTATATACATGCATGTATGTATTTCTATATATATGATTTGTGTATATACATACATACATGTATATATATGTATATATGACCTCAGACCCCTACCCTAGTTTTAAAAAGTAACAAACAAAATTTGTTTTGAGCCCATATGTGCATGTGCATGTGCGTGTGTGTTTGTGTATGTGTGTAACCATATATATTATATTTGCACCACCATCTTGAAATTTGCGTCCACCGTCCCCTATCCCTAAAACCCATCCCTAGCATCCCCCATCTCCCATTCCCAAAACTTCAATGCACAATGCTAAAGATTAAGCTATCATTGAGCAAGAAGCAATTAGAGATAAATCTGTTCTATATACTGAGAGACAAGGACCGTATTAGGTCTCAAAACCGCTGCTCCACTTCTTAGAACCAAATCTCACTCACAAGGCCAAGGTTGTTGTCATGCAAGTGAAATCAGCTCATCAACAAAACAATGGAGGACTCTGAGCTAACTCTACGAGAGTGGGTTATGCCTCCTACGCTTTCAGCTCAACTTGGACTCAAGAGGGTGTTCCCAAGGGTATACCTTAACAGGTATTAAAATCACATAAAATGAACAATAGAAAATGTAGACGGCCAAACCCAACTTGTTGTCTTGGTTCCAAAGATTGTCATTGAACCAGAAATAACTGACTGCCTCAACACCTCTATATAGCTGATACAAAAGTGCAAGCATAACCCGCATGAGAATAGATTCATTTGAGGCTCACTGAAGATAGATCCCTAGTTATGATATGAGGTCAGGGATGTGCAGAAGCTAATCCTACTCCTACACTATTGGTTTAATGCTTTGATAGTGTGAGATTGGTGAGGTGGACTAGAGACCGGTGCCTTATTCATTGGGCTACAGAGTCATAGATAATAGAAAAGAAAACAATGGAGGAAACACAGAAGATTTAATCTTGACACAAATGCCATCAAATTAGAAGAATTATATAGTGAGCATACTTAGTAATCCAAACTGAACTGCATGAATTCATATGTAATACACAGATGATTATTACAAGCCTGTAATATTTTAAAATGTAGTCACATTATCAAATATCCATTACAATCATGTCACCAAGTGTGACATGAGAAAAACTTCACAACAATGATGATTTTTCTAGAGAAATACAAATAGCGTGAAGACATTCACTGCACAATGCAAATACATTTAATCCTTCACATGCCTCACAAATTCACTACCCTTTTGCAACTAGAAATGGCATGGTTGAAACCCTAAACAAATCCTTGAACCTGCGTAGCCTCAAGACAACACCATCAAAACCAACCTCTCTTTCAAATGATCAAAATTGTGCATATAATAGCAGCCAAGCGTAACCCTAATTGCTGCACACTGTAGCAACTCAAAATGCAAAGCCTAGATCCTTTCCCCTGCCCAAAATGAATGCTTCATATTGATGGACAACATCTATAATTACTTCTAGTAGTTGGGCGACATGGCACATTGATTGTTGGTAGGTGGAGCAAGTGGAAAATAAAGGCATGCAGCACTTTACCTCTACCAATTCACCTTTTGCAGAAATCCAAGCCATATTTGGATGTCTAAATTAACTTTTTGTGGAGAATTGGCACCCATTCGATTATATCTAGATGCCTCCGAAATTCCCACAACAAATCCGCACCCATTTCTACCTTTTTTTGGCTTTTGTGGAAATTTGAGTTGAACCAGGATATGCGGAAATCCACCTTGTATCCAGATCTGGCAGAGAAACCATTGGCATCAAGATCTATCCTGAACCCCTCAAAACCTCTACAATACCTCATCTTGCGGAACTTTGCCCCCCCTTAGGACATATCCAAACACCCCCAAAATTTCCACAAACACTTTATTGCTTTCTCTAGTGTGACCAAAACTCTTTTTTGCCCACCATGAACCACCACCACTCATGCAACTTCAACATGTTTACTTCATCAAAGCCTAGGCCGAAACTAGAAACAAGGAACCAATGGTTCCTGGTTCCTAGTTCCTAGGGAACCCCTAACCACATCCCCTTAGTCACTTTCCTTTTGCCTTAGCTTCGCCTCCATATTCCTCTATCAAGGGTTCCATGGGAACAAGGAACCAATGGTTCTAGGTTCCTATGGAACCTCCAACCACTTCACTTGGCCACTTTTGACTTCAACCTTAGGGAATATGCCAAAAACAAGAGAAACAAACCATCAAAAGTTTCATAGGAACCAAGAACCGTTGGTTCGTAGTGCCTATGGAAGCTCCGACCACCTTATAATTAGCCGATTTTCTAACTTTCTAAGTTTGAGGAATTGCCTGAAATACATGGCAGGGGAACACAAAGTAAACAACATACTTTGACATGATGACCCTTATGGGATTCCTCAAATCAATTATTGACAAAGGGATCAAATACAAAATATCCTCTACTCCTATTTACTATTTGTGGATAGCATCATGATAGGAGGAGAAGCTTAAGTATGGAAAGAGATTTTGAAAAGATTTGAAAATGCAGCAAGTTAGCTAATAAATTTATAAAAGTCCAAAGTGTTTTTTTGCTAAAGTTAATCAGAACTTTCCTTTTTTCCAAAATAAAGGCAAAATGAAATTGATAGTTAAAGAGGAAAATTACAAGAATGGATTAGTTCATAGTCACTATAGGTCCTATAGAGTTGAGATGCGTACAAGAATGTCAAGGGTAGGAGATGCTAAAAGATTATCAACAGAAATAATACATAATGAAATACCTAAATAAAGAACAAAACAAAGGCTAGTTAGCAAATGACTTGCATGATGCTTATTTACAATAAGATTGTTTGTATAAATTCATTGCTTGACAAAGAAGAGGCTAGCAAAGTGTAAGAGAACTCTTCAAAAGACCCAGTTATGGTGCACTTGTTCATGTTAAAAATTGGATGATCCAAAAATAGGGAGCTCTAGAGGAAAGTGTGAATCTTGAGAGGACCAAGTGAGAGATGAGGTTTCCAAAAAGCTACAGGACTGTCAATTTGTTTCCAGATCTATAACCCCACTCAGAGAGCTAGGGATCTCAAGTTGAAAGCAAGGGATCTGATAAAGAATACTTTCAACAGGTTTATTAATTGGGCTAGGCTAGTGATGTCTAGTGCAGAGAAATGAGACTCGCTAAGACTCGGCTACACTCGGCGAGTCCCGAGTCGAGTCACCCCAGCCGAGTCTGGGGGGCTCAGGCTAGAACTTGGCCGAGACTAGATGAGTCCTGGCGAGACTCACGCATGCATGCTTGAAAAGTGCAAAAAAACATAAAATTTAAAGTTAAAACTTTTTTTTTTTTAACTTATTGTGAATGCAAAATGATGTATGCCATGAAGGTTTCTATGGTTTTGGAGGTCTTAATTTGGGCTTGGTGGCGAGGGCTTTGCCCCTCGACCCCGCCCTATATCGCGATAGGGAGCACACTAGGGGCGCTGCCCCCAAACCCCGCTAGGGGCATTGCCCCCAAACCCCCACGAGGGCTACCCCTCAACCTCGATGGGGGCGTTTTCCCCATACCCCCACGAGGGGCGCTACCCCTTGACCCTGCCGCCCTCAAACCCCCACAAGGAGCACTGCCCCTCAACCCCACTAGGGGCATTGCCCCCTAACCTCCACAAGGGGCGTTGCCCCTCGACCCCACTAGGGGCACTACCCCCAAACCCCCACAAAGGGCACTGCCCCTCAACCTCATTGGAGCAATTGCCCCCAAACTTGAGATTATGGCTACTGCATCATCCAAAACCTATCTTAGACGCACTCGTAGGAAGGATGCAAGCCCCTTTGAGCCATAGACTTCTAATTATTGTTTTGATATTTCATATTTGTTTGGAACATTTGATGTCATGGATTTCATATTCCATGAGTTTTGTATACATTTGAATCTTTGACTATATATCTAAGTATGCTATTTCCTTCAGCAGCTCAGCTACAGTGTGCATTTGTACTTATGTGATCAATGTATACTTGTGTATGTGATCAAATTAGCTTCTATTTGATGATGTTATTGTGTCTTTAAGGTTTATTTAATAAAGGGTGCATGAAACAAGTTTTAAATCCTTAAAAATCTCTAAATTTCTTGGGTTTTTCACTTTGTCAAGTTTGCGTCGAGTTTGGGCATCGAGTTTTGAGTTGAGTCACCCTCACCGAGTCCGAGTCTCGTAACTATGGTCTAGTGTATTTCCTTTTTGCAAGAGACATAGCTGCTTTTCTACATGAGCTCTACATTTTTGCATTTTTTGGATCACAATAAAGCGCATCCTCAATAACCACAATGTAGTATTGTTGATTTGATTGCAAGTCACAAGCAATTCCTTGTAAGCAACCAAAAGGAAACTCCATCAATTTGCAACATGCAAGTCCACACAAAACCAAAATTCCATGAATCCACAACATGCAAGCACATGCAACTTGTGTATCCATCCATGCAAGTCCAATTTAACATAGATCCACAACATGTAACCAACAAATGCACACGTCCAACACACAAATCATGCACACAACTATATACAACTACACTGATCATACATGCAACCAAATTCTCTATTTTGAACCTCAACAACTCAAAATACAATGTCATTGAATCATGAAATTCTTCTTGATTTGTTTCTATTCTTTGTGCCTAAAAAGCAAGATCGCCTATGCAAAGCTTCCATTCATAAAAAGATTAATACCACAAGGAAGGTGTCTCCTCCTATAGCCCAAAACCAAGTTTTGATAACAAATGAAAGAAAACTTGATAGTTGCTACATTAATCCTATGAGAAAATCAATATAATAAATTACAAATGTAAAGAATAACACAAAGAAAACATGTACCACAAGATATACCCTGGGAAAATGTCATGTTCCCGCCTCAATAAGAGATTAAACTCTTATGAGGTTGGCCCAATAGTGTTTCTTAACACTTTAAGTTTAATTTAAATAATAATAATAAAATAAAATTTAAATTAAGAAATAACATTTAAATTTCATCTGGTCGACCTTCTTCAATCGGCACCAAAAATAATATTTGAATTTGGATCTGTCTGTGGCTGACCCCTTGGTTGGCATTCAAAAGTCAAGTATTTCAGCCAACTCATTAGTTTAGTTTTGATCATCTGGGAATGAAGACATATTTATCCTGATCGTGTGGAGAGGGAACCCTCTACAGATCAACTCTCTAGTAGGACGAAAACCTTACCAGGGCAGTGTGTATTCATTCCATCCTGTACACAAATCCAATTCTAAGTTGCTTCATTTCTCATCGCAGGTTTAAGCTAGCGAGACGCAGTTAAGGGAGGAGATCTCACGTGGAGCTTTGTGGCCGAGCCATTGGCTCTGGCATCGAACCTTCACACCAAAGACAATATTCCACCTGAGCTTATTCAAAGGCTAACACAGGATATATTGGAACCTACTAGATCCACCAAAAACACTGTCGGGACACAATTAGGTTCATGATTGTGGCTCGGGAGTCACTATTTTGAGCCTTCCAGCATTGGCAGATTAAGCAACGCACAAGAGAGACACCACGATATTGAGATTGAAGACATATACTCCGGAGAACTAGTCGCACTAATTGTGTTATTTCCAGCGACTGCCCAGACCAACGAATTTAATTGCAACATCATTGCCGAATTATTTGTATATGTGCATCGGGAGCCATCATCATTCAGATTCTATTTGTACTTTCTACTTGTGATTAGACTCATTTGGTCCATCTACAATTTCATGTTCAATGTATGATTATGTTTTGAGATTAAGTCTGCGACTACTCTATGTTCTGTAATAATCTGGAAATTCATTGATCTGGAATAATATTGCATATATCTAGATTCTATTACTTCTAAGGTGCAAAATTGGGATTCAGCATCTTACAAAAAACCCCTTCTCCAAAGCACACCCAATTTGTTATCAGCAACAAATTTGTTAAAATATAATATCAAAGTATCAATGCTCTATTAGGAGAAGGAGATCTCCAACCACTAGCTTCATGGAGTGAATATGGCAACATAACCCTACACATACAAGTGCATCCCCTTTTGCATAAAACCACCAACCCATACATCTAATATATAAGCAAGTCCAAACCTATAAACCATAAATGGTTTTCAAAAACCATATGCCAAATCCATGAGCCCAAGAGTGGCATCCAACCTTGTGCTGTGTCAACACAACCAACATTAGAACGTTATTTGCATGGAATATTTCACCCATCAAACTTGGGCACTCCGCTTTAGAGTTTTCCACATTTAGCCAAGATGCTTTATGGCGTGTCAAACTTACATGTATAAGTTGGTCAATTGCATAGTCCACTTTCTAACTCCTCCTTTGAATGCTCTTATATGTGTCATAAAATCTCACACACGTCATAAAATGTCATAGACACTCTCACACATCTTACAAGACATAAAAGCTCTCTTACACACATCACAATACACATTTCATGTGGCCAACAATGCCGCATAAAGTGGGACACCCATTTCCACATTGGCATATAAATAATACAAAATAAATAAATAAATATGAACATTAGGAATTGAAAAGTGTATTGACACATAATCCCAACATCTTAGACCGAAAGCAAAAACAGGGATCTAGACATCAGTTTCTTTTGGGGGGATAGGATAATTTAGTTTCTGCTGGACCAAGCTACGGATTTCAAGGCCCTGCGAGCAAGCTAGAAGACAAGTACCACCAAGGTACGAATACATCAATGAAGAAATGTCATTGCAGGATTATTAATGTCTGGATGGATACATTTAAAGAGGTATCGAAAAAGTTGGTGCTCTTTGATCTCTTCTAATCTCTTTTCCAATTCCTAGAAGAAATTCAATAAACGAACTCGAATGGAATGGGTCAAAGCTGTGAATCTCCAAAGTGAAAGAAGGTTACAAAATAATAGTGTGTGACCAAATCAAGAGAATCAACTGCTTCCCAAAATTGACAACCAAAAAGCACTTCCAAAAGCTTTTCTATGCTGGCTATGAGAAATAACATCTTAACAAAAGATAATTTATACAAATGAGGGTAGATTGGCCCATTCATGTGCATTATGTGTTAAAATAATTAGAAAAATGGACCTCGTATATTTATCCACTGCTCCATTGCCTACGAAATCTAGAAGTGCTTCTCCCAAAGGTTTTACAATGAGTGAATACCCCACCTAAAGGTAATGGATTAGCTAAAAGCTTGGTGACCAAAAGTAAATTCGCAGCCTCTGAAGTTGGTATGGAGAATAGAACTATCAACAATTATTTGAAAATTCAGCTTCAAAGGAAAAAGAGGATTTTTCAAGAAACAAAATTCACAAAGGACTTGCTACAAAAATTGCAGTGGCGATAGGTGAGCTCGCTAGAGCTTGGGTATCCACAGATCAAAACATAAGTTTTCAAGAACATCATATAGAAGCCAACTGGAAAGTGGCATTGCGATTTATCCTAATGAAGAGATGGTTTCTAAAGTCCAATCAAAAGTGTGATAAATCATAAATACAAGCCACCAACTATAGGTAATCCTAGATCAGAAGGGGGTGGAATAGTTTTCAGAGACTTGAATAGCACGGCATTTTATCCTATTATGAGGATTATGGTAAGACTACTTGCCACAGGTCAGAGGAGAGCCTTCTTGAAAGGCATCAAACTTGCTGTGAATAATCTAAAGGCGGAACTGGAAATAGAAGGAGACTCGATGCTTAGTCTTGGAAATAGCAAAAATTCTCAAAACCGTTTCTAAGGTCAAAATTGGTCATATCAGATGATGCAGTAATAAACCCACTAATCACCTTGCTAGTCTGGGGGTTAATGCAATGAACAAATCAGGAAGCCAGTGCAAGTTTCCAATTCCAACAACATATAAATATATGTGTCATCTTTGAAGCTTCTTAGAGAAGATAATGGACAATTAAATATTTTTAGTTCAAGTGAGAAAATCACTAAAATCTAAGTTGCCAGTTTTGGTAGGGGGTGGGTATGGGTACGGGGTTTTGGTATGTTGGTACAACAACAAAAATTCCTTGAGTATGGTACAGCCAGGTACGGCTGAAATATATATATGTGTGTGTGTGCAAAAAAAATTAAAAATATACAGAATTGCAAATAAATTTGATATATCATATAATATTATATTTAATACTTTATAATAATAATGACATTTAAATCTTTGACAGTATGATACTTCATCATTGATCAATGATATTATGATAGTCCTAAAGATAATTGTCTAAGCTGTCAATTTTGGTGTCCACTCCTAGACCCCCTCATTATAATCAAGTTTCTTATGTGACAAAAGACTCCAATAACTAGCAGGGACTAAGAGTAGAGACCCAATAGAGTCAAGGGGCAACACCCCTCATAGGGTTATGGGGGCAACATCCCCCGCGGGGATTGGGGGCAACACCCCAATGCATTCCCTGTCACAATATAGGGCAGGGGGTCAAGGAGCATAGCACCCACCACCAAACCCAAACTAAGGCCTTTGAAACCACACAAACTGTCATGGCACACGCCATTTTCACAATTTTATCACTTAATGGCGAAATTAGCTATTTGACACATTTTTGTTTATACAAATGTTTTAAGAAATAATTTTTATTTATATTTTTTGTTTGGACAGCCCTTGGGTTTGCCTAACAGCAAACCTAGGGTGCCTAGGCAAGACCCTTGGCAAACCTAGGCTGCTCCTGTCATAGGACCCATACCCACACCCGTTCAATACAAGACCAGGACCCTGGAGGGGTGTACCCAGTAACTTAGCTAAAAATGACAAAAGGTCCTACCATTTTAGGGTGGTAGAGATACCTGCCACCAAAAACTGTTTTCGTCATCGTAATTTCAAGAGAGGCTGTTTTCATACTTGCCACTTCAATATCTTCTCAAATGATAAGAATATTGAGGCATTGAAGAACCTCTTCTCCACTTTAAGCCCCATTTGCAAACACAAAGATGGAGTCAGAGACAGCAAGAGAGTTGCCGCTGGAACAGTTTTAGTGTATATCAGCAAAAGAGTTTGCCTATGAATTCTCGGGTCTTTGTGGACTTTAGGGGAAAAAGCTTGGGAGATTGTAATTAGAGGATATGAATTTGAGAGTTGGAGGGTGTGAGGGGTTTAAGGGGTTCTTTAACTTTTTTCTTCTTTGCAGTTTAGACGAAGAGAAAAATCAATTATTTCTCTTGCTACATCTGCTTTAAAGATCTTTTTGGTAAGATTCCTGACCATGCATCTCTGAAGAAGGAAAAGATTTGAGGGTGGGAACTTTGATTGTGCCTTGTGCATTCTCTCGCTAGTTGAATTGCGGCTGTCTCTATGTTGTCTGGTAAGGGTAAATACTAAGATATAAAGGAGTGCACGAAAGAAAGAACTCTTTTTCTTGGCAAGGGAGGGTCAACCACTGGTATGGTTTCTTTGCAAACATGGGCACAAAAACTATTGCAATGTGTTGCTTTGCCGAATCCAGTTGCCTCTCTTGCGACAAAATCAAGTAAGGCGAGCGCAACAAAGGCAAGGGCAAGGGGGGTGCCTTGCTAGCCAAAGGTTGCAATCAATGCAAGCACAGTATAATACCACGTCTTGATGAAAATATTCCAAACATTTATTAATGTCCGTTATTAACAAGTACATTGTATGCAATTGAATTGGCTTTCTTTTATTACTCGTGAATCTCGGGGATGAAAGGGATCCATGCAGGTTCGGATGTCATTCATGGGGCTACGAATAGGCTTTATATATTCCAGTTACAAGGCCCTTCACACAGTCAGCCACGTATTTAAACGTAATTTTAGTACGGAGCCCTAGCCTCTTCTATGAATTTCACATCACAAACAACAATATAATACTGATTAATTCAGATCTATGCAAGAACCCCACCGTAAATTCAATTGAATTGCTTGCCCATCGAAAACCGTTGGCCTGTGTTCTACTCCACTAGCAGTGACAACCACATCTTATGGCCGACTCTCTGAGATCGCATTAAACAAAATCTAATAAATAGATTCAAGGCGTAATTTGGAAATTTCTCAGAAGATAGTCAAAGCACTTACAGTCTCGGAAGACAATGTTGTCTCCCCTCTGTGAGAGCACGAAGAACTGTGAGATCATATTGCCCTTGCGATCGGAATCAGGATTTACAGAGAGCTAAATGGATTTGAGCTTGGTAAATGGACCCAAAACAAATTTAGTGCCACTGCCTGTCCAACAAATCTAACAGCTTCATATAGAACTCGTCCTGCACGCCCTTGTCTTCAAACGGCTCTGCTGTCGTAACTAGTCCCCACAAACATAATAGATTCCCATACTTTATTTACCTCCTAAACGATGCATTGTCGAAAAGCTTTGCTTGTACTTGTGGTGGGAGGTTCCTCGAGCGACAGCTGAATTGGATGGAGGAGCCCGTGACCCTATAAGTATTTGTCATCACCATTCTAATCCAAATTAGGTAGCTTCGGTGTAAAGATTCTAAGTGGAGTAGTACTAAGTTGTCATGGTTTCGGTGACTAGGCGAAGCACATTTTTTAAGTCATTTTTGTTTTTATGGTGGTTTTTGGTGGTTTTTGGAGCTAAGGTTGGACAAAACAGCAAACTTCATCTTCAAAATCTACTAAAAAGGGCTGATTTTGAACAAAGATTACAAATTGTTTAGGGTTTTGTTGTTGGTGGTCCTTGTGATGATCTCCGGTCCCATAGAGTTTTGGGGTCTCGTAGACGTTATTAAAATATTTCATTTCATTTCATCTTTTGATTATTATTATAGATTCATTTCTCTATCTAAATCAAGAAGAAAAACCTTATTAATTTAGAAGAGTAATTATTAAAAGCAAGGTAGTTTTTTAACGTTATTATCAATTAAGGTATTAAATTGGTGTATGTGATTCTTGATTTAAGTATTATATGTAGTGGTTGTTTTTTAATTTATTTTATATTATTCATTAAGGTATATAATTTTATTTTTCTAAGTATGAACATATGATTTGTAAAATGAAGTACACAAATCTTTATTATAGGTCTAGACATGTTGTATTATTTGTTATCATACAAGTATCTTTAAGTAATGACACTAATTGTAGAGGAGAAAAGTGTATATTGTGTTCTTTTACACTTTTGTTTGTATTGGTTTTTGACCTTATCATAAGTACAATCCTATTGCTCAATTTGTCATGTTTTCGGATGGCTCATCATTGTTAAGCATTTTCCACCCTACATCACATTATCTCAACCATAGAACTAAATTGGTCTAATTCACAAGGTTTTTCCCCTTCTAGATTAGATTGTAGATGCAATTTTATCCCATGGACAAATCCACTCATGCAATTCTATTTTCCACCTTTTCAAAGTTAAAATTTATTTCTCTAATAATTGACTTGATTATTTCATGTTGGCTTGTGTACCAAAACCTTTTAAATTGAATGCATTTTTTTATTAAAAGGAGGTAAAATGAGTTTTAAAGGAGCCCTAAAACCCTTGCAACCAACAAAGTATTAACAAAACATTAGCAAAAAAATAATGAAGCTACAACAAGTTGAATAGAAGACCAAACAAAACATCAAACTAAAGATTAGAGACCTGTAAATTTTTCAATACTTTTCATGTAGTACCACAAAGTTCTATAACTCTCTTTTTTCTTCTTCATGGCTTCTTTTCTTCTTACTCCTCAACCTAGCACTAGGACATGCCTTTGTATTTTACCCCTCAAAATGGAATCTCCAAATCTTCATCAATATTTTTTAACTTCTCTATCAAGATCTCAATTCCCATCACATTAATATAAATGGTGCACTTACTAACTTGTATAACTCTATTAAGGTTATCTTTTATATTCGTCATTACCTTCTCCAATAAACTTACTATGTTATTGTGGTTATCCTAGCCCTCTTTTAACGATTCACCTGAGGTATCAAGTTTAACCTTTTGCTCATTATATTCATTGGCTAGTTCGTTAAGTTGAGGGATGGATTCCCTATTTTGTAAGATTTTAGCATCCTCCTTCTATTGAATTTGAGTTTCCACACCCTATTTCTTGGTCATCCTTGACAACTTAATATTGGATCTATTAATTTTTCAACATGAAACTAATTAAAAAGGTTATGATGTGCCTTAAAACCTTCTTATAGGGTCTCCATATTTTGGATCACATGGTTCACAGTATCAAATACTTCATATAAAGAGGAAGGGTTAGACTTAGGTAAGGAAAATTCCTTTGGAAGGGGTGGACACAAATCAAGGATACCATGAAAGGGAACACCAATAACTAGTTGTAGGAAAGTTGTGGCTTTCACTTTACCCTTAATTATTGGATCCTCCAAATGTTTAGGTTTTCCAAAATATTGATGTATCTCTTATTATATTTAATGCATGTTATCTTGTATCCAAAGATAAGCATTATGACATAAGCAATTGTGCATTAATTTTCAAAAAGACTCCTCACACATTATCAAGTAGTCATATCAAGTTTGCATCATCCTTGATAAATGCCACATGATCATCTACATTTTGGATCACTTGTCTTATATGTCTAAATGATCCATTACACAAAAATGGAGTTTGATTATAACTCGAGGAAGATTTTTATACTTATTTTTACTTGAAACAAATCCCTAAAGTGTTTTTCAACACCACATTTATCTTAGAGGTGAATAAAGGAGAGGGTACAGTAGTTTCAAAGATCCATAGGTGTAGAAGATGAAATTATGCACATAGGTACAATTATGTTAGCTAAAGTGAAATTTAGGTGCAATTTTGTCCCAATAGCCAAAAATCCTAACATTAAATTATTTATATTACATTCACAACATTCCAATATCATGTATAAACTTAATCTCTCTAGTTCAATATCATCAATCAATTCAAGGACATAAGTAACATATCCATGTTGAAATAGCTAAGCACATGTGTCATCTCGTTTATTTCCAGTATGTGTTTAAATTCTCAACTATTTAATTAATTTAGAGTTTAATTGCTATTGATTAGTTTATTGCTTCATGAGACCTTTAGATTAATCATAGAGAGTTATTTTTATCCTTATTTTTGGTGATCTTGAAGTACCTAGGTATCCTTCTTTGTTGATTTTTTAGATATAATTCTCTAAATGTGTATCTCTAATCTAAATTTGAACTTTCTATCGATCACTCTTTGTCGAAACTCATGATGGATGGACATAATTTGATTCACAATTATACTCATTTATATGTCATCTATAATGATAGCCTCGTTTCCACCAAATCATAATCTTATGATGGTATCCCCTTGTGATTTGGTTGGTAATAATTTTATATTTGTAATATTTTTCTTATTAATGTATTTACCACCACCCTTTGTTAGGTGAGTGTTTTCTACTGTGAATTTAGGTTAAAACCCTAACTTAGGTCCACTTCACATGGATTTTCTTTAATGGATTTATTTAATTTATATATACATGATGCTAGATTAAGGTGTAATTTATGTCTACACTTGATCGTCCTTGATTTTTAGTGGTATACTATGTTTATTGATCTTTCCTTATATCATTGTTTTCAAAATGTTTGTGTACATGGATTTTTTAGATGGCCTAGAGTGTGCTTGTTTAATATTTTCTATTTTCAATCCTATAATGGGTGTTCCTTATACACATAATGGAAAAATCCATGATGATTTATGATACATATTCAAAAATAATACAATATGACTTGTTTACTTCTTTGTTCCATATGGCTTAGGTCTTAGACATTTTGTGTGTAGCATACTTCAATATCTCTAAGAAATATAGTATCGTGTTTCATCATCCATGCTCATCTTCTTTGATTTAACCCTTGGTTCTACAAGCTATCATTTCAAAAGGAGCTCTTCTAAATCTAAATCTACACCTTCTCAACCATAGGGGCTTCTTAGGTGAACCCACTAATAATGGTTCAACAACCACTTCTTAATTCAATCCACTTGCATCAAAGAAAATATTTATTTAAAGGTAAAAATATAATTTTCTTCAAGCTAATTACATATACATTTAATAGATTTCCAAATAGCTATAGTTATCAATAAAAATCAAAGAGTAACCCACTAATGATTCATGCAATACCACTCTACATTACAACTAATAACATTAAACCTTTCATCAGTACTAGCCTTCCCCGACCAACACACAATAATTATTTCAATTGATCATTTTGGATAAGTTGAAGTATTTGCTAGGTTTTATTATGGGGAAACCCTCCCTAATCTATAAAATTCCAACTACACGTATCTTTTGAGGCCCACATAGCTATAAAATATCCCACCTTAGTCCACTCTCTAGGGATATGGACAAATAATATTGATTCAAAATTTGTGGCTACAAGAATAATTTCCTTAGCCACCTAAGCCAATCTCCAAGATGAGTCTCGAAAAATTCCTTTATTCAACAAGAAAATTAAGATCATAGAATCCACATCACATATAGCCTTCTTTTATCCTAGATCACTAGCCTTCTCCAATGCCTTAAGTATTGTGTAGGCCTCCATTTGGTTATTTGTATGTAACTCCATATAAGTAGAGAAAAAAAGTGGATAGAACCTTCACAATCTCAACCAATTCAACCAATCCCTACCACACCTAGATTGCCTTAATCAAATCCATCTATGTTAATCTTTAAAAAAACTAATAGGAGGAGGAGACCACTTACTAGACCTCTCCAACTTTCGAGAAGGTTACATTCTATGACTAGGCCTAATCTATGTGGCAATAAAGGGGACTAACTCCAAGAGTTTAGCAACATGTTCATTTGAGGAAGATAGAGGTTCATTAGTATTAAACTTAGCCTTGATAGTTTCCTTGAACACATTCCCATTCTTATACCAAACTTTCATAACTATAATCTAATACTCTTAGAAAATATGCCACTTTTACTTCAACCAAATCTAGAAAATGATAGAAGGAGGACCAAAATCCCACACCACCATAAGAAAGGATGCAAAAGATAGGGGTTGGTCCATGTTAGCCTCACACTCTGACAATGAGGTGGCAAGAATTCTAGATCTATTTTAGATATTCCACCATAAGCTCTAGAGTATTATAGAGAGGGGGCATTAAAAAAAAAGTGATTAGTAGATTCTTCACCATGGCCACAAAGGGCACAAATGGAAGATCCTTGGAATCGTATTTCCTAATGTTATCCTAATTTAAGCATTTTTTTATAGTTTAGTAGCCACATGAAATGGTTGCATTTCGACCAACTAATTTTATTCCAAATTCTCATCCACCATGGAGACACATAATTTAATCCTTTTTGTTTCTTTAACATCCATCAGTAATAGAATAAACTCCTTTATTGTGATAACCCCATGAAAGAATATTTGGATCCTCTAAAGAACAAAAAGGCAAATTAGCAAGAATAGAAGCAATAATATCTCAATCCTCTATAGAGCCTCCCCTATGCCAACTCTAAAATCTCTCACTAATGATAGATGAAAGACCTCCCTAGAGGAATAGAGTAGCTGAAATCAACAATTCTTAATAATTGTGCCTCCAGAAAAAACTTCATTGAAAAATTGAAGTTGGGGAAAAGAAGAGAGAATAGCAGTGTTGTTATCCCAAGAGTGAGTTTAGAATGTAAAGCATTATTTCCCTTATTAAAAACCCAAAAAATCCCTTCCTTGGTTAGAGAGGCCCCCTTTTTAATTGTGTTCCAAATCATGGACCCCTTCCCAATCAAGTCCATTCATATAATGTCCTTATCCTCCACTCTTCCCAACTACTTATAATTGAGAGTTCTTGCCCAAGGTTGGTCCATATTTTTGCATCATAGCCAATATACTTTAGCTACCAAGGCCTGTTATCGAGTTCAAATAGCATAAGTTCAATCCCTCCATTCTCTCTTGGTTTGCAAACCTAGTCCCACCTCATAAGACTTCATTTATGGAAATCCAAACTTCCTGCCCATAAGATTTTTTTGGAAAGAGAATAAACTCCTTAAAAACTATTGGGAGTAGATGGAATTAAAAATATGTAAATAAGAAGACAATTCAAGATATATTTTAGAACAGCTAATATTCTAGAAAAGGATAGCCACCAAAATGTCCAATAGCTAACCCTTAAATGAAATCTATCCAAAATCTTTGTCTAATGAAGCTTATTAAGCATTCCTAAAGATACAATGGTTCTCAGGTAATCCATGGGAAATTGTCTAATCTAAAAGTGATGAATATTAACAATTATGTGTTGAATAGGCTTAGGTGCATTGAAGAAGAAATTAATATATTTATATACATATTGATTTGTTAATCAAAAGCAAATAAGTATATATATGTGTGCAATATTTTCTAACTATCTAAAATGCAAGGAAACTAAATAAAACCAAGCAAATGCAAGAAACACAACAAACACTCAAATAAGGGCTAGATGAAGCTCAAACCTGCAACAAATACCTCGAAATGGCACTGAAGGAGAGCTTGATGTCGCATTTTCCCCAAGGATTGATTGCTATGTGTGCTCACAATCAAATTTTGCTAGCATAACCCATTAGATTTGCTCAATTGGGTCACAAAATGGCATCAAAATAGCATAGAAATGGTTGTGGTTGTAATGGAGACGTGTAAGCTTGAGTGCATTAGATGTGGTGTGTTGTGTATGAAAAATGACTAAGTGTAGTCATTTACCAAGGGGAGAGAGGGATGGACAACTAGGATTAGATTTTGGAGAAGATCAAGGGTTGAGATTTCAACCACCGTGGAGGTGACACTTGTCACCATGAGAGAAGATGAGAGGTGAGAGTTAACCAAAGGAATTAAAAATTCCTTTTTAATGTGCATGGGAAGGATAAAAGGAATTGAAAATTCCTTAGTGATATGGGGAGAATAAAAAGGAATTTAAAATTCTTAAAGGCATGGGGATTGCTTCTCCAAAAGGAGAAATCATTTATGATGAAGGGACAAAAGGAGAGGTGCAATAAATGGGAAGGGGATTAGATTATTAAATCATAGGATTAGATTGTGCAAGTTAGGCGATTAAGTGGGAGATTAGTTTAATGAAGTGGATTAAAAGCCCACCTGAAAATGTTGGAGGATGTGATACCTTCTAATCAAAGATTAGGAATGTGCACATCCTAATGGTGGGATTAGCAAGGGGATTAGGATTAGGGGTGGAATATGGAGGATGTGACTAGGAAAGAGAAGGTGGGGAGGAATTAAATATTATATTTAATTCCTATAGGATAATGTGACTAAATTAAATAAATTGGTATATTTATTTAACTTTAAAGAGGAAGGGTAAGGTGGTAAAGTATTTAGTTATTTAATTAAATACCTTAGGGATTTAGGGGACTTTAGGAAAATTAATGGTATTAATTAAATGACAACAATATTATTTAATTAATGCAAATAAGAGGGTATTTAGATGAAAAAAGGATAAATTTGACTAGACGCGAGTGGTCAAATTTAGGTGTCTACATTTTGCCCCTCTTTGAGATGGTGTTACGAAGTAACATCATTTCAAAGAAGATTAAAACTTAGCACTTGGAAGAATATGGTTAGATTAGGGAAGATGGCCCAGTCATTCAAAGGAGTGACTAGGAAGAAAGATGATGGGAGTGAATATGAAGATTAGGATTGAGGATGCCCCCTCGAGAGGACATGTAGGTTTGGGAGAACACGGGTGTGCTCTTGAAATGGATGAAAGGATGCAAGGATAAAGGAGTAAGATGATGCAAGATGATGAATGGAAGGTAGGATGGGAAGAGGAAGAGATGATGCATGGAGGAGATGATAAGCGAGCAAGCACAAAAGGATTTAAGGATTGATATGATGTTGCCCCGGTCATGCTAAAAGCCAAGATTGATTGATGATGAATAGGGTGTTGTTGATGTGGGAATGATATATCCCAAAACAATAGAAGGATTGGGAAGGATACATCTCGATGATGATGATGGATGTGTTGTTGATGTGGGAACAATATATCTCAAAACAACACAAGGATTAGGAAGGATACATATTGATGATGATAATGATTGGGATCAAGGCTTGCTGTAGGGCTACAAATAATACCATGGATGCAATTGAATGGTTTGTGCTAGATGAAATGGATTTGGATTTGCTTGAGATGTGAGATGGCTAGGAGAAATAGGATTGATGAAATGGATGAATTTGATAGAGGAAAAGATGCTTAGAATAACAAATCTATATTATCCTAAACAACAATGCAAATGAAATGATGGAAAAGATGAAAGGATGAATGAATGATAGGGAAATGGATGGGGGGAACTCACTTGCACAATCAAAATTCAATGATTAGGAAATAAATGATAGGAGTGGAAATGAAAATGATGGGGGTAAACAATAGAGATGGTAGAATGGGGAATGATAAGATAGTGACCAAAATTGAGCAATTGAATTATTATGCATTATGTTGCCATGTAGTGAGCACTTAATTTGATATAGCATGGGATAATGCACACCAAGGTATGAGGAACCAAGGTGACCTCATATCGAATGCATAGGATTGAATCAACAAACAAACAATGAAGTTTAGTCCAACATCTCACAAAGTCGCAAAGGACTTTGGTGGGGCCAATGTTGGAAAACCAAAAACACAAGAGGATGCCCTGGTGTAACATAAGACCACAAAGGATCTTGGTGGGTACAACACAGGATAACTAGGAAGACACAATCACGAAAAACCAAGATATGCCCCTATTTCTACCAATTAAAGTGCACCATGATATGATGGATTGTGGAAAATTAAATTAGGTACAGTGGGAAGCTCAAATAAAAGATAAACAAAGATCCAAAACCACCAAATAAATCACAATAAATATCAAATATCCTTTTCCATGAGGACGATGGGTGGATGAACTGATGTGAGGAACGATGTATCTTGCAAAGACCAAAGATGGATGAGGTAGATTCTAGGATCAACATGACAATGATCATCCAAGATGGATTGAAACCTCAAGGGGCTAGTGAACTTTGTTATAGGAACTAGCTAGATAGGGCCTTTTGGTGACACAACAAACACAAAGATGGGACCTAGTGACAAGTATGCATAATGATGGACCTATATGATGACACAAGACTGACCTTATGAATAAGATGAATGATATATATAAGATGTACAATATTTACAAGAGCATGTTGATTGTGTGAAGCTCGGGAATGGGATAGTTATCCAGCTCATGAAAAGATGAATTAGGAGGATGATGTGATGGATTGATGAGAAATGAAGAGTGATGATAGTGGGATAGATGGCATTGGATTGCATGAGGGTAGCCTATAGCTAGATACCAATGACAAGGGATTATGGGATGGAATGAGGACATTTATGAATGGATAGAGAGATAAAGATGGGGAGATGGAAGGATTATACGATGGATGGATAGAGAGATAAGGATTTGGTGATAGGAGGGATTATCATATGGATGGATGGGAAGATGGAAGGATGGTATGATGAAGGGATGTGGAAAGATGAGCAAATGAGGGAATAAGAAGATAAGGATATGGAGATAGAAGGATGATAGGATGAAGGGATGAATAGTTTAAAGGAATTAATGGTAGTAGGATGATAGGGAGATAAAGATAGTGAGATGAAAGGGATGATATGATGGATAGATGGTACAAAATAAGATCTCCAAGGACCATGTCACAAAGGAAGAAGATGCCTCACTCTAGATATGTCATGTGTGTGATTAGGCGGGAAGGATGGAAGATAGGAGGATGGGTAGATAAGTGAGGGAGATGGATGGTGTAAGATGCTTGGATAAGGAAGGTAGATGGGCAATAGCATGGTAGGGAGGATAAGGAATATGATAGTATGATGGGTGGATGAGGGGTCCAAAGCATGTATATACATTTTCCCCTATCTATATCAAGATCACAAGGGGGATGAAATGATTGGGTGGATAGGATATTGATAGGTAGGATGGGTAAGATAGGTTGGATGGAGGAAATGGAAGAAGGAAATGCTTAGCATGAAGTTTCCCCCTAGTGTGAAAGAAAATCGATGGGGGAGTTACACATGGCGCCTGTTTGTCAAGTTTTCATCATTGTACTTATCCAAGGCGCTTGTTTGCCAAGTTTTCACTATTGGAAGAAGTATTTCTCTTTACAACTTTTTTCACTTTTTTTTTTGTTTTTTGGATATATGTTTTTTTCTTTTTTTTTTCTTTTTTTGGATTTTTAGACTTTTGAATGGATGGAGGTGGATGAGGACAGGGATGTGGATAAGTGGATTTGGATGACATGTGATAAGGAGGTGGAGGAAGGACTCAAGCATCAAGTTGCATACCAAGGTAATAAGAGCCTGTGTTTGAAGTGACTATTGGATGTTGGTACAACCTTATTAAGATAGATGGTTTATGCAAGGGCGTGAATTAAAGGTGTTTGATGGGGGAGATATGTGGGATAATGGATGGTATGTTGGAAAGTGTATGGATGAAAGGATGGAAGAGTACTGTGATTGGAGGATGTGTTCAAAACCAACATGAGCACATATTTTGGTGGATGTGGAATGATAGGAGTATTAATGGATGGAGAAAGTTGGATTGGTGGAGTTATGATAGTGAATTTTGGGACATAGGGACCCAAAATAGATATAGGAGATGGAGGATGCGATGCGTAGCTTTTGGATTAGCAACTTTGGATGCCATTATGGATTTTTCATTTGAAAGCATTGCATCTTTCTTATTTACAATCCACACGGTTTTTGATTTTTGCTTTGGTGTGCCTTTGTAGCCTTTGGGATTGATTTGGATTTTGGATTGGATTTTTATTTTCCTCATCATGTCTTTTTGAGGGGACACAGTGATATTTAGATTCATGTGGATGTTTGGATTTATGCATTTTTAATGTGGCATCCAAAGTGATTCCAATAGCAATATTATAGGCGTGAGGAGATGGATAATGTGGAGATATTTTAGGGATGGTGCACAGATGGAGAGTGGTAGAATTAGGATTTTGAAGATGACACATGGATGGAAGATGTTGGATGAAGTGCATGGAGGTGTGTCTTTGTTGATTCTGATTGGGGATTATGAAAGTGGGATGTTTATGATGGGTGATAGGGATAGGAGATTGATGGATGAAGGGATGAATTATATGAGATGGGGAATGGGATTTTGGGATATAAGGGCCCAAAATTGACTTAGGAGATGGATGATGTGTGGTGGTAGATAGTGGAACCTAAGGACCCAAGATGGATTTAAGAGATGGAGGATGTGTGATGGTGGATTATGGAACATAGGGACCCAAAATGGACTTTGAGGATGAAGGAGGGACATGGATAGTTGTTTTGAGTTGATATGATGAAGGAGGGGGGATGGAAACAAATGATTTGTTGGAGTGATGGGAGGATCCTATCTTTATTTTGGAAGAGGCTCACTTAGGTTGGAAAAAAGGTTATACCAACATTTTTTATTGTGATCCTCGAGATATGTAGTCAGGGCCTTGTGTTCGTGGATTTTTTTTTGACATGGATGGGCTCTAATATACCTTTCTCATGAAGGCCTAATCCCTTGCCTTGATAATTCATGGTCTCAAGCATGCAGCTTATGGTAGGATGCTTTTTATTTTGGAAGCATGATGCAAGTCCATTATTAGGTGGAGGAGGATGGGTGGTGGCTATGAGTTGTTCTTTTACTGTAAGAGAGCCACCATGGATGAATGTAAGAGGACCAAGGGGGTATGGAAGTGGTGTTGGGATAGTTTGGGTAGGTGGTGATAAAGGATCATGAGATGGAGGATGTGATGGTAGGATCTTGATTTGGAGGAGCAGGTGATAAGGGATCATGAGAAGGGTTAGGTGGGATGGAGAGATCTTTATTTGGATGAGGGGATGATAAGGGATCATGAGATGGAGCAAGTGGGATGGTAGGATCTAGATTGGGAGGAGAGGATGATAAAGGATTATGAGAGGGATCATGGGATGGAGTAAGTGGTATGGTAGGATCTAGATTAGGAGGAGAGGATGATAAAGGATATGAGAGGGATCATGGGATGGAGTCAAGGAGGTACTATGGTCTTGAGATGGAGTAGATGAGATGATAGGAGCTGCATTTGGATGAGGGGATGTATTGGTATGCTTTGGAACAATCTCTTGGCATGTTTCAACTTGTGTGGATGATATGATGGCGGAGCAATCTTGGATGGACTCCTCAGATGGGGTGGATGGAAGGACAAAGGATTCATGTAATTCATGGGATTGGTTTTGGTTAATGCTAGGAGTAGGAGAAGGGGATTAGATTTGGGTGACTTCAATGGGTTGGATGGATTCAATGGTTTGGATGGTGTTAGGAGTGGTAAGAGGAATGATAGGTGTGGGATGGAGAAGGGCCTCATCACTAATGGCCATGCGTGATGGAGTGGGGGGGCATGACTCTGCAACTTTAAGACGTGGATTTGGGGATGTCTTCTTTGTCATGAGTCCTTGGATGACATATGGAATGAGATAATTATGTATTTTAGGCTTATATGGATGATTGGAAATAGATGAAGGATTATGAATGGGTGGAGGACGAGGATGATGGATTGGGGGATTAGGATTAGATGAAGGAATGTGAATGAATGGAGTACTACGAGTAGGTGGAGGGTTAGGATTGGTGGGGGGGTCAAGATTAGATAGAGGATAAAGGTAAGATGGATTGGAGGGAGGATTAAGATACGAGGGAGTGGAAGGTGAAATGATAGAGAAGGGCATGGATTGTGGATTGGGATCATGGATTGAAGGAATAGGAATATGGATTAGGAGACAATTTGGAGGATAATGAGATGGTGGATTTGGACGAGGGATGGAGGTGATAGTGTGGTTGTGCAAAGATGGATATTGAGATATGGCTAGAGGAAAAGATGGAGATATGGATATACGATGAGATGGATATGTGGGTTATGCATAATAGGGAGATATAGATCGGTGATAAGATAGAGATGTGGATGGAGGAGCTAATAGATTTCCTTTTTCAAAGCTAGCATAAGAAGTGCTAATGGGTGTGGATGGAAGCATGGTGGGATAGTTTGGATGAGTGATTGGATGTTGGGAGATGCTTGGAGAAATATTGCTAGAAATGATAGTATCAAGGGGATCTATTTCGTATTCATCTTGATCAACAAGGCTTTCATCATCATCTTCAATGTCATTGGGATCTCCCTTGATTACTATTTTTGGTTGCGTTGATGGAGGATAAGGATCCATGATGATGAATTGGATGGAAATGGGATAAAAGATATGAGAATAAATGATTAGAAGGTAAATGGAATAGATTAGAAGAAAATAAGAGAAGGTTTGTTTCAATGTCAAAAAATATTAGATGTGGATGTAGTAAATCTTAGGGTAGGATTTAGAGTAAGCTCGGATTAGGATTGGTTTTAAGCTCAAATTAGGATAATTTGAAAGATATGGTGTGAGGGGATCCTAATTTTAGGGATGCAACTAAACTGATGGGGTGATTGTTGGATGGATAGTGGATAGTATCCTCTCAACAATGGTCGAGATCTAATGTCAAAGCTCAATTAGATGGATTTCCTACTTGAGATAGGCTAAGTTCTCAAGAAAGAGAAGATATTGACGAAAAATAGACCTCTAGATCGAGGTGAAAGAGTTAAAGCAAGGGATTTCTAAATTGAGATAGGCTAAGCTCCCAAGAAAGTGTTATGAGGGATGATTAATTTAGGATTTAGGATCTTGATTAAGTATTTGAGGTTGGATTTTGGATTGTGGATTATTTGGATGTAGATAGGATGATTTTAGCCAACTCATTGTTCAAAGGGGGGATGTTTTGGATAGATTGATGATGCTTGATGAGATGGAAATGATTATTTGGAACTAGATATGGAGTAGAAAAATGATTGGATTGTGATTTGGACTAAGAAAGAAATAAGACAACTGTGATAAAAGGGATTGCCTCTCTGGATTTTGTATGGAGAACAAATCCACCTATGGACAAGGTGTATCCTCCTATCTAAGATGACAAAGGTGATCAATAGATCCACCTATAGACAGGGCGTATCCACCTAAGAAGGATGACAAAGGTGACCAATAGATCCACCTATAGACAGGGCATATCCACCTAAGAAGGATGACAAAGGGGACTAATGGATCCACCTATATACAAGGCATATTTGCCTAAGAAGGATGATAGAGGGGACCAACCGATCCACCTATAGATAGGGTGTATTCATCTATGTGGGATGGACTAGATTGGATGACAATGGGCAGCGTATTCACCTATCAATAGAGTAGCATCGCCTATGGGAAGAGTGGATCCACCTCTAAAGGATGTGAGCTTGCCTATGAAGGATGACAAAATGGATGGTCTATGTGGTGAAATGTAATCGCTTATGTAAAATAGAATAGCCGCCCAAGGGTAGAGCGAAGTTGACTCTATGTCAAGTGGATCCACCTATGGGGGATGACTGAATGGATGACCAATGGATTGAGATACACAGTTGCCTCTATAAAAAGTGTAGCTACCCAAGGGTAGAGTGAATCCACCTCTGTTTCAAGCAGATCTTCCTATGGACTAGAAAATGGCCCAAAGATAAAGGAAAAAATAAAGATCAAATAGATAGACATGAACTAAGATAGACATAAGACAATCATTAGTATCACACAAGCAGACATGCTAATCAGCACAAACCTAGATTAATTAGGTAGGTGTATAGACTTAGTGTAGTCCCACCACCCAATTGCTTGAGTTAATACTCCTTGATACTCAGGTGGAATTCCCTTTCTCACGAAGGTAGATTGTTAGAGATCCGGTGACAATAAGCTCAATAGCACAAGCACACATTCTCACTCCTCAAGAAATATTAAAGTTCACTCGAAGATCTCTATCTTGACCTAAGGGAGTATGTGGTGAGTAGCTTCAGGGTATGATACACATCCCTTGCACCACACTAAGCTATGGTCAATAGGTCTTATGCTAGGCTAATACAGACTCTCTAGTGCATCCTCTAAACACCAGAAGGGTGCATGAGGCATGTCCATGAACACTAGCTTTTCACAAGCGTGGTTTGGGAACTTTTGACAAGAAAAATTAGACCAACCCTACATACCTAACTTGGAATCACCCAAGTATTGGTGCTTTGCTAAACATGATGTGACTGAATTGGGGTACAAATTTGGTTCTCCCCCTTTATATACCCCATTGGTTCATGTGGCCAAGGTCATCCATTGGGGTGATGAAATCCCCAAGTAGACCTCCTAAAGGGAAGGATATGGTAGGTGTTTCTGATCCCTAGGCTTGCATGTAGCACAAAGGGAGAGCATACACACAAGCTAATACTCCTAGGAAGATTCATAAGTGTAATTGGATTAATTAATGGTTTCTGATCTCTAGGCTCGCACATAGTGCAAGGGGAGAGCATATGCCGATGAACAATACCAAACACAACAAACAATGTAAATTGATCCTTTAGAAATCGAAATGTGCCTAGATTAGTGATAAAAAAAAATAAGTCTCTGACCGTGAACCTACAAAAGATGTGTTAGTAGTTTGATTTTGATCTTTGAAAAATGATATCAAGCTACACAAAAAGATGATTAGATGATAAAAAAAATGATCAAAAGAAGATGAGTGTTAACCCGAAGGGGGTTGGAACACCTACCCCAATGATGTGGGGGACAAACGTGATCCCCCGCTTAAGGGGTTTGAGAGCGAAGCCCCTAGATAATTTTTTTGGAAAGATAAGCTATAAAGTGATGTAAAAAATTCTACCAAAAATTGATTTTTAATACCTTTTGTTGTTGCTGATGTATAAAGTGAAATCACCCAAGAACAAAGCAGATCCACCTCTGAAGGATTAGCGTAGTCGCCTATTAAGGTGTAGATCTACCCCTGAATGACTATGGAACTTCAAATCCACCTGTGTAGAATTAGGTTCACCCATTTGCACAATCACTTATGTGTAAATGAAGACGCCTATGGAATTGCAGATCAACCTATGTAGAATAAGGTCTGCCCATTAAGAATCAAGTTCACCCCTGAAGACTTTTGTTATTAGTGAATGTTGAAGTCGAGGCACATCCACCCATCGGGAAGCATAGATGTCCCTAAAGTTTTTCATAGTCACCTATGGATGTGCGCAACCGCCTATTTAGAAGGCATAGTCGATCCTGTGTTAGTTGTATCCACCTATACAACAGATTCACCTCTAAAGCTAAAACTTGCAACTTTCACAAAATGTAAAACTTGTAAAACAAGTGAAATGACCCATGATGTGGGTCCCACCAGGCATGCCAGAAATGTGTGTAGTGTTTTCTAACTATCTTAAATGTAAGGAAACTAAATTAAACTAGGAAAATGCAAGAAACACAACAAACACTCGGATAAGGGCCAGATGAAGCTCAAACCTACAACAAATACCTCTAAATGGTGTCAAAGGAGAGCTTGATGTCATATTTTCCTCAAGGATTGATTGCTATGTGTGCTCATGATCGAATTTTGATAGCATAACCCCTTAGATTTACTTAATTTGGTCACAAAATGGTGTCAAAATGGCTATGGTTGCAGTGGAGATGTGTAAGATTGAGTGCATAAGATGTGGTGTGTTGTGTATGAAAAATGATTTGAGTGTAGTCATTTACCAAGGGGAGAGAGCGATGGATGACTAGGATTAGATCTTGGAGAAGATCATCTCAACCACCATGGAGTTGACACTTGTCACCATAAGAGAAGATGAGAGGAGAGGGTTGACCAAAGGAATTAAAAATTCCTTTTTAATGTGCACGAGAAGGATAAAAGGAATTAAAAATTCTTTAGGGACATGGGGAGAATAAAAAGGAATTAAAAATTCCTTAAAGGCATGGGGATTGCTTCTCCAAAAGGAGAAAGCATTTATGATGAAGGGATAAAAGGGTAGGTGACATGAATGGCAAGGGTATTAGACTACTTAATCATAAGATTAGATTGCACAAGCAAGTTGATTAGGAGGGAGATTAGTTTAATGAAATGGATTAAAAGACCATTTGTAAATGTTGGAGGATGTGATACCCCCTAATCAAAGATTAGGAATGTGCACATCCTAATGGTGATATTAGAAAGGGGATTAGGATTAGGGGTGGATTATGGAGAATGTAACTAGGAGAGAGAAGGTGGGGAGGAATTAAATATTAGATTTAATTCCTATAGGATATGTGACTAAATTAAATAAATTATTATATTTATTTAATTTCAAAGAGGAAGGGTAAGGTGGTAAAGTATTTAATTATTTAATTAAATACCTTAGAGATTTAAGGGACTTTAGTAAAATTGATGGTATTAATTAAATAATAGCAATATTATTTAATTAATGCAAATAAGAGGGTATTTAGATGAAAAGGGGATAAATTTGACCAAATACAAGTGGTCAAATTTAGGTGTCTACAATATCTAAAAAAGTATAAAATTGGAAGCCTCCTTGATTTTAGCTAGACCCATTAGATCCTTGTCCTCCACAAATTGAAGGTGGATTTGAGACTCCATATTCTGACTCTAATGTTATATGAATAAGACCATTTTCTTTATGATGCTTCAATAATATGCCTAAACCTTTAGCCAATAAAATAATCAAATAAGAAGATAGAGGATCTCCTTGTCTAAGTCCCCGAGAAGTTGAAAAGAGGTTTGAAGGAACACCATTGGTCATAATAGAAAATCAAGTTTAAGTTACACAACTCATAACCTGATCAAACCACTCTGAGCAAAAATCAAAAGCCAATAAGATGTCAAAGGGATGACCCATTGAATTTTTCATAGGTTTTAGACATATCAAGTTTAATGAACATGAATTTTTCTTTAGATCTTGACATAATGTGTATAGCTTCAGGTGCCACAACTATACCATCTAAGATTTGAAACCCTTTAAAAAATCCCCCTTACTCAAGAGATATTAGAGAAACAAAACACTTTTTTAGGTGATCAATAATAATCTTGATGATTACCTTTTAAGTCACATTACATCAAACAATAGAGAGAAAACAATCTAAAGAGTTGGTTCCTTCTTTTTTGGGGATGAGAAAGGAAAGTGGAATTAATGGCTTTGAACATCCATTTATTTACATGTGATTCTCTAACAGCCTCAAGTAGATTAATTTTTAGGATTTCCTAAAACAACATGAAAGGATTCTATAAGAAAACCATGAAGTCTAGGAGACTTACCCTTCTTCATCTTAAACACTACCACCTTTAACTCCTCAATGGAAATGGAATCTAGGAGAGATTTGTTCATATCTTCAAACACCAAGGAAGAATTCTCTTTCAGTTTTTGAAGCTCCTTCTTAGAAAATAAAGAATAAAAGTGCCAAATAACTTCCACAAAAATATCTTGAAAAAAATTAATAGATTTCCTTACACAAAAATAAAAGAAATAATATTACGCCTTATGTTTTCCTTCATAAAGTTATAAAAAAAGTATTTGTATACCCTTCCCTAAGCCAATTGATCCAAGATTTATGTTTCCAAACAATCCATTCCGAAATATCCCACTCAAATATTCCTTAGGCCACTAAGACTATTCTTTCAATAGCTCCTCTTTCATTCCTCCTTATTTAATAAGAAAAGGTAACTCTATCCAACATAACCCATTTTTTTTTAGTTTTTTTTTTCAAATTTTATAAAAGATAATAAATTCCATCTTTTGAGTTTAAATTTAACAAATTGGAACCTCTTGAAAAATGAATACATAGCTAATCTAAAAGCCGACATCCCTTCTAATCACCATCCCTCCACAAGTTTGAACAAATTGATATCTTGAAGCCACAAAAATTGAAACTTAAAAGGATACTTCTTAGTGGTAGAAAAAAGGAGGAAGATTTTATAGGCCAATGGTCAAACCATTTCCACTCTAAAATTTTAGAGTGTGAAGCCTAACTATCACCTACCCAAAAATATGACATAAGAAACCTATCGAGCCTTTCAAATATAGCTTCATCCCCACACCTTCTATTACTTCAAGTGAAAAAATCATTTCTTGGCTTCACATGTACCAAATTGAGAAAGGACACATTATCTCTCAACAAGGAATAAGATGGGCCCATATGGCCAATAACCCCTAATTTTTTATCCATAATACTAATAGCATTCAATTCTCCTACAAAACTCCAAGGGATAGAGGGAATTAAGGAGCAAATAGATCTAATTTGGGACCAAAATGAAACCTTACTTGGAAAATTAGTAGGTGCATAATTATTTGTAAATATAAGAGTATCTCCTAAATCAAAGAAAGAAGCCATAATTTAAGATTGAATTTATACTTCCTAACCACCAAATTGGTGTGAGCTTACAAGGATCCCATTAGTAGTACCAGTTGGCCTCCTACAATGATTTAATAACTAAGCCCTTACAACCATGATTCAAAGATTGAACATCTAACTTGAATAGATATTTCAATCATCATGAAGGTGCATTTAACTTTCAACCTAGGGAGGTGAACTTGAAATGGGTCAGCACAATATGTGCACTAGGAACTCAAAGTAGCAATTTCATTCTACGGCTAAGGAACACGCAATGCTGAAAATAAATTGCTTAGAAGGGAATACCATAAATATCAATCATCAATCAACAACTACATCAAACTAAAATGCATAAAAGGAATGAAAATCTAAGCAAAAAATATGGCACTACTCTATATGCTTTAGCTGTAGGAATAGTCACATAATGGAATTCTAGTGGCTACAAGAATAGTTAGTGCCAGATTTCTAACTAATTACTGAATAGTAAGTAATACTAAACTAACACTAACTAAGAAGATAGATTACTCACCAAGTGGCCCCCCTTGGATAAGTATCCTCTAAAACTAATGAGAACTCAGATGCTCAAACTCATAACTTTATTTTATTCGTTGTAAATCATGAGTACAAAAGAGTAATGCATTTGTATTACTGAAAACTTGAGAGTGCAAGTATAATATCAAATCGTGCAACCTCTTGAGGAAGGAGCGTCATATCTTTATTTATACTATCAGCTAAATAAGGCAGTCAACTCCACGATTGAGAGGATGCCATTTAGGGAAAAATAAAGAAAATGGAGCGACGACGGTTACACATGCATGGAATCTGGTCAGACATGCAGGTCCAAATGCAGATTTAGTACAGCAGTAACACTCGCGCATGCTCAATCATTAAATTCCATTACAAGGTGGTTACATTCAGTTGCATGATGAATCTTCTGCCATCGACCTCCTTTGACTTTGAGCGATTCCTTTGTTGGACGTTATGGTGCATGCCCAGCTGGCAGTGTCTTCCTCAACTTAGCATATTAAATTTGTATGGCAATGTCAGTAAGCACAATAATTGCACATCTATAACCACCTTAAGGAACATTCATTAACTACATGCAAAATTAATATAGATAATCCACATAATGCCAATGTCATTAAAATTTGCAAAGATAGGATCAAAGCCCAATGTCTATGGTTTGAGGGAAACATTATGAAAATATCAACATTTAACATCAAAGTCCATGACAAATGCCAACAAATAAACTATAGATTCTACCCAATATTGGACCAAAAACTAGGCTCATCTCTCCCTCTAACCTAATGTTTTCTTGGTCCTCGAGCAGGGGAATGGTTGTTCTTCTGCTTGGTCAAGGCTCTAAAATTTGCAACTGATAGTTGTCCAACATTAGTGGCTGTTGTGCATGAATTAGGATCCCAATAGAATCCTCCAAATATATCAAATCTATTTCATCTTTATTTTTTTGCTGCAATGTCATACTGTTGGAATCTGAAGTTTGGCATGAGCCACATGAACATGGGTGGTTGGAAAGTTAGGGGAAGCCACGATTGCCCCTATGTTCTCCCAATTTGAATATACCTATCAATCCTTTTTAGTGTTGCAACAAAATTGTGGATGGAATGAGGCTCAACTTGTTTCAGCTCATCAGTTAGGCTATTCCATCTTGGTAATAGAAATCTTCTAATAGTTTCCTCCTTTGCTACTGTCTTTACCTCATACTCACTGTAAATTGCCTCAATCCAAGGAAAAATCTTGTTGCCATAACTAGTTATGAGAAATTTTTTGTTCCATTCTCTCTAAATATCCCTTGGGTTGCTTGATTCAACCCTAATGGCCAAAGGGATGTTAGACTCCAATTGCTTATAATCCCCATGTTGTTGTCCGCAACTAATCTCATGTTGTACCGAAGATCTAAATGCCCTTAATTGGACATCCCCAACATACAACAACGGATTCCAATCATGGTCTTGAGTTACAACAAAATTATGCAAATAGAAATCACACAACAAATTCTTCATTTCAAGCGAGGCAATCCTATAAGCATTGAAAAATTCAACAGGGGTGTCAATAGAAGGATTCAAACCTAAGGCAATCCTTGACAACTTAAAAGAGAGATATTTCTCTTTTAGGAGTAGAGCATAGACCCTTGGAGGGGTCCTATATTTGAAAATCTATGGTGCTAAGGTTTCCATATTGTCCACCCTCTGCTTCAGGGTGGCAATTTCTGCATCCTTATCTTCAATCTCCTCATCCTTCTTTTGAATTTCCTTCTTCAATTTTTGTTTCTCCTTTTTCGATTATTCCTCCCTCCTCTGTATTTATTTCCATAAATTCAAAATTGTTGTATGTACTATAAAATCAAGAGGATTATGGATTCCTACCAGTATTTTTGTTAATGGTGGCTCCTCATATGGCACTATCTGCATGGACTCAGGTTGTCCAGTTATCTCTAGCTGCAGGGGTACCATTTCTTCTTCCACTTCTTGCTACAAGGTCTTTTGTTCTTGTTTTTGTTGTGGCTGTAGGAAATCCTGCTCTAGTTCTAGCTATTACTGCAAGACTTTTTGTTGCAGGACTTCTTGCTCATGCTGCAGGAAATCTTGATTTTCCTCAAACTCTTCTGCAATGTTAGCAAGATCGGCCACTGTTATATTTTTTGTTCTCCCAAATATGTCTTCTTCTTCAACATTCTCCTACCCCATTGGAGCTTTAGGGTCCTCATGTGATGTCTCACCAGGCTTAGGGCTTTCTTGTGGAGGGAGGTGTACCAATCGTAGGCTCAACTGATCTTGATTTCCTGGGAGGTCTCTCACATTTTTCTTTGGCTACAAGATGAACAGTATCGGCCTTCCTCTTCTTAGAACTTGGCACCTTTCTTTCTACAGGCTATGTTTTAGCCTTCCCTTTTCTCATTTCTACTTCTCTCTTCTGTGTTCTAGTTTTCATCATGGTTTCAAGTGGAACATCGTCATCATAATCTGATGAAGAGTTTTCTTTTTTTGAGTGCTTTATTCCAGAAGAACTAATTTCTATGGTTTCTTCTATTGCAGGAGGATTCACACTAGAGCCATCACCAAAGGTTGAAGCACCAAGAGTGGCTTCAGTCGTGCTCAATCTCCTACTAGACCTACGTGGTTGAGGTAAAGCCCTAGGTTGCAAGTACTTAGGTCTAATTTGATCAACATTTATAAATTCTTCCCAGGTCATTCTAGATACATCATGCAAAGACTTTTCAACTAGCAATTTAATCAGACAATGGTGGGAAACAGAATTATCCCTACCTTTTTGGGTCTCAATTGCCGCAATTGAGAGAAGATTGTATAGTACGTTAGTGTTTGAAATAGGATGCCATTTAATTGCAAATCCTAAACATTAATTATTTCATGTATCTCCTAGATTCTTGGAATGTGTTCAACAACACTAAGATTAGGATGAGATTAATTATTTAGATGAAATAAATCATGAAATTGACATTTGTAGTTATTCCTAAATAATAGGAGCATGTGGGTGCACACATGGTAAGGTGAAACTCACCTTGTGTTCAGTTAACTATACGAAGTAACAATTAACACTTTTGAATGCATGAAAAGATCCTAGGAGTTAGGATTTGATGTTTGCATGCTTGAAGTTTAGTTAAGTTCAGTTAAGTTTAGTTAAGTTCAATTCAGATCAGTTCAATTCAGTTCAGTTCAATTCAATTCAGTTCAGTTTAGTTCAGTTCAGTTCGGTTCGGTTTAGTTATCTTCAGTTGCATGCAAGTGCATGTTGCATACATGTTGGTTATTTTGAGTTGCATGTAGTTAGCTTCAGTTAACTTGAAATGCATGGCTAATAACATTGAGTTGTATGACAGATAACATGGACTACCTCCAGTTAACAAGGGATGACCATTCTTTGGGAATGGTGTTGAGTAAATGTTTCAGTTAACAAGAAATCACTTGGATCCAACTTGGGCACCCAAGATGCTTTCTTGGAATTAAATCTAATGCATGATAAGATATTTCTAAAGGCTCTATTAAGTGGGACCATCTTTTGGGCGCCATCTTTGAGGAAGAGCTTTGTAATTATCACCGAAGTGAAGGATGAGTTGTAGCTTTAGTTTGGGATGCCCAAATGGGTAAAGCACATGTTCTAAGCTTTGGTCTTCACGGTATAACTCAACTTGAAGGAATATGGTGTACCTTTTCAAGGGCTTGAGCTTGTGCATTGTAATTATCACCATTTGGAGATTACAAGGTTGCATATTGTCTCTATATCTCATTCAAGTTGAATAGAGTTGTCATAATTGTTATTGCAGGTGTGAAGAAGATTGGTAAAGACAGAAGAAGCATTCTCAAGCAAGAATTGGAGCTATTGTAATTTAGATATTGAATAATAGAATAATTCTTGGTGGAGTTTTTTCCCGAAAGGGTTTCTCCATGGTATATCTTGTGTGATCTTTCTAATATCCTGTCTAGTTCTTCTATCAACTTCTCTCTATATTCTACAACAGTAAAATGGATTAATCAAGATAATCACCCACAAAGAATATATGTAACAAAGAAAATACTTACTTAGATCAGCAATATTAAAGTTTTACAGAGTATTATGCTAAGAAAACACCTCATTTTTCAACAGTTAGGCACATTCATCCTCCTTCCGTGCCTCATGTGATTCAAAAGCTTGAAGTGCACAAAATGCAAATTTGACTAGCAACCCTCATAGGTGATGTATTTGATAACGTAAATGGCTATCTGCTTCCATGGCTCGAGTAAAGACATTCTCTTTGCACCCTATTTATCCATGCTCAATGGGGGGTCGTCCGGCTTTGTAAATTCGACACTAGCTGATTTGGCATCTCTGGAGGCAGGGTAATTTTCACCATCAACCGATAACCCTGTGACCTTTGCAATTCTTTTCTTAGTTGCCACAACTTCCAACCCTTTTACTGTGGCTTTTCCTTTAGAAAATGTTTGGGCGAATTCAAGGGAAATGCTTTCATCAAAGCCATCCAACTTCAAGAAGTAATCTAACCATCCACAATTCCTAAATTCAGCCAGGCATTATGCATCCTACAATAAAACATCATGCATCATGGGTTCATTTCAAATTAACCCACCTCCCATTGTCTGTAATCAAACAAATGCTCTGTAATTTTTTTCTTGTAATTCTTGTCTGAAAATCAAGTTCACTTTCCTATAGTACCTACTAAATTTCCAGTGCCAATATCAACTGAATTTCCTTTTCTTTGTTTCACCTTTTTGCTTGCAACTCAAGATTATGACAGGGTGAATAATGGCAAGAAAAGGAGGAAAAAAGGAGAATTACAATGGGAAGAAATGGCGGCTACAGTTAATGTCACTTCACACATGCAAGTCATCCTCTCACTCAGATTTCAAATCGGCTCATTTTAAATTTTCTGACATAGCCTAGCATAAATTGACACATAGGCAATATATTTGCATCTTTTTCTTTCCCCCCAACCTAAATTTGGACATGTGTTCGCACATGCGAGATGGGAGTGGTGATTTGACAAGGAGTAATGATATGTTATGTGAATGTCTATACTAACGTACAATGATTAAATGAATGCACTTAAAAGATGATTAAAGATAGAAATTAATGTGCACATACCTGAATGCATGGAGGATTTGTTGCAAAGATTGTGGAGAAAGTACCACTCACCTTTTAGGGAATAAATTGAGCAATTAATGAAAATAAAGTGGAATGAGGTGAGGTGGAATGAAGTGATGGAAGAAAGAGAAGGGTGGCAATGGATGGGTGCATGTGCGAAGAAATGGACTTCCACATAAGTGAAAGTCTTTATTATGAGAAGTACGTACCTTAATTAGCTAGAAGGAGGGACACTAGGTCCACTTCCTTTGGCTGCAGGAAGCTTGGGTGTTGAATGTTGGGTGAATTGTTGTAGGAACTCTTCTTTGGAAGTTGGCTTGTGATATAATCTGAGGTGATGATCATTGACAAGTAATTTGAACCTGATAGGGTCAATGGTAGTAAGTTGAACAACTCCATTAGGAAAGACCTCAGTGACTTCATATGGTCCTAGCCACCTTGTCTGCAATTTTCCTGCATTGTCTTGGTATCTTGAGTTATAAAGTAGTGCCCAATCTCCTGGTTGGAATTTCTTGTCCTTGATAAATTTTTCATGCCACTTAATTCTCTGATTCTACTCTACCTTTGTATGCTACAGGGTTGCTCTTCTTATCTCATCCAAATCATTTAGTTGCATGATTCTCTCTTTGTGCCTTAGCAATATCCATCCCCAAATCTAGTGTAGTCCATAAAGTCTTATATTCAAATTCAATGGGCATCATAGTTGTCTTTCCATACAACAACTCAAATGGAGTGAAGTCTGTAGTTGTTTTCCAGGTTGTCCTATAGGCCCAAATAGCTTATGGTAATATGTTTTCCCAATCCTTTCTATGAATAGATATCGTTTTGGTCAAAATGGCTTCAATTTCTCTATTGGTCACCTCAACTTGGCCATTAGCCTAGGGGTGATAATGAGTAGACTTCATGTGCCTTATGTCGTACTCATTAATTAGTGTTGCAACAAGGGTTGATGTGAATTGTGCCCCTTGATCAATCACTATTTCTCTGAGGACTCCATACCTTGTGAAAATCTCTTCATAAAGAAATTATGCAACATTGTTATCTCTTGCATGCTTCATAGCCTTAACTTCTACCCACTTTGTCACATAATCAATACATACCAATATATAAGACTTACCATTTGATGGAGAGTCAATGGGTCCCACAAAATCCAATCCCTACTTGTCAAAGGGAGTGATTACTACTTGAGGGCAAAGTGGCATCTTATCAGATCTGGTTGGTTTACCCATTCTTTGACATCTATCACATTTTTTGGTATACCTTCCTGCATCCTTGTGGAGTGTTGGCCAATAATATCTTGTGTTACAAACCTTCATTGTTGTCCTCTTGGTTGCAAAGTGTCCTCCACATGATTTGTTGTGACATGCATGCAAAATGTCATATGTCTCATATTCTCTCACACATCTCCTCATGGCATGGTCTAGTCCAGTATAAAACAAACATCCAACAATCCAAGAGAAAGGAAAATATTTTTCAATAAGTTCCCTTTTCTCTTTTGGAGAAAAGTGAGAACAAACTCTACCTGTGACCAAATAATTGGCTATGTCAGCATACCAGGGTGTTTGTATATCGAGGGAGAATAGATGCTCATCAAGAAAAGAGTCATCTATGGGATGATTGTCTTCTGATGTAGTAAGCCTTGAAAGAAAATTTGCAACAACATTGACCTTCCCTGGCTTGTCCACAATGGTTATATCAAACTCCTGCATCAACAATAACCATCTTACCAATCTACCTGTGATCAAAGGTTTATTCATGAGATATCTAATGGTTGCATGATCAGTGTGCACAAAGATTTGGTAGCTTGTTATGTAATGTCTAAATTTGTTCAATGCATAGATTACTACCGACATTTCTTTCTCTGTCATTGTATAATTGAATTCAACCCCTTGTAATTTTTTGCTAACAAAGTAAATGAAATTTTCAACAACTCCTTTTTGTCCTAAGATTGCTCCTTTGGCATAATCTGATGCATCAATATGGATGTGGAAAGGAAGCTCTCAATTAGGCTCTTTGAGTACAAGAGCATGAGTCAAAGCTACCTTCAAGTTAGAAAATGCCTTGTCATAGGCTTCAGTCCACTGAAATTCAACATCTTTAATGAGAAGAGTATACAATGGTATTGCTACCTTGCTGAAATCCTTGATTAAATGCCTATAATATCTTGCATAACCCAAAAAACTCCTAACATCCTTTTTTTTTGCAGGTGTGGGCACATTTTTTATTACCTCAATCTTTGCAGATCTACTTGAATTCCCTTGTGGGAGATGTAGTGGCCAAGAACTACACCTTCCCGCATCATCATGAAACACTTTTCACTGTTTAAGGACAAGTTTTGGTCTTCACATCTTTACAGGACTCTCCTGAGATTTTCCAACGCCTGATTAAAATCAACACCATAAGTGGTAAAGTCATCCATATAAATTTCCATGCAATCATGAGAAATGTCTAAGAATATGCTAATGACTGCCCTCTGAAAAGTTGCAGGTGCATTACATAAGCCAAATGGAAGCACCGAATAGGCATAGGTCCCCCATGGACAGGTAAATGTGGTCTTCTCTTGGTCCTCTAGTGCAATTTGGATTTGGTTGTAGCCGTTGAACCCATCTAGAAAAGAAAAGTATTATTTTCTTGCAAGTGTGTCCAAAAATTGATCAATGAAAGGTAAGGGAAAGTGGTCCTTCTTGGTGGCAGCATTAAGTTCCCTATAATCAACACAAACTCACCATTTCCATCCTTTCTTGGGCACAATCACTAATGGAGACACCCACTAAATATCTGAAATGGGGTAGATAAATCCCGCATCTAGTAATTTATGCAGTTCTTCTTTCACAATTTCTCTTAGCGCAGGGTTAATTCTTTTTTGTGGTTGTCTTACTAGGGTGCAATCATCTTTGATATAAACTATGTGTACAAAGTTTAGGATTTGTCGAACCCCAATCCTAATACCTACAAAACACAATGAACAAACACATTAGAAGATAAAATGCAAGCAAGAATAAGGATTCCCCATGAAATCTATTAGCAAAGTTTAAAATAGGAAAGAAGAATGAAGAACACAATGAAATAGATTAAAATCCTATTAAAACAAGTAAACTCTTGATCCCATGGGGGAATTGGTGCCAATTTGATGTAAAAATTGGCCCTTTCCCAACTCCTATGATGCAAGATTGATGTTTGATGAAGATTGATCCACTTTGTTGATGCTTGATGAGTGCTCCAATAGAAAAATATGCATAACCTAGCTATGAACTCAATGATAATGGATGAAAATTGCTAATGATTTGAGCATAGTAAGTTTACTCAAATTGTGGATGCTATAATGAGGAGATTAGCCTCTTATTTATAGAATGAGAAGATGGATGAATGCCCAAAATAGAGCAATGTGGGACTAAGAATTATCCAATGGCAAAGTGCCACTTGTCCACTTGTGAATGGATGGAGGATGTGCAAGTTTTGAAGAATGTGTCAATAAATGCATATATTTGAATTTTGAAATTGTTGAAATGACATGCAAGAGGGAAGGAATAATGCATTGAATGCCACTTGGATCAAGGCAAAGGACATGTAAGAGAGAGTAAATGCCTTGTTGGAAGGACAAAGTCCACTTGGATTTTGAATTCAAACTTGGGGAATATTCCTTAAAAGATGCCTTGTTGAAGGAAAATAGAGATTTAATAAATCAATTAAATCTATTTTCATGTGCAAGTGGTAAAAGATGGAGGATGGGACATGATAAGAGATTTAAATTAATCAAGGTTAATTAATTTAATGAAGGGATTAAATGATGTGACCTATTTGACTTAAATTTGTGGATTTATTTAAATTAAATATGAGAAGAATGTGATAAGGAATTAATTAAATAAGGATTTTGATTTATTTAATTAAAAGAGATTATGCTAGATTAAACCAAATAAGGTTTTAATTTATTTAATTTAATAGATAGACTTAAGAGATTTAATCAAATAAAATTAATTATTTAATTAAATAAAAAATGGTCAATTTAATTATCGAGAAAAGGTGACTTAATTAGATAACTGATTTATTTAATTAAGAGAGGAATATTGACGAATTTAATCAGATAAAGGTATTTGATTAAATGGTTAGGCCAAAGGATGATTCAGGATGAAACGATGTTAGTGGTTAGGATCAGATGCACAATGTCAATTAGTACATTTTACATGTCTACAAGATCCAATCCCTTCATATTATGATAATCCCACACAAATACATGCTGATGGATCCTTAATAGGTTCGCCAATAACAATTGTTGTTATTCATTTAATTTACTATTAACATTCAGATATTTTCCTTCTAACACATGTACTTGTGTAGTTAACTCTATCATAGCTGCTTCATTAACACATGGTACCTTTAGTTCATATGGAAGCAATGTATGGGACATACTTGTTGCTATAGGAAGTCTATCTGAAGGAATAGTGGCTGCAGAAAGAACGTCTGTAGAACGTCTACAGGAACAGTGGTTGCAGGAAGAGCAGGCAGAAGTGTCTTGATTGGTGTAGTAGAATGAGAAGATGATGCTTCCTCCACTTCACAATGGTTTTGGATGATGTTATCCAACACTTCATCCTCATCCTAGAGCTACATGAAAGAGCTTCTTCCTAGCATCATAAATTGTACCACAAAATTAACTTCCTCGGCCTCTTCACCAATATGTGGCCATACGAGATTATCTTCATCATGAGATGGTTGAGTAGGCGGATAAAGAACAAACTTTTAGTGCTCCTCCCATCTTAAATGGTCATGTCACCTGACTGACATCCAATGTATGCATCTGTAGTTGCTAACCAAGGCCTTTCAAGAATAATGGGATACTCAACTAGTGTAGCTTTAGGAGAAATAATCATAAATTCTGCTAGGTACTCCCAAGAGTCTAGAACTACCACAAGATCCTCCACTACACCATCAGGCTTAATAGTAGAGCTATCAACAAGTAGCAGGACACTAGGAGTAGATCTCATGTTTGTAATGTTTAGTTGTTGCAGGATGTCTTTGGTCATTACATTTATTGTTGCCCCTAAATCAATTAGAGCATTCTTTACTTGGACCCTGTTTATAACAATTGCTACCACAAGAATACCTGGGTCATTATACTTGGGGCTAGTCACTTTTCCCAGCATGATGTCAGCTAGTTCTCCCACCACATGAACTGTAGTCGGGTCCTTCTTTTTCCTACCTGGCTTCTTGAGACATGCCTCCTTGAGTGCCTTGCCATAGATTGGAACATCCTTTATGGCCTGAAATAGAGGTATCTGGACACATACATGCTTCAGCTGATCCAAGATATCAAAAGTTGTATCCTCCTTTTCTTCCTTCTTCTTGGCAGCTTCCAATCTTTGAGGAAATGGTGGTTCTTGTTCAATTTTCTTGACTTGGACTGACTCAGGATTTTTAGGTACACTTGGCTGAATGAGATCATTTAGAGGCTCCTCCTCTTCCATAGGAAGTTCAGTGATAATGGGTTTGAAAGTGGTTGGTAGATTAGTTCCTGAACGTAAGTGGATGTCACTTACACTCACAACATATGCAATGAATTGATTTGAATTAGCAGAGTATGCAGGTTGTTGTTGTGGTTTTTTATTTGGATTGGGTGTGGACTGAGCTAGTAGCTGAGTAGGTTTAGGTCCATTTTAGCTTGGATTAGCAGGTGGAGGCATTATAGCAGGTTGTTGGGGCTGAGAAGGTGGCTGCATGTAACTGGTTGTTTAAGTAGGCCATTGTTGTCCTCCTCTCCATTGATTCATTTGTTGCCAATTTCCTGGAGGTGGTTGCCAATGCCCTTGAAATTGCTGCCAATTCCCCCGAGGTGGAGAACTTTGATGATTGGGCCAAGTATTTGGAGGGTTAATCCAAGGCTACAGTGGATATGGGGGCTGTCATTGGTTACCAGATGAATATGAATTAAAATATGGCCCAACATAGGATAGTGGATCTAATGGCATACCTTGTCTTGGAGCCCAAGGCTTCCTCTGTGCAACATAGTAGAATTTGTCTTCTTCAATTTGGATTGGCTTGAACTCAGGTGAAATCTGCTTGCTTTCAAGATTAGCTACCATCTTGCATTTGCAGTCCTTCTTCTTTTGTTTGCAGTGGGGGCAATACTCTATCAACATTGCCTCTGCCTCTTCTTGCTTCTTCTTGGCTTGAAGTGTATCTAGTTGAGTAGCTAGATTATTTATAATGTCTTGCTTGAAGTCTGCCAGCAAATGAGTAATCTCCATTCTTGAAACTCCACTGGTAGTTGACTTACTCATGGAAGATTGGTAAGCTCTCCCCTTCTTTGAAGCTTCCCTAGAGTAGTTCTGGCATATTTTCTTGATATCTTCCCAAGGAACTTGGGAGATATCTCCTCCTCCCATGAGGTCCAAGGCATCAATGTAGGTATCATTGATTCCTCTCAGGAAAAACAACTTTTGTGAGTCTTCATTAATTAAGTGTATGGTGTGGAGATTTTTGTAGGAAAAACATAAACCTTGCAATGTAATATTCCAAGATCTCATCTTCCTTTTGTTGCATCCTGAAAATGTTGCCTCCTCTCATGTCGCTGCCCCTACAATATTCCTTGTATTTCTCAAGGAATTTCATCTTCATGTCTTCCCAAGTTTCCATAGTATCTCTTCCTAGGCTCATGAACCATCTTAATGCAGCCTCTTTTAGAGTGGTAGGAAATAGCTTAAGCCTATGGGCATCGGTAGTATAATCATAACTCTTGCAGAGTATGTCAAACTCAAATAAAAAGGTATCAGGATCTTCTATGACAAGTCCATAAAACTTGGGGAGTGCTGAGACAGGGATGTACTTGATGTTGTCAACCTCATTCTGGTGGGCAATAGGGAAAGGAAAAGCTAGTTGGTTAGGTCTATTCCTATTTGCATCACCGATGCCTACTTGATGTAGTTCCAAAGTGAAAGGGTTATCAAGCTGATTTTGGTCTTTAGAGGAGACTTCAGAGCTAGTCATATCAGGATATGCATCAGCAAAGGGGTGTGGATCTTCTTCTTATTCTCTTGGTAGGTTTTGATATTCAACTAGCTAGAATGGATAGGGACTGTTAGGAAGGAATCTCCCATAAGCATCCCTTCTCCTTCCTCTATGCATGCGGTATCACTCACTATCAGTCAACTCACACAAAGAATTGGTAAAGAATAAGGGGGTTCATTACTTCCTAAATGAGGATATACTAAGAACAACTTCCAAAAACATTACAACAAGAAAATTTGCCAATGACTCCAAAAGACTCCCTAGTTTGACACCATCCCTGGCAACAACGCCAAAAATGTTGGCCTCCTATAGTGATTTAATAACTAAGTCCTTACAACCATGATTCAGAGATTGGACATCTAACTTGAATAGCTATTTCAATCATCATGAAGGTACATTTAACTTGTCAACCCAGGGACGTGAACTTGAAATAGGTTAGCACAGTCTGTGCAATAGGAACTCAAATAAGCCATTTCATTCTACAACTAAGGAACACACAATGCTGAAAGTAGATTGCTTAGAAGGGAATACCATAAATACCAATTATCAATCAAAAACTACATCAAAGTAAAATTCATAATAGGAATGAAAGTATGAGCAACAAATAGGGCACTACTATGTCTGCTTTGGCTGCAAGAACAATCACAAAATGGAATTCTAGTGGCTACAGGAATAGTCGGTGCCAGGTTTCTAACTAATTCCTAAATAGTAAGTAATACTAAACTAACACTAACTAAGAAGACAGATTACTCACCAAGTGGGCCCCCTTGGATAAGTATCCTCTAAAACTAGTGAGAACTCAGATGCTCAAACTCATAACTTTATTTTATTCACTGTAAATCATGAGTACAAAAGAGTAATATATCTTTATTACTGGAAACTTGAGAGTGCAAGTACAATATCAAATCATGCAACATCTTGAGGAAGGAGCATCATATCTTTATTTATACTATCATCTAAACAAGGAAGTCAACTCCATGACTGGGAGGATGCCATTTAGGGAAAAACAGAGAAAATGGAGCAATGGCAGTTACACGTGCATGGAATCTGGTCAGACATGCAGGTCCAAACAAAAATTTAGTGTAACAATAATGCTCGCGCATGCTCAATCATTAAATTCCATTACAAGGTGTTACATTTGGTTGCATGAGGAATCTTTTGTCGTTGACCTCCTTTGACTTTGAGCGATTCCTTTGCTAGACATTATGGTGCATGCCCAACTGGCGGTGTCTTCCTCAACTTAGCATATTAAATCTACATGGCAATGTCAATACACACCATAACTACACATCTATAACCACCTTAAGGAACATTCATTAACCACATGCAAAATCAATATAGATAATCCGCATAATATGCCAATTTCATTAAAACTTGCAGAGATAGGATCAAAGCCCAATGTCTATGTATGGTTTGAGGGAAACATTATGAAAATATCAACATTTAACATAAAATTCCATGACAAATGCCAGCAAATAAACTATATATTCTACCCAAAATTGGACCAAAAACTAGGCTCATCAGTACCCTAGGCACCAATACACTAACATTAGCACCATGTCCATATCTTGGAAGAAATACTAAGCACATCCTCCACTAGAAGAGTTTTTTCTTGAATAAAGACAATATCTAGTTTATGCTCATGAATCATATCCCAAGTATTCTTTTATCGAGGAATGCTACCCAAACCCCTAGCATTCCAAGAGATCGCAACCATTTTTTAGGGATACAAAAGTGAATATCTAGTGTCTTAATAACACTAGATTCTACCAATGTCTCCCCTATTAATTTCACCTTTACCTAATCTTTTTCCCTCTCAAAATTTGACATTTTTTCATTTATCCCTTTCTCAATATTCTTATATAGAAGGCTTAACAAAGGAGGAACCTTCATTTTTCCATCTTCTTTTGTCCTAGATTCATGCACAGGATCTATAACTACCTAAAATATATTCAAGTCCATTTGAAAATCTATCATCTTGGTGGATTCAACTCTTGCTAAAGATAATCCTTTTCCTCTTATGGTTTATCAATTTGTGTCATGATTTTGGTAGAAATATCTCCATGATTTTGTGATTCATGCTTTTCTAAGTTTGTATGTGTTAGTCAAACTAGAAAAGATGTCTGAATCTAAAAAGTTGACTCCTTGACTAGATGCAATATTTTCAAGTTCCATTGTATCCACCTCTTCAAAGCTTTCAATGCCTAGATGAAGAGGGCTCATTTGTATCAAAAATAACTTTAAAGGAGAGATTGGGGTTCCCCTAGACCCCCATCAATTGTCATGTAGATCACCTACCTAATAAGAACCAAAAGGAAAAGGAAACAACCAAAAAAAGGTTAAAAAAGAGAGGAAGAAGATCCACGTTACACACCACTCCTAACACCCAACTCACTAAAACACATTGATCACCACACCAAACTCATACCTAGTGTTATTCCCTAGCAGCATAAGTGAATAACAAAAAAATTCACGTCTTGTCAAACTATAATAAAAAAAGATTAAAAAAATATTTGATTATATTGTGAAAAAACCTATTGTACTCAAAGTAGCTTCTAAGAGTTTACATATGATTAGATCATACATACAAAAAATTGGACAAAGGTTCAAAACAAGTTCCCAATCAATGATCCTTACCACCTAATCTCCTTGACTTACCTCCTACACATATATTATCTACTAAGACACACAAGGTATGATATTACCAATTAATTATAGACTACTCAATATAAGATTTCTCTATCAAATTTAGTGCATACTTGTAAAATTTGTAGGGATATCTTTCAAAAGGCTCTCTATGATATCACAATTAAATTTAGCACAAAACCAACAAAGGTTACAACCATATTAAAATCAATTAATGATAATGATGGCACCATTATAATTGAGTCTCAAGAGTTTCATAATCCATCAATTATTCATGAGCATTTGCCATTACATATTGTGATTAGATTTGGAAAGACTAGTATAAATTTTACATCTTAGTAGATAATACCTCAAGATTGAACATACATAGCAAAGAATTCTAAGACGTATGAAGCTTGATTCTTCTAACTTTCAAAAATGAGAAGTTACTATTGAGGTATTTGCTAATTTGAGGCATGGATTATCATGTATTATCAATTTTCCCCTTACACTAGAACCTATTATTTTAGATGCCTTATTACATGTGATGCCTATGTGATCATCATATTATTTTCTTTTAGGATATCCATGATTACATGCCACAAGGTTTTTATCTTCTACTCTTTATTGGTTTTTTAATTTTATTTACAAAGATAAAAATATATAATCAATGCTCACAAAAATCATTTCAAGTTTTTTCAATTGATTAAAACTCAAACTTTAGTTGTTCCTCAAAATCCATTGAATAAACCACAAACTCAACCCAAATAAGACATTTTTCAATCTAATTCTAATGTTAGATTGTGTGTGTGAGAATATAAGATTATTGCGAATGATATTAATATTATTCCTTTACTTGTGGACAATCACGTGTTTGGCAACGACCTTGATCAAAACAAACTATAAATATTAAACCAAATCCTAAAGAATTAATTGCCTATAATGAAAAATTACAAACTAATTAGTAATGATGAATCTTCACTTTCCCTTTCATCACTTAATAAGTGATATGGGTGTGATTTCCCAATCCTACAAAAATATGGTTGTAATAAATAAGGGATTGGACATTAATAAATAAGGAATAAATGAACTAATAGAACAACTTTACCAATGAAAAATAAAAGTCTTAGGTAAATCCCCCTCATTTGATTAAATGATTGAAAAAATCAACAAAATTAAAAGAACTATTTGATTTTAATGCAACACACTAGGAGGATATTCCACTTAATATGGGTTTAAATTATGTTTTTAGTTATGCTAATTTGTCTTCTTTTCATCATGTTCTATGATTCCTATATGCTTTAAATGAATGTTCTTATTTTAGGGGACCTTAATTAATGCAAGAATTTCTTAATTTCTTAGCAACAAATCCCTTCACGTAGGATATGATTGAATTAATTCTTGGTAATGCAATAGATGCGGAAATGGATAAGAGTACTACAGATAAAATCCTAAATATAAGAAAATGTAAATGAGTGAGTGGTATTCATAACTTTTACATGACTTCAGTGAACTATTTTAATGGTCTTGTGAGGATACGTTGAACATTACAAGTGACATTATCATGCATAATATTATCATAGATTTAGGTTTCAAACACATAAAAGATGAATTTATTGTGAAGCAAGAGATCTAAAAATTGTTAATCCTTGTTTTTATAGGTGGGAGATTAATGTTTTCACTTGATCAAAAGCATATTAGTTTGTGTATTGGGAGGCAAGTGAGAGATTAAATACGGTGTTAATCCAAATTTTGTATTCTTGTATTATTTTGTTGCATGAAAATTAATGATTTATCTAGCTCGTTGTTGGCCAGTGGCTAATTTCCTGGGGGTTTAGATTTCTGCAAAAACAATTTTGATATTTTTTCAATAAAAAAAGAGGGGAAAGTATTAAACATGTCTTCCTAATGTTTTATCTATTTTTTTTCACGGAGGGCAAATGGAATTGGAGTTGGGTGTGTGGCATTGTGGAAGATGGTTCATGTGTGTTGTCTATGCTTCCATATTTTCCATTCATGCATGCTAGGGTAGTTGCATCGGTCGATAGTGTTTTGAAAAACTTTGTTTTGTATATTGTAACAATATTTCTTGTTTTCGTATGTGCGACAGACACCAGTATTCTAGACTACCAATGAAGGAGGGTAAGTAGTGAGATTGCTAGTTCTTTGTAGGTTCAGTTTACTATAGTCTGGTCATATCATATGCTACTATGGTAGCCTTATTTTCTTGCCTTCCAATAGCTTTTTTGTTGTTCTATCACTATTACAAGCTATATATTTTTTGTAACCATAATTTTTAGAGTTATAATATAACTCGTACTCTATAAACATTTTAGATGATCATGGATGCAAAGAAACAATTTTCTTTTCTCTTGTTGAATGGCTGGAAGTATGCCATGATAGGCATGGGATGGGATATATCATGTCTTCCCCTTCTACATCAGTCAGTAGTTTTTTCAAAAGCTTAATTTTTTAGATCATAACAATATTTCTTGTTTTCCTATGTGCAATAGACACCAAAATTCCAAATTGCGAATCAAGGAGGGTTAGCAGTGAGATTGCTAGTTCTTTGCAAGTTTGATTTACTATAGTCTATTCATATCATATGCTACTTTGGCAACCTTGTTTTCTTGCCTTCCAATAGAAATTTTGCTTTCCTATCATTGCTACAAACTATATTATTTTTGCAACCCTAAACTTTAGAGTTGTAATATAACTCATACTCCATAAAAAATTTAGAGGATTAAGGATACAAAGAAACAATTTTCTCTTCTCTTGATGAATAGATGGAGGTATGTCGTGATAGGCAGGGGATGGGCTTTTTCATGTCTTCCCTTCTAACTAGAATAAATGATTATATGGGTAAGTACCAATAAATACTTCTTTCTTGTGAAAGGGGAAGTTAGCCAGCAAGTTCAGTATGATTTCATGTTAACCACCTGAATATCTTAGTATGATATTTGAAAGCATTAATGACCTAGATCTCTTGATATGAATTTTGAAAGAATTATTGCAAAAATAATTTTGAGAACCTCGTGCAATAAAATGAAGATGGGAAAGTATTAAACATGTCTTCCTAACGTTTTGTCTATTTTTTCACAGATGACACATGGAACTGGAGTTGGTTGAGTGGTATTGTTTTATTTTATCATCCTATGGATGGTGACCATGGCACTTTATGCTACAATAAGAGCACTAACCTACAATAGGAACAATAAATGTTTGACACTTAGTTGCCATTTTACACACTTATTCTTCCCTTTTTAGGTTAATGCTCTAATTGTAGTATTAAGAGCCATTCATATCTATATATATATATATATGCCTACAATTGTCAATTATCGGTATAGGCTAAAAATATGTCCAAATCAATCATTTAATCCAAAAATTAGAAGGATTGATAGTAAATTACATGCTTTTTCATGATTATTTGTATATACAATGTATTTTTGAGTGTTGCAATAACGATTGTTGATGAGGTTCTAATCCTTTCACAGGTAAGAATATTGTATATTATATGTTTTTGATTAGTGTAAAATAGGATTTGATGGGACCACAAACCCAATACATAACGGTTTTGAAGGGAACCGTCAACCTATCAAAGAAAAGTAAGCTACAAGAAAGATAAAACACAAACCATCAACAACCCAACAACCTCTAAAAGATAGACATGACTACATAGGTTGCAACAAACAAACATGCAAGGGCCCTACCCTTTTACAACCTGGTTTTAACTGGGACTAGAAACCCTTAGATACACAAAGAACCCGCCTGCATCTGCTAGGCATTAGCAAACTAGGCGCTCATGGATGAAACCACTAAGCTAAGAAAGATAACTTGCTTAATGGTGTAAGACACCATCAAACCCCTAAGAAAAAAAGCCAACAAATCCAACAACCCCACCTCAATAGGGGAATTAGAGAGCACAACGATCCACTAGACACACGCCTCAAAGGAGAACCACTAAGCTTGAGGGGACTCAGCTCGCTGGGACATAGAGGAATAGGAACAACCAAACCCCAAGGGAACAAGGAACCCCAAACAAGATGGAAATAAGGAGAAGGGCCAACAAAAAAAACACCAAGCAACCCCAACATGCCAGTCAAAGCCAGAGATGGGCCAAAACTCCATACAACCAACTAGAGGGAGACACCACCACTCCACAGAGGGGATAAGAAGAACCCAAAACACTCCAAGAACATAAACCCCCAAAAAAGAGCCACCAAACAAACAACAAGCATAAGTGAAGGTCGACCAAGAAGAGGCAAAAAGAAAAACAAACTAGCATGGGGGTCCACCAAGCCTTCCTACTATGTCGAGTAGGAGAAAAAAAGCCCAATTTTCAATCGGTCTTCCTCAGAGAAACCAACGCACACCCATTGTAAGGTAGGCAACAAGAAAAAAGGCAAGAAGGGCACCCACACAAAACCATCAGAGACAAAGGGTTTTGCAGGTCGACACCCAACACTAACCACATTGACGAAAATAGAAAAATCCACAGAGGATCCACCTCTAAAGCCTCTCCCATCATGCAAATCAAGGATGGGAGTAGAGCAACCACCATTCATATCATGTCCCTTGCCACTGCCACCCTCATCTGTAGTATTTAAATTGCAGTCTCCCGCCTGAGCCCCACCCGACACCACTCTCATCGCTCTATTGTATATTATATGTTATTAGGGTTACCTATACTAATAATTGATAATATTAGGTATTATTTTGTTTTATCTTGCTACAGATAATGACCATCACACTTCATGCTACAAACAAAGCACTAACTTGCAATAGGAACAATAACTGTTTAAAGAGTAGTTATCATTTTATACACTTATTCTTCCCTTTTCAAGTTAATTTTCTGATTGTAGTATTAAGAATCATTCATATGTATATGCACATAATAGGTATTAGGAGTTTAAAGGCCTTTCACAAGTAAGAAAATTGTATGTTATGTGTTATCAAGGTTAAACATTATCTTTACAATCCCTTACAACACCAAACCATATGAATTCTCTTACATCCATAGGTATTTGTAATTAAGACTCTAAACATAGATTTTTATCTTGTAAATAGTTCAATAATATTTTAATAGTTCAAAATGTTATAGGTTCTAACTTAGGTGCTACACAACATGAAGCAGGTATAGTTTCTATTATATTTCTTTAGAATTATGAACATGGTGTTATGGACGCTAACAATGATTGCTTTGGTCAAGTATGTCTTAATTGTAATTAGAGAAGATGATCACGGAGAAGGAAAGCATTTATTAACCTTCTTTGTATGATAATCACTTAGGGTTATTTAGAGGAATTCTTTGCGTGATAATCATTTAGGTTTTATGTTAGTTGGCATGCTTTTTATGTTACCCATATATGCTTTATTAAGTAATTATTATTTTTTGCCAATAGGAAACCCAAACATCCAAATTTTATTTGCTCTAATATTCTATTGCTTTTAGTAGGTACATTTGCACTTTATAATTCATTATTATGTCGGTATGCTAATATTGGCCAAAAGGTTGGCAACCAATTCATGTGCTTTTAATGAGACTCCAAATTTAAGTATTTTAGTCAAAATCATGGGAACAATTTCAACTCTAGAAAAAAGCAATTGCTTGAGAATAGTGCAACATTTAAGAAGGCTCTTCTTATGGTTGTCATGATAGGAAATTGTATGGTAATTAGAGATGGAGCATTGAATTCTACAATTTCAGTTCTGTAATTCAAAGCTATTATTTTTTAACAGAGTTTCTTCCACTTGTTACACCCCAATTTTGTTTTATAAATTACTTTTAACTTTTTACATTAAAATGTGTTTTGATATCCGATGATGATTATATGATTTTCAACATTTTGATGAGATTAAATGCAATACAATGTATTTAAATTTTAATGATTATTACTATTGAATCAAGATTATGATGATGTTGTGATTAATATCAGGCTAACTATTTGATTGGATTTCTAAGTGAAATGCAAAACCAATTTCTTATCCTTTAGAGGGAGAGGGAGAGTATCACCAGAGAGAGGAGTATAGACTTTAGAAATAGCAAGTTAATGCCAATTGAGTTGAAGCACACACTCGTAGGTTTACCTTAATCCTATTGTTGAGTCAATTATTGTGTTTTATTTAAGATTGGGTTGAGTCAAGTCAAAGGGTTAGGTTAAACCTTGTCAAGTCTTAGTATATTCTATCTCAATAAAGAAAAATAGAGTTGTATATGTTTATGAATCAAATTGTTTCATCGATTTTCCAATCTTGTTTATTTATCAAGTCAAATCGACTATCATTAAAATGTGTTAAATAAAAAAATTTAAGTATACATATACTTATATATAAGTATATATATATGATATGTAATTCATATTTGATCGAGTATACATATACATATATAGATAATGGAGAAATATAAATATATATTATATATAATATAATAGTTATATTTATTGGTAGATTTGTCATGCTTGTAAATGCATGTAATAAAGTAATTTAAAATTGTTATTATGTCAGCATTGAGGGGCATATAAGCCTCTATCGAAGGCATGAATAAAGGAAAAATGTATGACATTAAAGCCATGGTGATGGTCATTAAGAGGCACACCAACTCTTATTGTTTGTTGCAACCACTAAGCGACGGTTGAAACTATCTTTGATTGGAAGTTAAACAACCTTTGAGTGAGTTATGTAAGGAATGGCATATTAAACTGTTAGTCGAGCCTTTTAAGGGTGATAGTTTCTATTAGTAGCATGCCTTTTTAATAAGGTTTATGGTGTCAAAATTCATGGATTTGATTGGTAATTTAATACCGATGACTTAGAGGGGAGTTTGCGGGCATAAGGAAAAAAAACATTTAATTTGATATCATTATTCATTATGCAATTTTAGGTTTTAGAGAGCAACGACCAGGGAGATTAGAGGAGAGAAGAGATCATTTTTTATCATTCTCTTTTTGCATTTTGTTTTATTTCTAAACTTTGGTCAAAGGAGCAACAATTGGGAATATCATTTTGGACTAATATTTCATTTTTTAGTTTTGTTTTTGGGAGAGAGCAATGACGACTCTAGGCAAATAAGAGTTCTCTTATCATTCTTTGTTTTCATTGCTTTCATTTTTGAGTTTGGTTCTAGAGAGAGGGAAACATATGGATTTAAAGGGAGAAGAAATCATTTCTTATCATTCTCTTTGCGATTCCAATGAGCTTGAGGAAATTTGTTTCATTACTTATAGGGAGAGTTATATTTGTTTGAGCCTTCTTTGTGCTATGAGAGATTTTGTTGCTATTCATTTAAATGACATTTGTTGAAGGTGTTTTGAAAGAAAAGTCTAAGATTTCAATATTATCAAGTTGAGTTTTCTTAGGAAAATTTTGTTCATCATTGTGATTGTGATTTTTGAAGTTTAAAAAATGCAGAGCAGAGAGTAACCCAGGCATGTTTAAATACTTTATTATCACTGTGTAATTTCATAGTTTCATTCTATAGTTTTCAATTTTAAAAATAGAAAGAATAGTATTGATATTTTAGATTGTAAATGTGTGCACATATTTTCACATCAACGTTTCGGATCATACTCCATAATCCATCATCAGGATGCAAAGCATTTAGAGAGAAGAGTGAATAGTATTGATATTTTGGATTGTAACTGTGTGACTCTTCTCTCTAAATGCTTTACATCCCGATAATGGATCATGGAGTATGATCTGAAATGTTGATGTAAAAATATGTGCACATAGTTACAATCCAGAAATATCAATACTATTATCATGGACCGTGAAAAACTAATGTTGTTAAGAGAAAGAATAGTTATTCATTTTGAAGAATATTATAAGTATAAACAAATAAAGATTAATATGATTTTTCTAGATTGTAACTAGAATTTAGTTAATCTTTCTTTCACTCTGAGATGGACAACAGATTTGAAAAATATTTCTCTAGTGTGTTAAATTGAATGATTTATTCCATTTTCTAATAAACAGAATAATTCCAATTTGTTATACAAACATATATATATTTATTAAGATTATGTTAAGTATATTTTATGTTATGTGATTATGAAATTAAGAGATAAGCTAGATGTTTCCACTATTGAGTTGACTGAATGAAATTAGTTTATAATCTAATTTGTTGAAAGAATTTTCAAACACTTTAACGTAGTATTCTTTTAGACAAAAGAAGTTAGTATTTTTATACTCTATTTTACCATAACTATTATTGTGTTCTTGTGCATAGAAACATGACGAAAACATAGAAAAAGTTGAACTATTTTAAAAGAAGTAATATTTTTATTATTGTTCAATATTATTATATTTTACTTATTTGGCAAGTAGTCAAGAACTTAAATGTGATACAAGGTGTCTTGAGTCAATGACATTGTTGTTATCATTGTAAACCATATGCACGTGAAAATAGGAGAGTAGTCTACTCTTAAGTTTTGAGTGCAAGTACTTGAACAAGTGGCAGTTTCCAAGTCCCAAGATGTTATGAGAATGTAACATGGGTGTTCAAAGTCAAGAAAGCATATCCATCTTAGTCGTTTACTAATATTAGTAAGTTATTATTTTATGATTGAGTACATCCTTATGAAAGGTCAATCAAGCAAGTCAAACAGTCAATTATGTGTTAAACCTTAGGTCAAGATGGTTTCCAAATCGAGTTAGAGGTGTGTGAACTTATGACTTCACTTCCTATGGAAGTGTTTGATATGTTTCAAAAATTTGGCCAAAGTAATGCAAAATTTTGCTTGCATTAGTTGGTTCGCCGTGATCCAGATTGCATATCTAGTCAAATTGGTCATACTTAGTCAAAGATGTCTAAATTTGTATGGTTGATTGGTTATGTAGGACACAACACTAGAAACTCAGATGACATATTTGTGGGTTCCTTAGTCTATACTCTTCGTGAAGGGTAGGTCCACTTCCTGTTGGAAGGTGTGCGGGGGACCACTGGTATGTGGTTGGAGGTAAAGTGCTCGAGTGATGCTCTCCCTCTTGTAGATGACAATGTTGAGGCTTGTGAAACAAAATCATTTTCCAAATATGGAAGACTTGACCTTGTATCATTGTTGTATTATGTAAAATTGTATACTTGAAAGTATAACATGTATGAATTGTAATCGAAAAGTTTTATCTTATTTCTCAAGTTGGAAATTTATATAGTTTAATTTCAAAAGTTGTATTATACATTTATATTATGATCATGTGCACTAAAAAAAGTATGAAAGTGAAACAAAATTACTATCCTATTTTTAAGCATATGCTTGTATTTACTTATGTGGTAAAAACCTAAGTATTTACTTTGTAGTATGAGTGAGTTTGTTACACCACTAATATTATTTCTTCGACAGTCAAGATCCATTGATCCACCACATGTTGAATTTATTTTAAACTTTCTTAGTATTTGCAACTATGCAGTGCTTTAGTTGTGCAAGGAATTAATTCAAAGAGCTTTTATTTGAGCCAAGATATGACTCAAATCCATTATTCTAGTTCTAGTTAGTTGAATGATCACAAATACATAAGATATCATAATGGTTAATATATGTACACAGTGTGCATGGGAGTTCAATATTCTCTTTTCTACTAGTTGAGCCAAACTCTTTTGCAGTTTAACTTCAAACTTGCACTTGCCTCAAGCTTCTATAGTCTTCCATTATGTAATTTTAAAATATTATTAAAACAATTACTTTTTTTTTCACATAGATGTTCACCAAACTGTCTAATTTTAGGAGTGAGGTTCAAACTTATTTTATCCTCAAATTCATCAATTGTGTGACATAAGGACTATATTCTTTCATAATTGTGAGTCTATATTTGTAATCTTGATGTTTCAGTCACTAGTTGATATCAACTTACTCACAAGTCATAGGTTTAATGACTATTCTCTGAACTATAAACACTTCTTGCTCTATAAATTATGGGTTAATTTCATGTTAATGGAGATTTATTTTCTAGCATAGTTCCCTATGTAGATTTTCTTCTAGTAATTTTAATATACTAGGTCCTTAATGGATTTTGGCTTGACACCTACCAACTGTGTTTACTTAAAGTTTCTAAATCCTTTTCAACATATACAAATTTTGAAAATCCTCCAATCATTGTAGTCCATGAGAGCAGATTTCTTTGAGTCATTTTGTTTGACATTTTACTTAAGTGTATTTTTCTTATCTAATTTTAAAGGCAATTTTTTTGTTCTTTTTAAAATTAATGGGGTGAAATCACAATATTGTGTCTCACTTTTTGGCCAAGATGGACATTTATATCAACATTTTTAACTGAATCTTCACCTATTGAGACCTATAGCAAACAAACCATTAAGAATTTGAAGATTATGTGAAATAGTGATTTGTGGCAAATTATGTGTAGATTCTAAATATATATTTTATTTTATTTTTAAATAAATCATGAATATTTCAACATATCCTTTAATAAATAGTTTTAAAATTGTCTATGCATTGATCTTATGGAGAGGAGCAACAGGAGTAGGTGTGGTGTGGTTTTTTTGAAAGTTGTAGACAATGGTGAGGTAAAATTAGAAGATGACGATGGAGATTTGCCTGGCTGGGAAGCCTTGTTGCTTCTTGGTGGGGCTCCTACGGTTTTTGGGCATCACTTGAGGTGTGAAGCGCCCTTGCTTCTGTTGGGTGATGCTTTTGTTAAGGTTTATCTTTTGACCTCTTGTGCATATCTGGATGGGGATGTCCCTGTTTGTGTGATGGTATGTGTTGAGCATCCCATTCAGTTCTTTGGAGGGTTGCTGCTTTTTTGGGAGAGTCTGTGGACTCCTCTTTCTCTGTCGTGTGCTTTGATGTCTTGTTGTTCTGGCTCCTTTGTGTGGAGTAGCTATGGAGGAGCTACATGTGTGTGCTCTGTTGCTATAGACACTTCTATGTTGGAGGAGGGATTTGTTGTTGTTGTTGAGGTGGATGGAGGTGTGGATGGTTGCTTGTTGGAGGTGTTGGTTGTATACTTGCTGGTGGAGCCGTTTCCCTCTCTTCCTGTCTCTGTTGCTATAGTCGTGGGTGAGGGTTTTGACTGTTGCAAGCTTCTTCTTGTGCAGTACCTTCTTCTATTTGGGCCTTACTCTGTTGGGCCTCCTTTTTTAGGGCTTTCTTCTACTGTGGCTCAGACTCTAGGTTTCTTGGTGGTTTTCCTAGTGTGGGGTGTGGCTTATGGGTGGACTGTGATGGGGTTGTATGTCGTAGGAGTTTTCATTCTTTCATACCTTGTTGGGTTGGATGGGGTTCTTCATGGTTTTTCACTCCTACCCTTCTCTCTATTTTCTGGTCTCCCTCGCTTGGCTCTACTCTTTGGATGCCCCTATGGTTTGCAACCTTTGCTTGCTTTGGCTCTGGGTTTCTTGGTGGTTTTCTTGGTGCTGGGTGTGGGTTGTGGGTGGACTATGATGGGGTTTTTTATGGGAGGAGTTTGCATTCTTTCAAACCTTGTTGGTTCGGATGGTGTTCTTCATGGTTTTACACTCCTTCCCTTCTCTCTGTTTTCTAGTCTCCCTTACTTGGATCTGCTCTTTGGATGCCTTGGGGGCTTGTAGCCTTTGCTTGCTTCCATGTTCTCTCTTGCTTGGGGGATTCCTTCTTGTTGGTTGTGTCCTTTGTTCTTCTGGAGTGGGATGATCCCTTCCTAGCTCATTTTTGGGGCTTTTTTCTTGGCTGGGTTGTTTCCAAAGACCTTTTCAAGGCCCAATTATTCATGGAGCTGGGGATTTTCTGCTACCTATGTGTTGAAGTAGAGTGGTTTGAAATATTTTTTGCTGCTGGATTTGTCCATGGATGATTTGGGTTCTTTGGCTTCTCCTTTTTTGCTATAGTCTAGGTGGTATTTTAAGTTTTTCTCTATATCCTAGTGGGTTGAGCCTCCTTAGGCTTAGTGGTTTACCTTCAAGGCTTGATTTTTGCAGGTGTTGGCCTCTTACTAGGTCTTGCCAAAGGATGGTACAACTGCTAGTTTTGTTGTTGCGTTCGTCTTCTTCTCAGATCCTATGGAGGTGGAGTTGGGAGGTGATTTTCTTTGGCTTCCTCAACTGCTGATCCTTTTAAGGCATTTTTTCTTGGGGGTTTGATGGTGTCTTACACCATTAAGCAGGTTATCTCTCTTGGCTCTGTGGTGTCATCCATGAGTGGTTGGCTTGTTGATGCCTAGCTAATGCATGTGGGTTCTTTGTATATCTAAGGGTTGTTGGAAACACAAGGGCAGACAACTGAGAGGGGGGGTGAATCAGTTGTCACATAAATTATATGCATTAAACTTATTCTCAGATATGATAAATAATCATGAAAGCATAAACCATCATCACGTCAAAATTACACATAACACCAAGATTTTTACGTGGAAACCCTATTAAGGGAAAAACCACGGTGGAGGTTAGTCCACAAGATTACACCCTGTTAAAAGTATAAATAATTATAAATGGGGAATGCACATTCATTCAGGCACATTGCCTATAGCTCACTGCTCAAATACAAAAGGGATTACTACCCAAAGGAAGACACACTATCTTACAAAAACATTCAAATTACATTTGGAAGATTTTGAACTGAGAAAATAGCATATTCTAATGCTTGATTACAGTTCTAGTTAAGCACATAAACACCTACTTACTATTCTTCACATTTTATTTTTGCCTTCAAAAGGTGAGAACATTATTCACACACAAAACTCACACACTTCTCACACCACTTACACCACACTTGCATCAAATGGTATAAACAATCGCTCATATATATCTACAACTAAGGATTAGAACAACTACATGTTGATTTCAACAAAATATAAAAATGAGTACAAACTATCGACCCAATCCATAAACAATTTACAATGCGAACCAACCAATGTCAGCCATAACATAGTGAGGACCCAAAACAACATCCTCAAACATGAAACACCTTCAAAAATGATTCCTCGAAGATCCACAACATGCTACAATCACCATGTCGACCATATCCACAACATGCTACAATCAACATGTTGGCCATGAACATGCAAAATAAAATCACCAATTGCAAGAACAACGATCAATGTAGATGTACAACACAGATAGAGCACGATCTAGAAACATCCACAAGCATCATGAATCACCATAGAAGCATCCGCAACAATTCAAATTACTATAATCACATCATCTTCTTTCAGGAACACCAACTGAAGCAACAAAACAATTGTCAAAACATAGATACTCATAACTCGATCAAATATTCATGCGGATCTCTGAAACTTAATGTGGATAAACTAGATATACTAAAAAAAACCCTTTAATCCACAACCTCTTATCATCAACATACTGAGCTAGCCAACAAACTGAACTTCATTGCATCACTAACAACCTACAACTTATTTTATTACAAGTTTCTCAATATCCTGGACATATACAACCTTAAAGACATTAATGCCAATAGTGTTGACATCAATGACAACCACATATCAAAAACATCCAACAATCTCCCTCTTTGGAATTGATGGCAACATATGATGTGAAAAACACCATCAACGCAACTTTTTCTTGGCACTTTCTTCCCCTTAGATTTTGACCCTTTTCTCCTTAATTCTTTCACAGTTTTTCACATGACTCTTCTCCCCCTTTGACATCAATGAAAAAGATACACATTATTTTTCTCCACACAAAATCTAAACCACATTTTTGAACATCTGAATACTCCCCCTGAGTAGTAGCCACCACAACATCAATCTGGATCATAAGATATGACTGAAATGCATAGACTGATGCAAGTCAATGCATCTTAATTTTGATTAGGAGGGGTAATCACCCCTTGCTTCCCTCTGAGATACTCAAAAGTATCCTTAGGCAAGGGATTGGTAAAGATATCTACAATATTTTCCTTAGTGGGCACATACTCCAATCTAACTTCCTTTTCACTCACCTTTTCTCTTAAAAAGTGAAACTTGATAGATATGTGCTTGGTTTTTGAATGCAGCACTAGATTCTTAGAAATGTTAATTGCACTTGAATCATCACAGAATATAACAATAGGTTCATCATACACAACTCTGATATCTTTCAACATCTGCTTCATCCACAATACTTGAGTACAATTGTTAGCAGCAATAATGTATTCTGCCTCTACAGTAGATAAAGAAATGGAATTTTGCTTCTTACTTAACCATGAAATCAACTTCTTTCCCAAGAAAAATGCACCACCACTAGTACTCTTTTTGTCATTCACATCTCCTGCCCAATCAACATCAGTAAAGGCACTCAAAGTAAGGTCTTTTTTAGGATACCACAAGCCAAAATCAATTGTCCCCTTCAAGTACCTGAAAATCCTCTTCACAGTTGTCACATTAGATTCCTTAGGATCAACTTGAAATCTTGCAACAATGCATACGAAATTCATGATATCAGGTCTAGTTTGAGTCAAATAGAGCAATCCACCAATCATGGATCTGTATCTAGTCTGATTTGCTTTAGGAGAATCATCATCTTGTGTCAACTTACATCTAGTCACCATAGGTGTACCAACTGGCTTTGAATCTTCCATACCAAACTTCTTTAGCAATTCTTTCACATACTTGGACTGAGATATAAAGATCCCCTTACCTAGCTGAGTAATTTGCAATCCCAAAAAGAATTTCATTTCTCTAATCATAGACATCTCAAACTCACTCTACATCTCATTAGCAAAATTCATGCACAAACTATCATCTCCTCCAAAAATGATATCATCAATAAAGACTTCAACAATCAATTTTTTATCATGATCAATCTTGAAATACAAATTACTATCAGCAGTATGTTTATTAAATCCAAGCTTCAAAAAATACTTGTCCAGTCTGGCATACCATGCTCTTGGGGCTTGCTTGATTCCATACAATTCTTTCTTCAACCTACAAACAATATCTCCCTGATCAGTCAATTGAAATCCATCTGGTTGCTCAACATACACTTCTTCTTCCAGTTCACCATTAGAAATGTTGAATTGACATCCATTTGATAAACTTGGAAGTTTTTGTAAGTAGCACAAGCAAGAAATAGTCTCATAGCTTCAATCCTAGCAATAGGGGAAAAAGTTTCTTCAAAGTCAATTCCTTCCAACTGAGAATATCCTTTACACACTAGTCTTGCTTTGTTTCTAACAACTTCACCTTGCTCATTCAATTTATTTCGAAAGACCCATTTTGTTCCAATTACATTTTTGTCCTTAGGTCTAGGAACAAGAATCCATGTATCATTCTCCTCAATTTGTAGTAGCTCCTCTTTCATTGCTTCCACCCAATGTTCATCTTTGCATGCTTCATTAACACTATTAGGCTCAGTCTTTGAGATCAAACAATATTCTTGCACAATTTTTCTCCTAGTTTGAACTCCTTTTTTCTTGTCACCAATAATTTGATCTTTTGAATGATTTAGTCTTACATACCTAGGAGTCTTAGGATGTTCTTGAACTTTAGGCTCTTGTGATCTCACTTCTACACTTTCACTAGTTCCTTCCTCTTGATTTTCTTGATTCATCGGAATGATCTGAACTTGATTTGAAGTTTGAACTTTCTTTCCTTTATTTGAACTGTCATTTTGATCGTTTGAGTCATATCCATAGGTTCTAGATGGTCTAACTGTGTCCTCATCAACCTTGACATTAGCACTTTCAATCACTTTCGTCAATCTCTTATTGTAGCACAAGTAGGATTTACTTTTAGTAGAATAACCAAGAAAGATTACTTCATCACTTCTAGCATCAAACTTTCCTATAACTTCATCTCTTTTGATAAAGCATTTACTCCCAAAGATTTTGAAGTATCTAACAATAGGTTTATGACCATACCATAGCTCATAAGGAGTCTTCCCAGTGTCACCTTTGATATGTACCCGATTGAGAGTGTAAAAAACAGTACTCATAGCTTCTCTCTAGTAGATATGCGGGACATTTCTTTCCAACATCATAGTCCTAACAACATCTTGAATTATCTTGTTTCTTTATTTCCACAACTCGATTTTGCTGAGGGGTCCACGGGGCAGATAATTGTCTCTTTATCCCATGCTCTTCACAAAAAGAATTAAACTCATCGGAAGTGAATTCGCCACCTCTATTTGATCTCAAACATTTAATCTTCAAACTTGTATTTGTCTCAACCATAGCCTTAAAAATATTGAATTTCTCTAGAGCTTCAGATTTTTCCCTTAAGAAAGTAACCCACATCATTCTAGAATAATCATCAATAAGTAACATGAAATACCTATATCCTTGTAAAATTCTAACTCTAGAAGGACCACACAAATTAGTATGCACAAGCTCCAACACCTCATTTGAACAATGTTGTTTGCTCTGAAATGAAGCTCTAGTTTGCTTCCCTAATTGACATTCCTTGCCTATGGCATTAGTCGGTTTTATCAACTTAGGAAGATCTCTCACTGCCCGAGTAGAACTTATCTTGATAATATTGTCAAAGTTTACATGACACATTCTCCTATGCCACAACCAACTTTCATCAACTTGATCAATCAGACAACTTTTACTAGCAACATTCAAGTGAAAGATATTACCTTTTATTTTTGTACCTAATGCAATCACATTTCCAGAGCTCCCCAATATTCTACACTTTTCATCCTTGAATTAAATATTGTATCCCTTGTCAACCATCTATCCAACACTTAATAGATTATGCTTCAAACCTTCCACATTATAGGACATCATCAGTATTATGCTTACCATAAAGAGAAATGGACCCTCTACCATGGATTACACCAGCTTTGTAATCACCAAATCTTACAACACCACCATCATAGTTTTCCAAGACCACAAATTTAGTTTTATCACTTGTCATGCGATGGGAGCATCCACTGTCAATCACCCATTCATATTTTTCTTCAACTCTGGCAGCTAGAGCTTTCTCCACATTTGTGCAACTAGCAGATTCAGTAGGGGCTGGATCATTTTCCTTGATAGCAATAAATACCCATTGGTCCTCACTTACATTCCCTTTATTAGATTCATCATCTTTCACACCTTCATCAACAACATAATAACACTTTCTTTGGAATCTAGGCTTGTTAGGTCTTGGCTTAGGAACTCTTTCTAGACACCTTGAGGAAAAATGACCTATCTTATTGCAAGAAAAACATTTAATAGGCAATTTCCATTTATACTTACCTTCTCCTCTGGCTTCCCTCTTGATAATAAGTGCTTTAAGCTCATCTAGTTTTCTCTCTTCTTCAATCTCTCATTTCCTCCTCATACTTGAACACCTTTCTAGAAGAACTTTCACCTGAATCATATCTCTGCTTATCTTTTCTGGAGATAGTAGCTTTGAATGCAGATTCTATCTTAGGAAGAGAATCGCCAAACTTACTTAGCTCAAAAGCAGTAAGCTTACCAATAAACATGTCTCTAGTTACATTTGTCACAGTTCAGATCTCCCTAATAGCAATAGCTTTGGCTTTGTATGCAGTAGGCAAGGATCTGAGCACTTTAGCAACAATCTCTGATTCTTCCAATGTTCCACCAGCACATCTGATACTACACACAAGTTCATTCACTCTCTACATAAAAGAAGTGATGTTATCATCTTCACCCATTCTCAACATTTCATATTTCCCTTTCAGGCTTTGCAACTTAGCAAACTTCACATGGGCATCACCTTCATACAAAGTTTCCAAATTTTTCCAAATCTCATAAGTAGTCTTCAAATCCATTACATTTGTCATCTCGAAATCAGTCAAAGCACTCAACAATGCTTCCTTGGCCCTGATTTTGTACTTGACTTCCTTAATCTCATATGTATTAGAAGGACCATTATGTGGAATGATATACCTATTCTTTGTAATTTTCCAGTAAGGTTCACCAATGCATCTCAGATAACACTCCATTCGAGTCTTCCATAGAGAATAATTAGTTCCATCAAATCTCATACTATCCTTCTTATATGTCACCATCCCGGATCACCTCAAGCTATTAAACTTCTTCCGAGGAACCTGCTCTGATACCAATTGTTGGCAACACAAGGGAAGACAACTGAGAGGGGGGGTGAATCAGTTGTCACATAAATTATACTTATCAAACTTATTCTTAGATCTGATAAATAATCATGAAAGCATAAACCATCATCACATCAAAATCACACATAACACCAAGATTTTTATGTGGAAACCCTGTTAGGGGAAAAACCACGGTGGAGGTTGGTCCACAAGATTATACCTTGTTAAAAGTATAAAGAATTATAAATGGGGAATGCACATGCATTCAGGAACACTGGCTAGAGCTCACTGCTCAAATACAAAGGGTATTACTGCCCAAAGGAAGACACACTGTCTTATAGAAACATTCAGATTACATCCAAAATATTTTGAACTGAGAAAATAGCATATGCTAATGCCTGATTATAGTTTCGGTTAAGCACATAAACACCTGCTCACTCTTCTTCACATTTTACTTCTACCTTCAAAAGATTAGAATATTATTCACACATAAAACTTGCACACTTCGCACACCACTTACACCACACTTGCATCAAATGGTATAAAAAATCACTCATATATATCCACAACTAAGGATTAGAACAACTACATGTCGGCTTCAACAAAATATAAAATGAGTACAAATTGTCGACCCAATCCATAAACAATTTACAATGCGAACCAACCAATGTTGGCCACAACATAGTGAGGACCCAACACAACATCCTCAAAGATGAAACACTTTCAAAAATTATTCCTCAAAGATCCACAACACGCTACAATCACCTTGTCAACCATGAACATGAAAAATAAAATAACCAATCACGAGCACAACGATCAATGCAGATGTACAATATAGATAGAGCACAATCTAGAAACATCCACAATCATCATGAATCACCATAGAAGCATCCAAAACAATTCAAATTACTAGAATCACGTCATTTTCTTTTAGGAACACCAACTAAAGTAAAAGAAGAACTGTCAGAATGCAGATACTCATAACTTGATCAAATCTTCATGCAGATCTCTAAAAATTAACGTGGATAAAATAGATATAATTGACAACAAACCCTTTAATCCACAACCTCTTATCATCAACATACTGAGCTAGCCAATAGACTAAACTTCACTGCATCACTGACAACCTGCAACTTATTTTATTACAATTTTCTCAATATCCTCGACATATATAGCCTTAAAGACATTACTGCCAATAGTGTTGACATCAATGACAACCACATATCAGCAACATCCAACAAGGGTTTTTGGTCCCGATTAAAACTAGGTTGTTAAAGGGTTTTGGGCCCTTGCTTTTTTGTTTGTTGCAGCTTGTGTAGTCATGTTTATCTTTTAGAGGTTGTTGTTGGGCTGCTGATGATTTGTGTTTTATATTATTTGCAGCTTTCTTTTCCTTGATAGGTTGATGGTTTGCTTCAAAACTATTATGTATTGGGTTTCGGGTCCCATCAAAACTTTTTTAACCCCTAATCAAAAACATTGTCATTAAGTAATGTTTGTGTCGTCAAACATAACTTTTTTCTATAAAGGATAAAATTCTAATTTTTAAGGGTGATATTTTGATAACAAGTGGATATCTTAGAGAGATTATGGAAATAGGGATAATGATGATGGTCTTTTGAAGGGTGTTACTTCTGGCTTCTTGCACGGGCTAGGGGAAACCCTGGTCATGCATCTCTTTGTTGTTGGTTGTGCAGGTTTTTGGGAGGGGGTTTAGGATCCTTAGCGTGGGTTTGCTTGAGGGAGGATCATTTATTTTCTTTTTTGTGTGGATTATTTTTGCTAATGCATTTTCTTGGTGGTTCTTCTTTGGTTTTCTTGCCTCCTTTGTGGCTATAGGGGTGGATTTTGGGTTTTATTTTTGTTACGGTGGTGATTCATCATGTTTGAAGACTCTTTGGAGTATGGATCTTGAAAATCCTCCTCTATTCTTGCATGCAAAGGCAATGGATCATCTTAACAAAATTTTAACTGGTGAGGGTTCATCTTCTGAGAAAAGTATACCCAAAATCAAGAAAGTGAATGGGTGTTTGGAGAGAAGTCAATACCAACTTGTGTTGGTGATTCAAATGGAGTTAGTTGTAGATGATATTAATGAATAGAGAAATCATGCTCTTATTTACAAATTTATGGGGCTTTTTCTTTCTCTACTTGCTCTTGAATCCAAGGCTCGACAAATGTGGAACCTAGAAGGTGATATGGAGATATTGTTGGCTGCCAACAATTAATTTCTAGTTGTGTTCTCATGTGTGGTTGATAGAAATAGGGATTTTGAAGGAGGCCCTTGTTTCTATAACCAAGTTAGTCTCTTCATCAAACCCTGACATGTGGGTTTCAACTCTATGGAGGAGCTTCCATCGAGGGTCCTTGTCTAGGTTCGTCTTCCCCAACTTTCGCTTGAGTTTTGGGGGAGTGATGTTTTGCATATGATTGTTCTTCTGCTTGGAAAACCAATAGGATTGGCTAAAAAAAATTGGATAAAAAGGTATTCTCATATGCCTAAATTAGTGTTGAAATTGATCTGAATAACCTCTTTCCATATTTTGTAGAAATTTGATTGGGATCCTCTACCTGTATCCAACAACTTGACTATGAAACTCGTGCATGTAGATGTCAAATTTGTCATGAGTATGAGCATCTACAAAGAAAATTTCCTTGATTTAATTAGGTGAATGTTGTTGCTAATGTTCCCTCCAACTTAACACCTAGAAATGATAAAGGGAAGGCCCATTTGGTTGAGGGGGATATTGATAAGGAGGGATTTATCCCAGTGAAGTCTTGTAATAAGGGAAGAGGATTAAAGAGAACCCTCAAAAAATAGATAGAATGATGAGCTTTTTAACTGGTTTGATGCTCTAGAGAACCTAGTTTAGGAGGAGGGTATTCCAGTTGAGATGCACTTTAGTACGGGGGCCTTGGGTGAAGCTTCGATTGAAATTGGTGAGAATGGTAACCAAAACTTTCCTTTGGAGAAGGTGCAGAATGGTTAGATGGAAACAAATCTTCCTACTCAGCCTCAGGTTGCCATTGTTTTGAGCGAGTCTTTAGCCTTGGAGGAGGTTTGGGGCCTTGGTGGATCTAGTTCCTTCTCAGGTGAAAAGTATCCAGATTCTAAGAAATTTAGTGTGGTTGTGTGTGCCTTGGGTTTGCAACAAAAAACCCTCAAAAAGGGGCCTCTAGAGAAATTATCTAAAGTGGGGCATAAGAAAGACCACCAGAAGGTTAAAATAAATGGGTGAGATGTTAGTGGATTCTGATTTGGTGAAAACCTTAGACACCCACTTCTCTCGACCTCATAAATGATAGTTATCTCATGGAATGTGAGGGGTATGAATAGCATCCCTAGACGAAAGGCTATTTAGGAGATGATTAGGACTCATTCTCCCCATCTTGTTTTTATTCAAGAGACTAAATTAACTATTGATGGTATGTTGGATAGAGTGCCTAGGATATAGAATCATGGTTGTTAGTGTGTTGGGGCCCTTGTAAGCTCTGGTGGGGTGGCTTTGTTTGTGGGATCCAAGGAAGGTTGTTCCCAAATGGTGGATTTTGAAGTGGTCCTCTATTTCTACGGTGGCTTCTTGTTTGGACTATGATGAAAGTTGTCTTTTCACTAATGTCTATGTTCCTACTAACCTTTTAGGTAAAGTGTAGTTTTGGGATCATGTTAAATTTATCTAGTCCCTTGCTCCTCTTCTTCCCTGGATAGTGGCAGGTGAATTTAATGTTATTTCTTGTTTGGAAGAAAAAAGAGGAGGCATAGCCAAGTTGGATCCTTCTACTTCTCTCTTGAGGGACAACATTGAATTTTTGAATCTAATTGATGTGAAACCGAATAATAGAATATTTTCTTAGAATAATAGAAGAATTAGGGAGGATGCTATTTTAGAGAGGCTAGATAGATTCATTATTTCTTGATATTGGGTTAGTGATAGGTGGGCTTCCAACTTCAAGATCTTGGATCGATGAGACTCCAACCACTGGTCGATTAAACTCTTAATTGCTTCCTTTAGACCTTCTAGGAATCCCTCTTTTAAGTTTCAAATCACGTGGTTGCGAGATTCATCACTCCAGGATTTGGTGGGTGATTGGTGGCTTAAAGGGAAGCCTGATTTTGATAGGGCTATGTATTCTTTTGCTAAGAGGTTAAAGTATGTGAAGTATAGGCTAAAGAAGTGGAATAGATAGTGTTTTGACAACCTGCACTTCAAAATAATTATGACTCAATCTCAATTGGATTCCATCACCTGTGAAATACGAGATCATGGCCTAATTGATGTTTTGGGTCGAGAGGAGGCAATTTATTTTAAGGAGCAAGAGGAATGAGAGCTACAAGAGGATATTTTTTGGAAACAAAAGTCTTGCATTAACTTGCTTTAGGAAGGAGATAGGAATACTTCCCTCTTTCATAACTCTGTGGCTACTAGGAGGACTAGAAATCCCATGACTTCTTTGATGTCTTTAGAAGGGACTTTTCTTTCTTCTTTGGGGGAGATTTATAGGGAGGCTTCTTGGTTCTTTGCAACTATGTTCATTGAGGATTCACCTCCTTTGAGTGAGGATAAAAACTCTATTTTGGATTGTATTCCATCTCTAGTCTCTATAGAGATGAATGGAGCTCTCCTTCGACCCATTTCTCTATAGGATTTGGAGATAATGGTGTTCCAAATGAAAAAGGGAAAGCTCTAGGCCCTGACGGTTTTCCAATTGAATTTTTTAAGAGTTCTGGGAGATAATCAAAATGGATTTCTTGGGGGTGGTTTGGGATTCACAAGAGAATAAATAAATGCTAAAAGCCATGAATTCCACCTTTATGGATCTTATTCCTAAAAGGGAGGGCGATAATTATTTGGACTAGTTCAAACCCATTGCTCTTTGCAATGTGGTCTACAAAATTATTACCAAACTGGTTATGAAAAGGCTTAAGCCGTAGCTTAACTCTTTGATTTATGAAGAGAAAGGTGGATTTGATGTTGGCAGACAAATTCTAGATGGGATTGCCATTGCTACTGAGGCCATTCATTTTATGGAGTCCTCTAAGGAAAAGGCTATGTTTATTAAGTTGGACATGGAAAAAGCATATGAAAGGGTCAGATGGGCCTTTTTTTAGAAATTTCTTCTTACCTTTGGATTTGGCAGTGAGTGGGTTAACTGGATCATGAGTTGTGTAACGTCAGCCTCCTTTGCATTTTTGATCAATGGTGAGCTATCAGAGTTATTTAGATCTTTTAGAGGTCTTTGCCAAGGGGATCCTTTGTCTCCCTACTTGTTTATTATTATGGATAAGGGGTTGGGAAGATTGATCAAATCTTAAGTTAGATAGGAATTGATTCAGGGTTGGAGTTGGGGTAACATTTTGCCTCTACATTCTCACCTACAATTTGTTGATGATATGACTTTGATGGGAATCGAAAGAATAAATGAGGTGACGAATTTGAAAAGAACTTTCGACATTTACTTGGCTACCTTTTGTTAGAAGATTAATGAAGATAAGTCTTCAATTTTTTTCTTCAATACTCCTTGACTTATCCATAGTAGGATTGCTTAGATTCTAGGATTTTAGATTGGTTATTTCCCTCTTGTGTATCTTAGGGTTCCCCTTTTCACGAGTGTTCAACTTAGAGGATGTTGGCAAGAGGTTTTGGACAAGTTTCATAAGTGGGTAAGTCATTGGACTTATAGATGTCTCTTGTCTATAGGGAGAGTGACCCTTTTGAAATTTGTTGTCCAGGCTCTTCCTCTTTACATGTGCTTTGTGCAGGTTACCCCAATGAGTTTTTTTAAGGAGTTTGATGCCCTTACCCACCAATTTATTTTGGTAGGAAATTTTCACTCTTCAAAGTGGAGTTTGGTTAAGTGGGAGTCTGTTTGTAGGCTGAAACAAGAGGGTGGTCTCAGGCTTAAGTCAGCAGGGGTGAATGGCAAGGTTTTAGTTGCCAAGTTATATTAGCAATGGTGCACTTGTCAAGATTAGGTTTAGGCTAGAATTATTAATTATAAGTATCTTTGCGGGGTGAATTCCATTGATGTGCCTTAGTATGATATTCTTGGGAAGGGGTCTATGATTCGAGACACACTCAAGAGAGGGGTGAAGCCGACCAAGGAGGGGATGTTTTGGATCTGCAATAAGGGATTTGAGGTTCTTTTCTGGCATGATTCTTGGGATGGTTATCCCCCCCTAATATCCTCTTATCCCCATTTGCAATCTATCTATGATGGTATGCTTACTGCAAGGTGGTGTAAAGTGGAGGATTTTAAGACTGGTCAGGTTTTGGGGTAGGTGGAGGTGTCTCGCTGGAAGGAGTCGTAAGAGTGGCCTCTAGGAGGCACTATGGAAGCTCGTTAAGAGATTGCTAAGATTTTGGCTGGTAGAATGTGTAATTCCCTTAAGGGGAGAGATACTTTGGATTGGGGCCCTACCCCAAAGGGAAAATTATTGGTTGCCTCAGTGTAAATTTTTCTTGTGGTTGGTGGCCCAAAATAGATGCCTTACCTGGGTAAATTTACGCAAGAGAGGCTTCCAAGGTCCTTTTATTTGTGTTCTTTGTTCCAACAGTGAGGAATGTGCCTCACATATTTTCTTCCATTGTCCTTACTCTAGAGAGATTTGGAACCTTTGGTGGGTAGTATGGAATCATGCTTATGTCCTTTCCACTTCATTGGTTGAGTTCTAGGAAAGTTTGGGTTGACCTCTTGCTAGGACATCTTTTCTCTAAATTGCTTGGATCATTGGCCCTACTTTTATTATTTGGCATCTCTTGTTAGAAAGGAATCAAAGGATATTTTAGGGTGTGAATTTGGTGGTGTCTCATTTATGGTGAAAGATTGTGCAGGATCCAGTATACTATTGCTGCTAAATGTGACCTTTCAATTGCAGCAGATATGGTGATGTTGATTTTGTAAGGAATTTGGATTTGAAGGATGGAAGATCTGGGTTCTCTATGGGTAGGGGTCCTTGACAAGCCAACATGAGGATTCATTAGGATGGTCAGTGGCTTCCTCCTTCTCAAGGAACTCTGAAGATCAATATAGATGGCTCTTCTAGGGGGAACCCTAAGAATGTGGGGATTGGTGGTATTGGTAGAGATAGTAAGGGAGGTGTGATGTTCTTCTATTTATAAGGGGTATCATTCTAACAACCTTATGGAGGATCTTGTGATTCTTCATTCTATTAAAAGAGGTTGTTCCCTAGGCTAGAGGAGTATTATTTGTGAATTTGATTCACAAATTATGGTTGATATGTTGAATGAGCAACATTTGGAGGGAGCTAATTGGCAGCTGACCATAGTGGTAAGGCAAATCTTGAACTTGTGTTGTTCTTTGGACTTTGTTTCCTTTTGTCATATTCCTAGGGAGTGGAATAGTGTGGCAAATCTTCTAGAAAAATAGGCCTATGAGAATTTAGAGGGGTGGGATGTGGGTGACTGGGGACTCTTGTCTTTAGAGCATTCTTTGGCCCTGGAAAAAGTTAATCATGGAGGATTGGAATATGTAGTTGGTTTCTTTATTGGGTTCCTCTAGGGACTGGTTTTTGTTTGGTGGTTGTCTTTTGGTGGGCCTAATCCCCCTTGCTTTGTACTGATTCTTTGATTTTAATAAATTTTTACCTGCTCTTTTTATAAAAAAAAATCTAATTTTTTAAATATAGATTCTCAACATCAATATCTAGGGCAAGGATATTTTTTCATAATTTTTTGTTACATATTTTTTTTAATTATTTTTTAAGTCACTGTAACTATAACTTGGACATAGGTGTGTTTCATCAAACATAACTTGTTGTACATATATCAAAATCCTTTTTTTTTTGGTGAAACAAGGACATCAATACCTAGGGAAAAGGTATTTTTTGATTTTTTTGACAATGGTTTACTATTTTCCACCTGTTTAGAATGAAGAGCTTGATGTTTTGTGAAAAAACTATGTTGAATAAAAATTGAAAATTAAATACATGATAAAATGAAAACATATCAAAACTATACTTGTTGAAAATCTTGTTTCAAGGGCTACAATCTTAAAAAATATCTTGCCAAGTTAAGTACATCTGAAGGTCCAACTCGAGGTTTGAAATTGAATTTTTGGAGGAAATTTTGATGCAAAAGCCAAAGTTGTATAGCTAAGGCCCTTCAGTTGAAGGTACATTTGAATGAAGATATTACATTCGCTCGAAGGTACCTTTGAATGAAGATATTACCTCCGGTTGAAGGTACCTTCGATCGATCGAAGGCCTTACTGTCTGGAATAAAAAAACTATTATTAAATTACCTTCGAATGAAGGTGATACAAAAAAAATGTTTATGTTAATTTAGCATCCAACCTTTGAATGAAGGAAAACTTAGCTGATGTTTGAAAAGAACACGACTATTCAAGTTTTACATGTATATATACATGGTCAATTTTTGTGATTTTAATATCAAAAAATAAAGGAAAATTCACAAGGTGTGTTCAAAAGGTCTTTTTTTTGCAAGTGTTTTATAAATTTGGAACGTGGAATTGGAAAAGAATTATCAAGATCATATTTTGCAACTTAAAGATGGGAAATCTAAATAATAGTGTATACACTTGAAAATGGTCATCACATTCAATTAATTAAATACAACCTGTTTGATTAATGCTTCGACTACATATAAATAAGGTCTTAATTTATTTATATTGTTCACTTTTATTTTAATTCTCCTAATTCATATTCTTCTAAATTAAATTAAAAAAAAACCCTAAACATGTTTATTTAATTAATCTTCCCTAATCTTGATTAAGAATTAGAGCACATTTCTACAACTTTTTTATGTGCCACCTCATAAAGGTCACATGAAAATAAATAAGCCTAATTATTAATTAGAATTATCCTCACACTTCCACCAATAAGAAAAAGCACATGGCTTTATTCCCCCACACTTCCAACAAATTTTGAGCACATGGCTCTTTGTTTCACACACTTGGAATCTCATACATTTGGAATGCTTCCAATTGGTCAAGGGGATTCTCTTCAACACATAGCATGTTGTCCTTGGTCAAGGGGACATTTCTTCTAAATTAAATAAACAAAAAACCCTAAATGTTTTTATTTAATTAATCTTCCCCAATCCTGATTAAGAATTAGAGCACATTTCTACAACTTTTTTATGTGCCACCTCATAAAGGTCACATGAAAATAAATAAGCCTAATTATTAATTAGAATTATCCTCACACACTTCCACCAATAAGAAAAAGCACATGGCTTTATTCCCCCACACTTCCAACAAATTTGGAGCACATGGGTCTTTGTTTCACACACTTGGAATCTCATACATTTGGCATGCTTCCAATTGGTCAAGGGGATTCTCTTCACACACATGGCATGATGTCCTTGGTCAGGGGACAACATCTTGATTCCTTTCATCTCCACCGTATATCTTGTCTCCTTTGAATCTGAACCGTTGATAGGTGCCACCTCACAAAATGCTTGCAAAACTCTATAAATACACCCCTCATCCTTTGCATTATCATTGAGTAATGTTATAATGCTATTTTGAAATACAAATTGGAATAGTGTTATAATGCAATTTTCCATCCACACTTTGAGTATTGTTACCATGCAGGATTTTTGTAGGAGCTTGGAGCTTTCATGGAGTCTTATACTTAGCTTGCATATCATATGTTACTTTGCATTCTCATCTTAGATTAATTAGTTGCTTCATAGTTATATTTTATCATCTCCATTGCATCATAGTTACATTTTAGGTTAGTTTGTTTTATGTTTGCATTTGAGCATATGCATAATCATAGATAGCTCATTATAGTTGCATATCATCTCACTCATCTCCACTTGTTCATCCATCACCAACATCATCCTTTGTTTATCGTTGCATTCATCATCAATTCCATCATCTTGTTTCATTTAAGAGCATACCATTAATCCTTCCACCACACATTTGCACATAGAAATCATCTTAGCTTGCATATTAAGCATAAAATATCATTTTCTAGGTAGTCACTTTAACAACCTTTGTGCTCATAGAAATCTGAGGGCCAAATGGTTTAATAAATCCCTAGAATTAGAGAACAATGATACGTATTTGAAAAGTTTGATTGTATTACGAAATAGATTGGTTTTACTTGCTTCAAACTTTGAATGTAAACCATTTCATTAAGGTTTGTGTTGACATTAGAATAACTAACTCACTCTACACATTTCGACACACGCATAAATAGTATCAATAAGACTACACGATATCATTTCAAATTTACTCTGTAATTGATAGACATATTTAAATAAAGAAAAAAACTAGATGTAGTTTCTTAATTTTGTTAATTTCTTAACACTAAATAAGAAGTTTCTTAATTTTGTTCATCTTTTAACACTAAATTTAACAAGTGCCACGTAGTGGCTAGTACTTTCCTTTATAGTATTATAATTATTGTTTTTTAGATTTGATAAAAAATAAATATAAGTGTTGTTAATTATAGTGTTTTAGTATTGTTAATTAGTTATTTACATGACCTAACCCTAACCCTAACTCTAACCCTAACACTAAATTCTAAACCATTATCCTAATCCTAGACCTATCTCTAACCCCAACTATGATCATAACACTATCTATAACTATAAACCTAATTTTAATCACTAACTTTTAAATAAATTTTATATTATGAAATATTATATATTAAATAAATTTAACTAACAATCACACCTTGGTGTGAAATGGGTACGCCGAAGAGGTGTGGAATGTCAATTAGGAAAATTTTAAGCCTTTTTTGCATAAATTTGTGTATTGCACGAGTTCAATTGGTTGGCCATTCAAAAAAAAAATTGTTTATGCAACAAAGGTCTCTAAAAATGAGTGAAAGAAAACCTTTGAATCAATAATACAATGAAGGTCTATGAAGAGGGAGGGGGAGAGATAGGGAGAGCGATGTATGGGTAGAGAGAGGGAACATTTCTAGAGATGGAGGTGGAAAGAGGAATATAGAGGTAGAGATGAATATAGAGCGAGAGAGGAAGAGTGAGAAAAATAGATAGAGGTGGAGATGAATATAGAATGAGAGAGGAAGAGGGAGAAAAATAGATAGAGATATATAGAGAGAGAGAGAGATAGAGGGAGAAATATAGAGAGAGATAGGGAGATAGAGGGGGAGAGATAGAGAGGAAGAGATAAAGAGATAAAGATATGAAGAGGGAGAGATATAGATAGATATATGGCAAGATACAATGATATAAAGATAGAGATATCAGGAGATATGGAGAGAGAGGGAGAGGGAGAGAGATAAAGAGAGAAAAATAGAGATAGATAAATAAAGATGGAGAGAGAGAGATGTGAAGAGAAAGAAATAGATATGGAGATATATGGGAAGATAAAGGGAGAGTGAGGTTGAGATATGAATATAGATAGGGGGATAGGGAGGGATCAATATAGGGAGATATGGGGAGAGATAGAGAAAGGGAGAGAGATAGGTAGATGAGGGAGAGAGAGAAGATGAGGAAGAGCGAGATAATGTAGAGAGGGAGAGAGAAGAAGAGGTGGGAGAGGGAAGATACAGATAGATGATGATATAGAGAGATAGAGTGGGATACAAAAAGAGATAAAGAGATAGAGAGATAGGGAGATATACGTAGAGAAGGATACTAATAGAAAGAGATAAATAGATGATGAGAAAGAAATAAAGATAAAGATATAGAGTAGAAGAGATAGAGGGAGACATTTCTATAGATAGGGAAAGAGATGGATGGGTAGAGGGAGGGAGACATTTCTAAAGATGGAGGGGGAGAGAGGAATATAGAGGTAGAGATAAATATAGAGTGAGAGAGGAAGAGTGAGACAAATAGATAGAGGTATAGATGAATATATAATGAGAGAGGAAGAGGGAGACAAATAGATAGAGATATAGAGAGAGATAGAGGGAGAAATAATGATAGAGAGAGATAGGGAGATAGAGGGGGGAGATAGAGAGGGATAGATAGAGAGGAAGAGATAAAGAGATAAAAAGGAAGAGGATGAGGGAGAGATAGAGAGAGATATATGGTGAGATAGAGTGATATTAAGATAGAGATATGAGGAGATATAGAGAGAGGGGAAGATGGAGAGAGATAAAGAGAGAAAAATAGAGAGAAGTAGAGAAAGAAAAATAGAGATGGAGAAGGAGCTAGAGAGAGAGAGAGAGAGAGAGATAGAGGTAGACATAAGGAGATATAGATAGAGAGGGGAAGGGAGTGATAGGGAGATAGAGATAGAGGGGCAAGAGAGAGAGAGAAAGAAGATGATAGAGATAAGTAATAGAGAGAGGTATAGATAGGAAAAAAGATAGAGAGATAGAGATAGAGATAGAGGTAGGGAAGGAGAAAGAGGGAGTGTGTATATGAGTGAGATAGAGATATGGATAGATATAGAGAGGGAGATATATATTTATAAATAGATAGAGAGGGAGGGAGAGGGGGGAGAGAAATAGAGAGAAGAGAGAGAAGTAGAGAGAAATAGAAAGAGGGAGTGTTAAGGAGAGAGGGAGAGATAGGGATAGAGATAGATATAACTTGAGAAATATAGAAGTGGTGTGAGAAAGATAGATAAACATATAGAGAAGGAGCAATAGAGAGATAGAAAAAGTTATAGGAAGTGATATAGAGAGAGGTACAAAGATGAATATATAGAGGGGGCAAGAGTGAGAGATACAAGAGGTGATAGAGAAAAGTAGTAGAGAAGGGGTAGAGATAGTGAGATGGAGATAGAGTGGGAGGAAAAGGGAGTGTATGTATATAATATTTATATTTAATAATATGCATCATATTTCATATAATATGTAATAATAAATATAAATTAAATATATTTTTCAATAAGTATAATATATATTTAAAAAAAAAAATATAGATCAATATTAAAATTATAATATATTTAATTAGTAATAAATGTAAAATGCTATGGGTGGTTGGGCAGGTGCCCCTCCACGTTGGCAGAGGGATTTTGAAGGGGTATGACTCAACCAATATATGGCTTTTCAAATGTTTTGGCCTCTGTTGATTTGAGTGGAAGGAAAGGTATTGACAAGTGGATTTAGTCTCAGTGTACTCCATATGCGGTGAGTACATGCATAGTTGTTAGCTGGCGTGTGATATCATTTCAAGGAATGCTTTGTGTTAAAGGCTGAAGGAGAAGGTTGGTTTTCATGCAAGGAAAAATTTCCTTGCATCGATATAATTTATCATGCATGCGATGTGTGCTTGACCTTGTTGTTGTGGGTATTATTAATGGAAGATGGTGTCAGCAACTTGTTTGTGTGCAGAGTGTAGTGTTTATGTGGAGTCTTTGGTGGTGGCATTTTGGCCAATGGTGTTTGGATTTTGGTGGCTTCAAAAATGGAAAATTCGAGCCGCTCTAAGTTCATAATCTTTGTGTCTGTGGAGGAGCTGGAGTCGTATGGTGTGGACACACCCATTTCTTTGTTGGCGATGGAGAGACAAGCTGCCTTAAAAAAAATGACTGACCAGTGGCTTAAGCGCATTCTGCTTGATAGTGATCCTTTGGTTTTGGTAGCTATAAAAATGGTTTTAGGGAAAGGCCATTTGGAGAGGAAGGAGTATGCATAGGATAATGCTTATATATCCTTGCGCTTCTTGGCTACGTTGTTGGATGTTGAGGTGTCTAAGGTGGAGGCCAAGGAAATGCTCATGTGTCTATTTTGTGAGGATCTATTGGGTGGTCTAAAGGAGACCCTAAAGGCAGCATTTGTTGGCAAAGGGATTCCATGGTTGTCGGATTTGGAGTTGCTCTGGAAAATGGATGAGGCGATGAGAGTCTTCCCCTTCCTTTTGGATTTGAAAGGGGTCGAGCTTATGCAACAGCGGATGATTTCAGTTGTGGCGGTGGAATTCCTGAAAAGGAAGTTAGGAATGGTGGTGGAGGACAGTTTGGACTGGGTGGTCGATTTTGACACCTTTGCTAAATTAAATGGGTTTCTTTGAGGTTCGACCTCTTTTTGTTTGTTAATTTTGTCTGTTGGCTATTAGTTTAGTTTCTGGGCTCTCTGGTTTTGGCATGGTTGAAGCCAATTTTGGTTGAATTTTGTGAATATCTCAGGTAGTTTGTTAAAATCTTACTAGTTTTTCTTGGCTCTGATTCGGTGAAGGTTTCCTACTTAGTAGACATTTTGTATGGCTCTTTTTAATATTAATAAAATATCAAGCTCTTACATATCAAAAAATATATATATATGTAAAAAGTTAAATTATATTTATATTTAATGATTTATAGTGTATACAAATATTAAATATATAATATCTAAATATTATGATATTATGCTAAAAATAGTTAAATATATAAAATGTAATTTTATTTCATAATATTAAATTAAGAATATTCTAAAAAATTATATTTTATAATCTAAAATAAAAAATAAATAATAGATATTATTAATTAAAAAATAAATATAGATAAATATTGAACTTATAATATATTTTATATTTTAATTAATAATATATGTAAAAAGTTATATGATATTTATATTTATAACTTATAGTGTATATAAATATTAAATATATAATATCTAAATATTAATATTATATTAAAAATATTTAAATATATAAAATGTAATTTTATTTCATAATATTAAATTAAGAATATCCTAAAAAATATATTTTATAATTTAAAATAAAAAATATCATATGTACATTTTTGAAAAATAATAGAAAATATAAATTATAACAAATTATATTATATAAAATATTATATATAATAATAATATAATTTATACATTTTGAATATTAGTGAAAAATTAGAAACAATATCTAATTCTTTGCTTTCTTTCTTTATTTTTTGCTTTTGACCTTTATAATATGAATGTAAATCATATTTTTTAGTGAAAATGTAGAAAGAATATTTGATTTTTTGCTTTCTTTCTTTGTATAAAGTGTTTTATTTTTTTATATTTGGTTCATCAAACAATTAGATCTTTTTCAATGGGCAACCATCATTTTACTAGATTTTGCACTATTGATCATTAAAGTCACTCCATAATGTTCATATAGGGAACACCTTGAGCATAATAAATAAAATAAATATAATATATACTAAAAATAATTAAAAGTTAGATATTACATGTTGGCAATGTTTCTTCTCTTATTATTAATATAAAATTGTTATATCTTAAAATGATTATTTATTACAAGTTGTTTATTTTTAATTTAATATATAAATATTAAACTATAAAATATATTATATTAAATTATCAGGTTTGATTCAGTACACCAAGAGGCATCTACAATGGCATCCAAAAATCTATGTAAAGTTTTTGAAGCTGCATGTGGAAGTCATGTGCAACTACATATGAAACAAAAAAATCAAATTAAAGAGATTTGATGAAACAAAAAGAGAAAATAAATAAATAAATAATAAAAATAATTCATATATTTGCATAAACTAAAATAACAAATAAATAAATAAATAAAAGTGAAGAAAATAGCTCACACCTCTTTTTCCAATGCTCTTTCACTAGAGTTATTTGGCATTGGTGGTGGGGAGCTTGGAAGCATGTTTGTGTTCATGCTAGCTCTTTAGTTGAGTTCTGGAATAGTCTTGGTAGACCTCCTTCTAAGACTCCCTTTCTTGATGTGGCTTGGGATATTGGTCTAGGTTTTATTATCTGGCAAGTGTGGTTGGAAAGGAACCGTAGGATATTTCAGGATAAGCTGAAGATGGTGCAACAAGTGTGGTTGCAAGTAATAAATATGCTTCAAGAGACCCTATATGTGAAGTGTGACCTCTTTGAGGATATTGATCCTAGAGATGTGCAAGTGGTTCAAAATTTAAACATTTTTGGTGTGGGCTTTAGTGATGTTCTTTGTTAGAAACAATTGGTTAGAAGCAGGCAAGCTAAAAGGAAGGTTTGTAGGGAGGGCAAGTGGTCCCCCCCTATGGGGACTCTTAAGATCAATACTGATGGGTCTTCTAGGGGAAATCTCGAGCATGCTGGGGTTGGAAGAATTGGTAGGGACAACTCTGGTAAGGTTATTTTCTTCTTTTCAGAATATAAGGGGTTACAGACCAATAACTACATAGAAGCTCTTGTCCTTTTGGCTCTTGAAAGAGGATGTGCTCTTGGATGGAGCAAGATTATTTGTGAGTCTAATTCCTAGGTTGTGGTGGATATGTTGAATCTGCAATAGCTGGAGGATGTGGATTGGCATTTGGCAGTGGTGGGTAGACAAATTCTTAGTCTAAGTGCTTCTTTGGATGCAATCTCTTCCTGCTATGTTCCCCACAAGTGGAATAGGACTGCTGATTGCCTGGATAAGTGGGCTTCTGATTGATTGGAGGGATGGAAGGTAGGATATTGGTTCACTTGCCTCTAGAATGTGTTCATGATTTGGAGAGTTTGGTCAAGGAAGATATGGATGATTAGTTGTGGCCCTTTCGAGGGCTTCTTTTTGTTGGTTTTCGGGTGTTGTTTTCTCTTTCGGGCTTGAGAAACCTGCTGGTTGTACTTTGTTGGCTGATTTAATAAATTTTCACCCCTTTTTATATTAAAAAAATCAATCAAAAAAGAAAATTAGAGAATGATAACTCTAGCGTATTATATATATATATATATATTAATATTTAATACATGTATGCTAGTAGTAGACACAATTGCAACTAAATCTCTTCATTCAAATCAATAATTGTAAATATTAACAATCCAATGATTATAGATGGTATGATTTTTCCAAATTCCATGAATGATAGAGTAAACACTTCTAGATTAAATTGTGTATGCTATTTTGAATTGATGTTTCGAACCACATTCAATGATGCAAGAGCATCCCGGGTGAACAAGCTATTCGCATCACCCAAAAGCATTTTCAGGTTTGATTTTTAGTTTTGATTTGGTTTGATGGTCATTGGAATCTCTTGGCATCACAAAACTTCAAAGTTAGCAAAGAATTGTAAGAATCAAACCTTCGTTAGTTCGTAGTTTTGACACTCCTTAGGCAGTTTTGTGAAATTTATTCCTAAAAATTCATAAGAGCTAGAGTAGAATCCTTTTAAAAAATAAAATAAAATAAAATCCTTTTGCAGGGGAATTTTTGGAGGTACCATGTCGAATATGAAAAAATAATCAAAGTCATATCTTTCACCATTTGAGATAAATACATAAAATTTGCGTTGTTAATGTCAAAAGTGTGTGGTCAGGTTACATAAAGTTTAAATTTTAAAAATTTATGATGTTTGGAGAGAAATCCTTTTGCAAAGGACTCGTGAGGATCATAACACACGTTTGGACAAATTTTCAAATGAAACAGAGAATTTTGAATTTTTCCACTTGTTGGCATCCAATTTTGTACATTGTTGCAGTTGCATCAATTAATTTTCTCTAGAATTATTTGTACATCTTCAAAGTATTTTAAAGTGTTAAGGGAGGTGTATGGTTAATGGTAACTGTTATATATATATGTAAATTCATTGTGTTGATTAACCTCTAAATAAAAAAGGAGAGATAATTGGTATTGTGTGGAAGGAGAAAATGCAAAATGAAGAAATCGTGACATTGAGGGAAAATAAAATTTTAAAGAACATATTACCAGTTAAATAAAAGACTATGTAGCAGTTTGAGAATAGGAAAGGATAGGTCATAGTTCATAGAAGAGCATAGAAGAAATATATAAAAAAAGGAAAATGCAGGATGTTGGAGAGAAGGTTTTGAATTTAATTGCACAATGGTTAGTGTGGGGTACAGTAAAGAGTAAAGTAGCATAGGGGGCTGCATTTGACATTGTAAGATATTGAATGTATACAAAGGTTGCAGATTAAAAGAGGTTAGCAGTTGCTTGAAATGTTGAGGCAGCGTGGGCAAGCGAGTTGGGAAAGAGAAGAATCAAAGCAGGGATGGGCCATATAAGATGGCAATGAAAATTTGAATAAAACATTTTTTCTAAAAATAATTTTGTAATAGAGGTGTATGTGGAGTTGCTGAAGGTGCAGATTATGGAAGATTGTATAGTAGATCAGAATGACATTTGATGCTAGTGAATGTCAAAGAGAGCAATTTTATAATGCATTGTATTTGTATTTGAATTGAATTAAATAATAAGGTATGAGTTTGTTGCAATCTTTATTTTATTGAATGTTGAATTTGGGCAAAGTTTGCCTGTGAAAATTGTTTTTATGTTTGAGTGGTTGGGAGAGGGGAGTACCCTTTGTGTCACTGAATGATTCATCATAGGAGGAGGATAATGAAGAATATGATTGTAAAAATGACCTTAAGAAGAGTTAAATGGTGGGAGAGGGTGGGGAGGCAGGAGATTGGAAAACAAAGTAAAAGTGAAAATAGGCAAAAAAACTGATGAAAACATAAAGAAGAATGAATAATATAGTAATATGATATAACGCAAATAAATGGATCAAAAAAGGTTAAATGTTAAATGTTTCAAACAATGAATAAATAACTTTAAGACAATTATAAAGATGAATTATATAATAAAATGATTGAGGAACAATTATCAAAATTATTAAAAAAAAATGAAGATATAAAAGAAAATATACTACTTAAAACAATAATTTCTTTAACCAAAGAAAAAATATGAGATTATATATAAAAAATAATTTGGAAAAATAAATAAATGATATAATTAAAATTAAAAAATAGATGGTTAAAATACAAAAGGTTATAATATATAACCTATATTATATATGTTAATATAAATACATAAAATTATTAATATATAATATAAATTAATATATTACCTACACAATATAGATTAACTTATTTACCTACAAAATATTACCTGCACTAATATAAGATATAAATAGAAATAATATATATATATAAATTCTACACAAATATAGTTTATATATATAAAAATTAATATTACCTTCATTAAAATAGGACATATATTATATATAATAAAATGTTTTTGATTAAGTAAGTAGGGGTTTTGAAAGGGAACTGATCCCTTTTGCAACACAAAATTTTTAGCAATAAGTATAACAAAACAAAGAATAACTACTTGGAAAAATAACAACAAGAAACAACTCTCATTTCTAGCAAAACAACAAGGAAGAACAGGCAACAAAGCCAACAAGACAGGGCAAAAGGCCAAACACAAAGCTGCAAAACAATAGCCAAAAACAACACCACCCCAAGGGTGGAAAAAACTAGACAAACTTCAATCCATTACACGCAAGTATAAATGGGTCCAAAACCTAATCAACCTTCAAAACAGGCCTCATGGCCAACAATATGGGCCTGTACGCCACCCATCGAACCATGGACACAACAACCTTAAACAACATCCACCCCAATGGTGAGCAAAACAACTTCCAGACTGCAACAACCCAACCGCTCCATAAAAACAATGTAGAGCCAGAACAAAGAAGGCAACAAGAGCTCCCTTTTAGAACTAGCAACCCAACCCTTCTCCCTACCTCAATAAGGGAGAAACAAGTCAAGAAATACTAAAAACCATATACCTTCTTACAGCTCCATCCCTTCTGAAGATCTGAACCAATCTTCACCTCAATAGAAGAGGGCTCTCCTCTCATGGAGAGGAAGAAATAAGAGCCCTTGCTACCAAATCCTTTACTCTCCTGCACACACCAGTTCCACCTCAATAGAAACAAGTAGTAAAGGAGAGAACTTCTCGCTAGGACTACAACGACCAACTCCACCTCTAGAGGAGAGGGCTTCACCTCAAAAGGAGAAATCTTCACTTTCATAGAAGACATCCACTATATAACTCAAAAGAAGGAAGGGATTCTGATAGAAAGAGAAATCACATTATTCTTTGGCTTGGAAAAAAAATAGGAACAAGAAAAAAGAGATAACCATCAACCTCAAACACCACCACATCTAAGCCATAAGAATCAACCTTTGAAACTTCTCAACACCAATGACAACAACTTCCCTAAGAAGCAAAAACTACTTGAAGGCACTAGAGAGAAAGACCAACATCTTCATAACAACCACCTCCTCAGATAAGGTAGTCCAAAAAATCTCGAAACCCCACACCTCAAGAAGTAGAGAAGCAAAGCAATGGACACAACTACTATAGAGAGTATCTTCCTTGAGTAAGCCATTCTTGATGGCATAAACTTCAAAGAAAGCAAGACTCCTCCTATAGAGCCCATGCTTCGAAGGCAAAAAGGAAAGACGACAAAGAGCTTTACAACAGTCCTTTGAAACATTCATACCCAAGAGCAGAAATAGATCAACCATAGAATTAATGAAGCCCACAAATTTGAACAAATATGATTCAATAATCCACAACCAAATAGGGTTGGGACACCACAACAACCAAAGGATATTTCTAATAGAGTCCAAACACCCCCAACAAAAAGTGAAGGAGGATTTGCAAGAGGGAAACATAAAAACAGGGCAGCACCAGCCAGGCACAAGCACCAGAGGGAAAAGGTCCAACTTGAGAGAGCAAAGCAAGCCACTTGACTCCAACATAGAGGAGCAGAGTCCCAGAAGACTACATACTACCACTTTTCCAATGTCCCCACCACTATGGAGGAAAAAAAAGAGGGGTTGCAGGACAAAAAAAGAAACATCCCCACCCAACAAAGGAGAAAGACCAAGCACAAGCACTCATAGGTAAAAGGAATCCCCTGGACAAAATAGAGCCTGGCCAGAGAAGAAGCCATTGCCTCACGGACAACCACCCGATCAAAGAACAAAGCAACACAATGGCACTCACCAGGCCCAAAGCCAACAATGCAACAGAACAACACCCCTCCAAAGAAAATAATAGGCCTAAGGAGAGGCAAAATACCAACAAGACCTAAAGGTAGAAAAGGAACAACGCCAAGAAACCCGAGCCCTAATGGCGATAGACTCCCCACAAAAGGAACCAGGAAAAAAAGAAAAAAAACACAACACCCAACAAAAAGGGAAGCCACAGACACACAGGAGCAACATCATCATCAAAATCCTCCTCGCCATTGTCAAAATCCTCCTCTTCAACGACAATCATAGAAGAATTAAAATTCCTCCTATTCCTACCCAGACTCACACTCGCCATTGAGTTTAATAAAATGTTATCTTATATACATATATATATTATAGGTTATATTTTTTTGGAGAACCTATATATATATACATGACAAAAAAAACTTATAAATAATCAAATTATACCATAAAATATTAAAAACATAGATAACAAAGATATTAGTTGAATAAAACAAAAAAAAAATATTAAATTTTAATAGTGTGAATCCAAATCTCTATAAAATAGTTAATTTATTTTTGTAAGATTTTCTTTAATAAAAAATAACAATTACATACATAAAAACTCATTCTTAAAAAAATGTCAAAATATTTAATGAAATGACTTTATAAAGCAAAAAATGAAAAAACATTCTTTAAAAAAATGTTTACCTTGCTTTCTGTACAAATCCGTCAATAACACATAAATTTTTAACCAATCATATGTACAAGAAATAATTTTTATAATTTGTAAAGTTAAATATTTTACAAGTTGACTTTACAAAATTGAATTTTATTTTAATTTTTTTTAAATATTATTTTTGATTGGTTGAAAAATAAATTATTAATAACTAGCTAACTAAAAAAATCCAAACTCATTACAATAGTACTATGACAAGTACTAATAAATAAAGCACTAGGTAGTTTCTTAATTTTGTTCATCACTTTCCAATTTCTAGGTGCATAAGTTATGTTTTTCCCAAATCTTTCAAGTTAATTATTTTATGTTAAGTTCTAGTCCAATGCTTATTCTGTAATCTAAATTAGATAATTTAATCTTATATAATTTTGATAAAAATATTTAAATAAATAATACACTAGACATAGTTTTTTAATTTTGTTCATCTCTTAACACTAAATAAGAAGTTTCTTAATTTTGTTCATCTCTTAACACTAAGTTTCTTAATGGTGTAAGGCTCAATTTTTCTATGATTTTGTCTCAACTTATTGCCTATAATTCTTATTTTGTAGCATGTTTTAGGACTTAATTACAATATATTTGTTCTATGTTTAACACTAAATGTCTTAATGGCATGATCTGTGAGTTAATGATATGGATTGATTATATTCATTCATGATGTTAACCCCAATTTTTATGTTTAATGTATATTCATTAATAATATCAATTATTGGTCATTGCAATTTGCTATTGTGAAAGATTGTGTGAATTAAGAATTGTTCGTGCATTATTAAAATTATGATTCAAGCATATTGAATATGATGCAATTGAGATCATGTAGTGTTTAGATGATATGATTGTTAATTTTGATTCATAATTTCACTATGTTGATATTGAGTAATCTATTATGTGATGTAACACACCCTTATTTCTATGTTTATGACAACACGGATATATTTGTCTAACCTATTTTTTTCAACTATGAGTTTTGAAATTATGATACTTATCATGCATATTGAGTGTTCCTGTGTGTTAATTCATTATTATTGAATTCTTCAAGTTAATTTCTTTTTGTAGAAGGGCCACTTTAAGAACATAAATGTGTGTCAAAAGCAATGTAATTTACAAGAGGATTTTTTTTAAGATGTGCATTTTTTTTCTCTATTATTTACTTTAAGTTCCTAATTATTAACACTTTCTCATTTCGAAAGTTCATAATCACCTTGATGCTTTAGATTCATAGTTTTATGATCTAAGTTTTATATATTCTAAAATCTTCTCTTTTATACATGATATGTGTACAACAGATCAACATACAAAAACTAGATTAGAGGTCCCTGAGCCTAATTTAGGCTAGAGAAGAGGGGGACGAAGCAGACATGGTTGATATTAGAAAGGAGACCCAAGCAAAAATAATTGATGTTAGAGAGGAGTAGAGTACCATACACAATTTGAACTTGGACAAGGGTTAGGATCATTTCCTTCTACTAATTTTCATACTATGAATCTAATTAAAGAGGTGAAGAATTTTTTTTTTACAAAAATATAGATCATTTACTTGAAATGGATATTGAGAAATTGAAGTTTTATGTTGAACAACTTACTTCTACAACTAAGGGGGAATTCACAATAAATTCAAAGGAAATAATTGAGACTTATTTCAAGTCATGATACACTTGGTCAAGCCCAATTGTTATCAAAATTGCTTCTTCGTTATAACCTAAAAGAGCTATTACAATTGATGGGTGCTGATTTCACAAAAAAGAGGAAAAGATGAGGCCTATAAGACTTAAATATTATTGAAAATGTTAAACAAGGTTTTGGTTCCATTGGGATCCAATCTCAATCAGCGAATAAGAGCATTTCAAGAAGAGTGATGTTGACATCTATTGTAAGTCCACAAATGACAATAAAGTGTCAAGTCTCTTCACTTTCAAGTGAAATTGGCTTAAGTGGAAGGAAACTAACAAGATATGTGAAAAGGAGAAAGGTTTTAGGTGATACTACTACATAAGGAAATTGGGCACTAATGTGTAGGGATCCTCATTCTGACAAGATTGAAGATGGTGTTAGGAATGTTGGTTGTTTTTAATGAACCAAACTTAGTCTCACCCATTTTCTATGAAGTTGCCATGATTCAATGATCAACAATGGTGAGGATTGTCCAATGGCTAGGTCAAAGATTTCTAGGCTTTCCCTTTGCACTTTGGGCTCTACAAGACCCAAGAGGGTGATCCTTACAATGTACTTAATGATACTCTTGTGTCATTTATCACAGACATTGTGAATAACAAATACATTCTCATAGATTGCAAATTAGATGAAATCCTTCAAGAATATGGCTAATTCTTTAACAAGTAATCATCTAAAGTAGAGAATGGACAACCTCTCATGAAAATTTAAAACAATTTAAGGTGTATGAATGATTTTCTTTAAGAATTTGTTCTTTGAAAGCCAGGGTCGACTCAATGACTTCAAAGTTTACCAAATTGATAGAACAATGCCTTATCCATTGGGCAATAAATTCAAATTTGAAATAAACTGTAAAACAACAATGAATCAACCTATAATTTACAAAATATTGTGTTATTGCATTATAATAAAACAACTCAGATCTCCCAAAATAAAAACTACTTATCAAATCCTCATACTTAATCACACAAACCTATGATTCCATCAGAGCATTTTAATCAATTCCTTGAATTAAAGCAAAGACAAAATCATACACTCAACCAAAACGATTGAAGACCAATGAAAGGATCCTTGATGATTTTATTAATAATTTGTGCAACAAAATACAAAAGGAGAGAATTTGCATTTTCTCATTTAAATGCTACCGTTGTAAAACCATTATTCCTATTATAGATTCAAATTCAACCTATGACTCAACACTATTTCTATATCCTTGTGCTGGAATTACAAAATTATCTTACATGAGTTCAAATCTCTTTCAACCAAAGACCCGTGCAATTGGCCTTGAATTCCCTTTTATAAGAAAAATGAAGCAACAAGCTTAAGGCCAAATTACACATTTGGTCAAATTTTACATTTGAACTACATTTGAATTTCAATCTCAAATATCCCCTGTAAGAGAGGGGGACCACCGCGTGCAAGACCCAAAATCATGAAGGGTCAAGATGCGAGAGGCTGCCCTAACTTACATCAGCTAAGTGTAATGTAAGGAAATGCAAGGTGAGAGTAACGAGGACCGTGAGGCCTCTCAGTTACTCTGCAAACCTGAAACACAGGAAAGGGTTAGGCGAGTCAGTTTTTAGGTCTAACACTATGCCTTAGGAAGCTCTCTGTCCAAGGATGAAAGTTTGGTCTTTGGACGTCAGCGCAGTGTGCTGGCATCCCAAAAGTGCGTTGGCATCTGTACGAGCAGACAATAGTGAAGACAAGGTCAAACCAATAAAACTAGCTAACAACCCAGCTGATTAACTAAAGGGATAGAATGATGTGATTAAATAAACGAAATACTCTCTAATATTATAAAGCAAATACACAAGAGTAAAGAGAGTATGGAGAATCTCACTAAGGAATTCGTTCGCCAGCTGATTCTTCAAGAAGCACGTGCTCCTACAAACAAAAAGAGAGGAAAATATTGGGTGGTTGTATAGGGGTTTGCCTTAGTCAGACCCTCGTTTAGGTGTTTCCACCTCCACAAACAGCTAAGTAAATGAGATAAAGGAAATAATGTAGTAATGAGAAAATAAGCACTACAAGACAGTGTTATGCTACTCAACCAAGTGATAGAGGAGAGGAGAGGGAATCTTACCACGTCCACCAAGAGCACTCAAGGCTACTTGGGGGAGAATATGAGAGTACTCGAGCCTCTGCTGCAATGGCGTGGTCCCAAACTTACTCTACCAAAGTGATGGAGTGTTGCTTTGGCTTCAATGGAATGCTTGAATGCTTGGAGTGAGTGAAAGTGAGCTTGAGAGTGAAGTGAAGAAGATTGTGAATCCAGTCAAGAAGTTAGAATGCATTTTGAAGGGATGAATTTGAAGGAGGAATGGAGAAAAATGACCATATTCGAGTTGATTAGCTGAAGGGGGCGTTACAACTTCACCTCCAATGAGAAGAGTAATGCCTCTATAGGTTCAGTGGTAGGAATCTGCCAGGGATGTAAGTGCGCCATGTAGATGTCTGCATACTGCGCATGTGTCCATGAAAGAAACACCTCCACTAACACTCAAAATAGGTGCCAAGTGGGATGCAAGCAGTGGGCTTAGGTGGAATTAAGCCTCCAAACTTGGTTTTCTAAGGTGGATAAAGGAAAAAATAGGGATTTGCACATGGGGTGAAAATTCACTCTTATACATTTTTCCCCCACTTTAGCAAGCATGAATAATGATGAGTGCTCGGTAAAGTAGATCAAGAAAGAGTAGGGTTAGAAATGTATACCTGAACTGTCGAGGAAGCAAACCATGATCTGTTGAACCTAAAGGTGCAGGGAAAGCAAAGGACTCCATAGCTGCTCAGAACAATGAAGTTGGAAAAAAAAAGCATCATATAGGTCCGCAAACCTACAAGGAGGCAACCCCCAAGATCTCTCACATGAAGGAAGCCCCATGAAGTAAGCGCCTTAAAGGCCCATAGACCTACAAGGAAGGTATCCCCCAAAAACTCTAGCATGAAGGAAACCCCGAGGAAGCAGACTCCGTAAAGTCAAGAAGTGGCCAAATAGGCAGGTAGGCAGACAATCACACAAACTGTCGATGATTATGAAGTTCTTTAAAGGGGTCCCTTAGGAACCCTTCAAAAAGAGAGGGGTCTACTCAAGGGACGCACTGTTTGAAAGGTAAGGTCTAGTTAGGCTACCCCCAAGCTAGACGTGAAGATATGAAATGGGTCTAGTTAGGATGCCCTTGAGCTAGATGTGAAAAGGGAGATGGAATAAGTCTAGTCAGGTTGCCCCTAGGCTAGACGCAAAGGAATCCATTTGAGGTAAATACTTTCAAAAAAGGGTCCCTTGGGAACCCGCCATGAAGAAAAAGGGGTCCACTCAAGGAACACACAGTTCAAAAGTAGATGTTTTTCTCTTCTCAAAGTGATCCCTCATCAAGGAATCCTTTTGAAAGATGTTCACTTCATCAAGGAATTTGAAAGGAAGGATATGCCCTCGCGTGTGAGGGAAGGTCAAAGTTCTTCCCACTTTGGAGGAAGGCTTTCAAGTCCTTTCTTTACGAACCTGTGATGAAGGAAACACATTCCATTAGGGTTCCAAGTTGAGAATGCGATTCCAAAGAAAAATTTGTGTAGATTTTTGAGAAAAGATTCGTTGACAATGAATGCATTTTCTAAAAATCAAAATGTTAAAGAGAAGGCATTGTCACACATGAAAGGGACAACTCAAGCAAAGAAGAGAGAAAGATAAAGGGATAACAAGAGAAAGAGAAAAATATAAACAAAGGGCACAAAGGGATCTGGTTTAGCAGGGTTAGATTTGTCCAAGCTCATAATAATAGGTAACTGCAATGCAAGGTGAAAGATCATCAATCCCTAACCAGATCAGGAAGAATGCACGGAAAACAAAATAATTTTTTTTTGGGTCAACATGGAAGGGAAGCCTAAATGCTCCCAATGCTTTGCATCATTCTCAATTTATCGAAAATCAAGCACAAACATGGAAGAATGATGGTATAGATAGTAGAAGGTTTATGACACAAAAACTACCCTTGTATCCAAGCACCAACAGGGGTGACGAGGGTCATCTAGGCACGCATAGCACGAGCACAGGGGAACACATTACAAAACACACACACACACACAAGATCAAGAAAAGGGGCCTCCTCCTAACATTGATCAGCCAAGAGGTCATCCACTTCCCAATCTAAATCCTCATAAGGGGAAGGAGGACGATCCTACAATGGTGGGATGTTAAGAGGAGGAGAATCTGACCCTCCCGCAACAAGGGCTAAGGAAGAAGCCTCTGCAAGGTCTTCTTCACCGAGGTCTTGGTGGACGGGATAAGCTGTGCCTAAGGTTCACCGCTAAGCTCATCGAGTGACTCAAGAGCAGTGACAAACTCAGGGGAATCTAGGACCAATTTTGTCACCAAGATAGAACAAGCCAACGCGGGGCCATCGTGTGGAGAAGGCGGGGTCCTCCTATGTCCTTCATTGCTAGAAGGACCATCCTCCACCTCTTCTTTCGTCAAAGGAGATGAACTCCCCACAGATGAAGCCAGAGGTGCAAATGAAGAGGAAGAAAGAACCGCAACGAATACAATTGAAGTATTAATCATATCCACGGGCTTTGGGAAAGGCTAGATATCTTAAACAAACATCAACAAAGGAGGCTCCATCGAAGGAGCGATGAACACCTATACTCGCTTAGGGTTAGGTGCATTTGTACTCGCAACGAAAGCTAGAAGTAGTACAGGAATAGACTGGAGAGAAGCAAGAGGAAGGGAGGAAGGGAGGAAGAAGATGCTGCAGGAAGCCCTGAAGCAGAGGTGATTGTTTCTTCCTCCTTTCTTTGCAAGGTGGCCTGGTCAGCCAAGAGAGCCTTTTGTAAGTGCTTGCATTTACACACAAGTTAGTTTCTATGACCCTTCAAGTTAGAGGCTAGGATTTGCTAAGGGACAAAAGGTTCCTTCTCAACCATGGGAATGTCCACCTCCACTATTTCTGACAGAGGGATAGGTTCCTGCATGAGAGCAGGAGGAATAGGCTGAGGAGCGATAAGAGGAGTCAACTTGAGAGCCTCGGTCATGGGCCTCTTTCCGCTTATTTCCTTAGGAGTAGGGGTAGTAGGAGGCCATGAAGGTCGAGACAAAGAGGACTCTCCTTAGGAGGTCATCTTCCTATTATACCGAACAAGTCTAGGTTCCGTCGACAAAACAAGAAGTTTAAAAGCAAGATGCTTAGGCTTTCACCAAGTGAGCACCATAGGGTTCTCTTGAAAACAAGGAGTAGAACCTGATGGTACCTCAACAGGGCAAGAATAAGTTCCAAACTGACCAATGAAAGAGGAAGAAGGAGGATCGCAAGACCGCTTCTCTTCTTCCTTCTTTCGTGCCTTAGCGACATCGTTGTCAGCTTTTAAGCAAGCCCTATGCAAAACAACACAAGGTGAGGGAGGGTATCTCACTTTAGAACTTAGGCACCCTTTCTTATAGTTCTGATATGTTGGGTGTAAAAGGTCCATCCTAGGCAGGAGAGGACCAACGGGCGCAGGCCAAGAGTGGTCCAAGGAGTAGCTACCATGTGCAACCGATAGTCTATAACCAGTGTCATGGATTACATGCATGGAGTCCCCGTGGATAAATTTCAAACATTTATGTATGACGGAGGGTACCGCGTTCATCGCCACTAACCACGTTATACCCAATTTCACCCTAAAGAGTTTAGACCCAGGGATGATATCAAACATGAGTTTCACGGACTTAGGTCCAACTAAGACTAATAGGACAATACTAGCCAAAGGGGGTACGAAAATCCAGTCATGTGCGTGGATGGTACTCATAGGAGCATCAGACCCATCCTTTCTTAAGAATTTTATTAGCATAATCTCCTATGTTATTATCTTCACTTGTGATGTCGGATCAATGGGAACACCTGCTACAATGTTTCCATTGATTTGCGCAGGATTGTAAAGAGGAGACGGTTCCTTATTAAAGCTCATCAACAGGTCCTGTGAAGTGAAAGTTATACCTGTACCACTATCCACATGCTGCATAGAGGGGATGGGTTGGTGCAAGAAGGAATCCATTACACACACTAGAAAACACTTTCACAGAGTCCCTAAAGGTTAACAGATAAGACAGTCACCCAATTAAGGTTTTGTCATGCAATACCTTTGGAACCTTCCAACTACGCCAACTAGGGGTCATAGGTTGGGTTGTAAGGTGACAACCTTACAACACTCTCACCTACAACACTCCTAGAGTATGAGGAAAATAACTGTCAGGATTGCAAGAACGAAACAAAAATGGTTCACGTCGAGTTCAAAAAAAATGTAAGAGAGGGGGACCACCGCATGCAACACCCTAGGTCATGGAGGGTCAAGATGTGAGAGGCTACCCTAACTTACCTCAGCTAAGTGTAATGTAAGGAGATGCAAGGTGAGAGTAACAAGGACCGTGAAGCTCTCAGTTAATCTACAGACTTGAAACACAGGAATGGGCTAGGTGAGCCAACTTTTAGGTCTAAAATTACACCTTAAGAAGCTCTTTGTCCAAGGATGAAAGCAGGGTCTCTAGACGTTAGCACAACACACTGGAATCCCAAAAGTGTGTTGGCATTTGTACGGCCAGACAACAGTGAAGACAAGGTCAAACCAATAAAACTAGCTAATGGCCCAACTGATTAACTAAAGGGCCAAAATGATGTGATTAAATAAACGAAATACACTCTACTATTAAAAAGTAAATACACAAGAGTAAAGAGAGTAAGGATAATCTGACCAAGGAATTCATTCACCAGCTAATTCTTTGAGAAGCACATGCTCCTACACACAACAAGAGAGGAAAATGTTGGGTGGTTGTATAGGGTTCTGCCTTAGTTAGAGCCCTATTTAGGTGTTTCCACCTCCATGGACAGCCAAGGAAATGAGATAAAGGAAATAATGTAGTAAAGAGAAAATAAGCACTACAAGACAGTGTTATGCTACTCAACCAAGTGATAAAGGAGAGGAGAGGGAAGCTTACCACCTCCACCAAGAGCACTCAAGGATGCTTAGGGGAGAATATGAGAGTACTCGAGCCTCTGCTATAATGGCGTGGTCCCAAACATACTCTACCGAAGTGATGGAGTGTTGCTTTGGCTGCAATGGAATACTTGAATGCTTGGAGTGAGTGAAAGTGAGCTTGAAAGTGAAGTGAAGAAGCTTGTAAATCCAGTCAAGAAGTTAGAATGCATGTTGAAGGGATGAATTTGAAGGAGGAATGGAGAAAAACAACCATATTTGGGTTGGTCGACCGAAGGGGGTGTTACAAATTCACCTCCAATGAGAAGAGTAACGCATCTGGAGGTTCAACCATAGGAATTTTACAGGGATGTAAGTGCGTCGTGCGGACATCTACGTGTCACGCGGGTGTCCCCGATAGAAATTCCTCCATTGACGCTTAAAATAGTTTCCAAGTGGGATGTAAGCAATGGGCTTAGGTGGAATTAAGCCTCCGAACTTGGTTTTCTAAGGTGGATAAAGGAAAAAAGGGGATTTGCACATGGGGTGAAAATTCACTCTTATGTATCCCCAAATCAGTTATATTTGGATTTCCAAAAGGGGACAAATCATATCAAACAAAATTGCTTTTCATATGCTAGAGAAGATGGTTCTTGCCCTCCAAAGGGAATCTTTCATCGTTGTAGCAACACAAACTGTGAGCAAAGAATATTTACCACAAGAAAAATTATACTCCACGTACATACCAAGTCAACAAAAACTAAAACAAGAAAGCAATAAAAATGGAAAACACAGACCCTGTCCACATCAACACATTTTTTCATCACTTAACTAAGAGGATATAATTTTTACAATACTTTATCAAAGGCTTAATCTGTGAACTTTTCATGCCATGCATTATATTCCTCCTTAGTAGGCCATTTCATATCTAGTAATCTTTGCACCTTTGTGTTATGTTGATTGTATCTAGCATCCATCAATATCTTGGCCTCCTTCAAAAATGTAGCCAAATGCACTTCAATTCCTATCATGTTGTCAATAGTTGCATTCAACATGGTGCTCTCTTAAAATGTGGGAGTAGACCTCCCAACTCATCCTTCCAAGTAGAAAAATCCTTCAATTCACCCTCATCATTCAGTATATTTGGCATACCATTCCCCTCTATGTCTCTAAACATCTTCAATTTATTTTGCAGTTGCATACCCAACTTACCATGAAACGTTGTAATTTCACTCAACAAATCTACTGCCTTGATCATATCAGGAATGTTACTTGGAGCCTTAGGGTCCTCTTACATATTAGGCATCATCTTTTTAAGTGCTCCAACCCTGGAACTCCACTTGCTCCAATCATTTTGAAAATAATTTTGGACATGCACATATCTCTTATGGGCCTCATTGTCAGATGTGCAATAATTTTGTAACCCTTTGCTTCAGAATGTCATTAAAATTATTATCAGCCACCTTGGTAGTTTCCTCCTTGGCTTGCTTAACATTATCTTTTTCCACTTTCACTTCTTGCTTTAGATTCTGGATTCTTAATGATAAGGTTTCCCTATCTTGTGTATACAAATCAGAGGTACATGGAGAAGGAAAAGTTCTTTGTGTTGAGTTAGTAGCAGTAGCAACCCCTCTGTTATGCTCATCTAACAACTTATTGTACTTATCCAATAAATTTTCATACTTTTCCTATGTAATCTAAATTGTGTCTACACTTAACATAGCAACATGCATAGTTAGTTGTGCAGCTGCAGTGGCAATCATCTCAGTAGCTCTTTTTATTACCACAACACCAATTTCTTGCTCCATAGACTTGATCACCTCAAGTTTCCTAGTGTTTGGTGCCATCAACCATATTGCAAGGGTATGCAATTTTGGGATAAATCCTGAACCAAACACTTTATTGTCAAAATTCTCCTCAGAAATAGAAGCATTGGGATCCTTTCTTATTGCATCTAGTGTAATAGCAGATGTAATCTCCCACCCAGATAATAATAAAACTCAACTTCCTTTACCCAACTCCCTTTCCTCTTGGGGTGATATAGTAGAAATTTCTTTCATTATTTTATCTTCTTCCTCCTTCTCAGCTTCTTCTTGAAATGAAGGATCAACACTTGCTTTTGCTTCTTCTATCCTCTTCTTGATGTCATGGATTCTCAACTGGATGAAAAAGTCCCTGAATTCCTTAGTTTGGACAAATGTGTCATCACTCATGAAATCCCTACAAGCCTTGATTATGACATCATCATCTTGATCTTCACCATATTCCCATTTTATTATCCTGCTAGCAGGAACAACAACATTTAAAGCATCCTCCTTCTTAGGGGAAGGGAACTTTTGATCAACTTCTTGTTCCATAGAAACATGCTCAATAAATTCTTCTTGTGTATAGTCTTCACCACCTTGCTCAGTTGTTGAATAAGTAACCAATGGGGTGACTGCAGGTTTCTTACTTGTCTTGTTTGTCTGCACTTAAATTCCTTGAGCTATGGAGTGAGTTGATTGGCTCCTCACGTGTGCATCATGGAGTTCCATAGCAACTTTGGCTTTTATTTCAGCCCCTTTAACCTTATCAAAAAATATTTTAGCTTTAAAATCTCCCAACATCACTTTATCTTGAACATATTGGTCCTTTATGTCAGAATAAGGACTCACATAAAAGGGGTTCTCTTTCAATATCCTTTCTTCCATGGCACATATCTTCTCCATTCATTTTTCCTTTCTACAACCTCTACATCAGAAGAAGAATTTCTTATTACATCTTCTATATATAAGAATTGATGCTGCTTTTCGAACCTTCCTCTAGCTTTCCTTTCTACATCAATAACTCCCTCAGGATCAAAATATCTTACTATATCTTGTTTCATCCTGTAATTATTCAAAAGAGTGCCAAACCTCTCAATCCCTTCCTTTGAAAAGCATACAAAGTATACAAATCCACACTTAGGGTTTATTAATGATGTCTTCCTAGCATTTTCTAAAATGCTCTTTGTCCATGGCATCCAATTGCTACATGAAAGGTTACTCAACTAGATAAGATGAAGGTGAGTGTAGTGGGTGAGTTGAACATGATCCCTATGTAGATTGCATCAGCTCTAAGGGTGCAACAAATAATTAATATTCAAGAAGTAGATATTCCAAATGCTTATGGGCTATTTTAGGTAGGGATTTCACAAGAGCACTCAATGGATACATCTCTACTAAGCACTCACATATGTGGCTTCTATGGAAAGGAGTACTAAATCAAATTAAGATTGAATGTGAGACACCCATAGATCCCCAAAGAGATATTTCTGAAAATAATTCGGCCAGGCAATGAGTAACTCCAACAACTTGTTGGGAAAAGCTGTAGACCATGATAACTTCGCACACAACCAACTCTAGATCTAATATGTGAACTTACAATTTAAAAATAAGTGATCCATTGTTTCCTCTGCCTCATGACAAATTGGGCATCTTGACGGTCTGTGGTAACCCATTTTCATAAATCTATCCCCAGTGAGAACTCTGCCTTGCACTGCTGCCCAGGTGAAAATACCTACTTTTGAGAGACATGCTTTATTCCAACATAATCTTGTTGGGATCACTGAATTTCCTGCCTCTGAAGAAGACAAGATAGCATATCCAATTTTGGTTGAGTAGACACCACTAGGGGACGCATCCCATCTCAAACAGTCCTTTCCCTGCCTACACCAAATCCTTCTTTCTACTAAGACCTATTCAAATGCTTCCATTTCTTGAACTTCAAGATTCATATTCCTCACTGATTTCCACACGTATGGACCCTCTAGAGAAGAATTAAAGAAGTCAATATAATCACAAAAATTTGTACCCCAAGCATACTCCGTTCTTTCCCTAACTCGATTAAGCACAGGGTTTTCAGCCAGTGTAGGATGCCCTCCCCAAGAATCCTCCCAGAAAAGAGCCTCTTTCCCATCTTTGATTTCCCATGTGAGAAATTCAATAATGAGATCTCTAGAGTGCCTAATAAAATTCCATATACAAGATCCCATTGGTAAAGATTTTGCCACCAAGAAGCAGTAAGGATCTTCTTTCAAGTATTTTTCTCTCACTATCTTCACCCATTTCAAATCAGGACGGGAGTGAACAACCCATACCAAATTTTCCCCCAATGCCTTATTTTGTAAAATAAGATTCCTCAAACCAACACCATCACTTTCACGTTTTTAACAAACCTTTTGCCATTTTATGAGGGGGATTTTCTTCTAATCGGAGTTACCTTTCCAGAAGAAGTCCTTCATCACTTGATTCAGGCTCTTACACAAACCAACTGATAATTGGAGGCAAGACATCATGAATACAGGGAGAGCAAATATGATAGATTTCAACATTGTTAGTCTGCTTGCCCAAGAGAGCCATCTATTTTTCCATGAAGAAACCCGATCCTTGCAACGTTCCACCAAGGAGTTCCAAAGATTTTTGTTCCCTTCATCAAAGCTATTCTTCACATCACTCTTCCATTTGATCAAGCGATAGAATTACAGTGATGAGCGATGGAGTTCAAAAGGACTATTAAGGAACATGGAATGGCTATGTGGCAACTTCTTAAGGTGTCATCGCTGTTTTAAAGCATGATTATGGAAAGCAAAAGGCGATGAACAAGGAGGACCATTTATGATATTTTAAATCAGAAAGATAGACGACCTAAATTCAAACCTAAATGAATGCATGTCCCGGTTCGCTCGCACGAGCTTTCTTTTAGGCATTAATGGTGAAGACGCTCCATTTCTAAGCTTTAAAGGAGGTAGTTGGTCCTTTTTCTTTCACAATTGCAATCTTTTGAGAGAAGAAGAATTGGTCAAGTTTAGAAAAGGGAGAATGAAAGCTTCAGGTGAAGAGAATTTGAGGAAAAAAATGTTGGTTTTCTTGGGTAAATCAATTTTATACACCCTTTTGAGTAATTTTATAGCACTGCGTAGTTTGAGAATTGTGTGAATTGCTAGGGTTTGCAGTTAGGGTTTATTTTCTCTGTTTGAAAGGGGATTCATAATTGTTTCACATAGGGTTTGGGGAGTTGGATAAAATTTGTTGAAATTAAGTATAAACCTTGTGATTTTAAAGAATTAAGGTTGTACTTCTCAATTATTTTAAAACCCTAGTTCCATCACACCATGCAAAATGAGTGAACCTATTGAGTTTTTTGCACCTGAAAGAAAACCTAAGAAAAAAAGGGTTAAGAGACAAAAACCCCAGGATGATAAACCTAAGCCATAATTCCCTAAAATATCTACAAAGAAAAGGACTTTGAAGAGAGACTACTCTAGGTTTATGCAGGAGGTTGCTAAAGATCCAGCTATAGAGGTCAAACCAGTTAGGAAGAGGAAAACTGGTGAAGGTGTACTGGCAAGCCATTTTCAATACTTGGCTTCTAGGGTTGGTGATGTGTTACCTCAGAGTGGTTGGGACTTGTTTCTTTATGTGTTCAATAGAAGATTTTCTGGTCACCCCACATGCCATCTCTGGACCTATGATATTGGCAAGCTAGTTTTCCCAAATGTTTTTGTGGAGGAAGATTTGATTGTGGAGCTAGTTAGATGATACGACCCTAATGATAGGGTAATCAAGAGATTTATAGATGGAGCTACCATACTGGATATTACAAGGAGCCAAATAGTTTAAGGAAGAAAAGTATGGAGAAATTTCATGAGATTGAGAGAAAGGGACAGTCAGGATAATGAATTACTAGTGCAAATGTGGACATATGTTTAGGATATACACTGTTCAGATTCCAATTATGTTGCATTCTACGATGGTTTCCAATTTGGTGTGATGCAGTAGTTGGGCTTGAAGCCCGTATACAAGATATCAAAAGGTGTAAAGGAAATTTTGAGGCCTTTGGAGTTTGAAGAAAATACCACAAAAAAGTTCAATTGGGGGGACTGGTATTTACATGTCGAGTACACTACAATCAGGATCTATGGATCTCTAGTACCACCCCACCGGCTACCTATATATGTATCTGACATAGAGGCATTTATGGAAATAATGTGGCAATTGGATGCCATGGACAAAGAGCATTTTAAAAAATGCTAGGAAGACATCATTAATAAACCCTAAGTGTGGATTTGTATACTTTGTATGCTTTTCAAAGGAAGGGATTGAGAGGTTTGGCACTCTTTTGAATAATTACAGGATGGAACAAGATATAGTAAGATATTGTGATCCTAAGGGAGTTATTGATGCAGAAAGGAAAGCTAGAGGAAGGTTCAAAAAGCAACATCAATTCTTAAATATAGAAGATGTAATAAGAAATTCTTCTTCTGATGTAGAGGTTGTAGAAAGGAAAAATGAATGGAGAAGATATGTGCCATAGAAGAAAGGATATTGAAAGAGAACCCCTTTTATGTGAGTCCTTATTCTGACATAAAGGACCAATATGTTCAACATAAAGTGATGTTGGGGGATTTTAAAGCTAAAATATTTTTTGATAAGGTTAAAGGGGCTGAAATAAAAGCCAAAGTTGCTAAGGAACTCCATGATGCACACGTGAGGAGCCAACCGACTCACTCCATAGCTCAAGGAATTTAAGTGCAGACAAACGAGACAAGTAAGAAACCTGCAGTCACCCCATTGGTTACTTATTCAACAACTGAGCAAGGTGGTGAAGACTATACACAAGAATAATTTGTTGAGCATGTTCCTATGGAACAAGAAGTTGATCAAAGGTTCCCTTCCCCTAAGAAGGAGGATGCTTTAAATGTTGTTGTTCTTGCTAGCAGGATAATAAAATTTGAATATGGTGAAGATCAAGATGATGATGTCATAATCAAGGCTTGTAGGGATTTCATGAGTGATGACACATTTGTCCAAACTAAAGAATTCAGGGACTTTTTCATCCAATTGAGAATCCATGACATCAAGAAGAGGATAGAAGAAGCAAAAGCAAGTGTTGATCCTTCATTTCAAGAAGAAGCTGCGAAGGAGGAAGAAGATAAAATAATGAAAGAAATTTCTACTATATCACCCCAAGAGGAAAGGGAGTTGGGTAAAGGAAGTTGAGTTTTATTATTATCTGGGTGGGAGCTTACATCTGCTATTACACTAGATGCAATAAGAAAGGATCCCAAAGCTTCTATTTCTAAGGAGAATTTTGACAATAAGGTGTTTGGTTCAGGGTTTATCCCAAAATTGCATACCCTTGCAATATGGTCGATGGCACCAAACACTAGGAAACTTGAGGTGATCAAGTCTATGGAGCAATAAATTGGTGTTGTGGTAATAAAAAGAGCTACTGAGATGACTGCCACTGCAGTTGCACAACTAACTATGCATGCTGCTATGTTAAGTGTAGACACAACTTAGATTACATAGGACAAGTATGAAAAGTTATTGGATAAGTACAATAAGTTTTTAGATAAGCATAATAGAGGGGTTGCTATTGTTGCTAGCTCAGCACAAAGAACTTTTCCTTCTCCATCTTCCTCTGATTTGTATACACAAGATAGGGAAACCTTATCATTAAGAATCCAGAATCTAAAGCAAGAAGTGAAAGTGGAAAAAGATAATGTTAAGAAAGCCAAGGAGGAAACTACCAAGGTGGCTGATAATATTTTTAATGACATTCTAAAGCACAGGGTTACAAAATTATTGCACATCTGACAATGAGGCCCATAAGAGATATGTGCATGTCCAAAATTCTTTTCAAAATGACTGGAGCAAGAGGAGTGCCAGGGTTGGATCACTTAAAGAGATGATGCCTAATATGTAAGAGGACCTTGAGGCTCCAACTAACATTCCTGATATGATCAAGGCAGTAGATTTGTTGAGTGAAATTACAACATTTCATAGTAAGTTGGGTATGCAGCTACAAAATAAATTGAAGATGTTTAGAGACATAGAGGGGAATGGTATGCCAAATATACTGAATGATGAGGGTGAATTGAAGGATTTTTCTACTTGGAAGGATGAGTTGGGAGGTCTTTTCCCACATTTTAAGAGAGCACCATGTTGAATGCAGCTATTGACAACATGACAGGAATTGAAGTGTGTTTGGATACATTTTTGAAGGAGGCCAAGATACTAATGGATGCTAGATACAATCAACATAACACAAAGGTGCAAAGATTACTGGATATGAAATGGCCTACTAAGGAGGAATATAATGCATGGCTTGAAAAGTTCACAGATTAAGCCTTTCATAAAGTATTGCAAAAATTATATCCTCTTAGTTAAGTGATGACAAAATGTGTTGATGTGGACAGGGTCTGTGTTTTCCCTTTTTATTGCTTTCTTGTTTTAGTTTTTGTTGACTTGGTATGTACATGGAGTATAATTTTTCTAGTGGTAAATATTCTTTGCTCACAGTTTGTGTTGCTACAACAATGAAAGATTCCCTTTGGAGGGCAGGAACCATTTTCTCCAACATATAAAAAGGAATTTTTTTTTATATGATTTGTCCCCTTTTGGAAATCCAAATATAACTGATTTGGGGATGTATAAGAGTGAATTTTCACCCCATGTGCAAATCCCCTTTTTTCCTTTATCCACCTTAGAAAACCAATTTCAGAGGCTTAATTCCACCTAAGCCCGTTGCTTGCATCCCACTTGGTCCCTGTTTTAAGCGTCGATGGAGGAATTTCTATCGGGGACATCCACACGACACACAGACATTCGCACGACACACTTACATCCCTAGAAGATTCCTACGGCTCAACCTCCAGAGGCGTTACTATTTTCATTGGAGGTGAATTTGTAACACCCCCTTCAGTTGACCAACCCGAATATGGTCGTTTGTCTCCATTCCTCCTTCAAATTCATCCCTTCAACATGCATTCTAACTTCTTGACTAGATTTAGAAGCTTCTTCACTTCACTCACTCCAAGCATTCAAGCATTCCATTACAGCCAAAGCAACACTCCATCACTTTGGTAGAGTAAGTTTGGGACCATGCCATTAGAGTAGAGGCTCGAGTACTCTTATATTATCCCCCAAGCATCCTTGAGTGCTCTTGGTGGAGGTGGTAAGCTTCCCTCTCCTCTCCTCTATCACTTGGGTTGAGTAGCATAACACTGTCTTGTAGTGCTTATTTTCTCTTTACTACATTATTTCCTTTATCTCATTTCCTTGGCTGTCCATGGAGGTGGAAACACCTAAACAGGGGTCTGACTGAGGCAGACCCCTATACAGCCACCCAACATTTTCCTCTCTTGTTGTGTGTAGGAGCACGTGCTTCTCAAAGAATTAGCTAGTGAATGAATTCCTTGGTGAGATTATCCTTACTCTCTTTACTCTTGTGTATTTGCTTTATAATATTAGAGAGTATTTCGTTTATTTAATCACATCATTCTGGCCCTTTAGTTAATTAGTTGGGCCATTAGCTAGTTTTATTGGTTTGACCTCATCTTCAATGTTGTATGGCCGTACAGATGCCAACACACTTTTGGGATGCCAGTGTGCTGCGCTGACGTCTAGAGACCGCGCTTTCATCCTTGGACAAAGAGCTTCTTGAGGTATAATTTTAGACCTAAAAGTTGGCTCGCCTAGCCCTTTCCTGTGTTTGAAGTCTGTAGAGTAACTAAGAGCTTCATCATCCTCGTTACTCTCACCTTGCATCTCCTTACATTACACTTAGCGTAAGTTAGGGCAGCCTCTCGCATCTTGACCCTCCATGACCTAGGGTGTTGCATGCGGTGGTCCTCCTCTCTTACATTTTTTGTGAACCCAACGTGAACCATTTTGGTTTCGTTCTTGCGATCCTAACAATTCCTTTCCTTGTACTCTAGGAGTGTTGTAGGTGAGAGTGTTGTGAGGTTGTCACCTTACAACCCAGCTTACGACCCCTAGTTGGCATAGTTGGAAGGTTCCAAAGGTATTGCATGACAAAACCTTAATTGGGTCACTGTCTTATCTGTTAACCTTTAGGGACTCTATGAAAGCATTGTCTAGTGTGTGTAATGGATTCCTTCTTGCACCAACCCATCCCCTCTGTGCAACATGTGGATAGTGGTACAGGTATAACTTTCACTTCACAGGACTTGTCGATGGGCTTTAACAAGGAACCGTCTCCTCTTTACAATCCTGCGCAGATCATTGGAAATGTCGTAGCAGGTATTCTCATTGATCCGACATCACAAGTGAACATAAGAACAAAGGAGATTATGCTAATAAACTTCTTACATAAGGATGGGTATGATGCTCCTGTGAGTACCATCCACACACATGACAGGATTTTCGTACCCCCTTTGGGTAGTATTGTCCTATCGGTCTTAGTTGGATCTAAGTCCGTGAAACTCATGTTTGATATCATCCCTGGGTCTGAAATCTTTAGGGTGAAATTGGGTATAACTTGGTTAGTGGCGATGAACGTGGTACCCTCTATCATACATAAATGTTTGAAATTTATCCATAGGGAATCTGTGCATGTAATCCATGACACTGGTTATAGACTGTCGGTTACACGTGGTAGCTACTCCTTGGACCACTGTTGGCCTGTGCCCGTTGGTCCTCTCCTGCCTAGGATGGACCTTTTGCACCCAACATATCAGAACTATAAGAAAGGGTGCCTAAGGTCTTAATTGAGATACCCTCCCTCGCCTTATGTTGTTTCGCATAGGGCTTGCTTAAAAGCTGACAATGATGTCGCTAAGGCACGAAAGAAGGAAGAAGAGAAGTGGTCTTGTGATCCTCCTTCCTCTTTCACTAGTCAGTTTGGAACTTATTCTTGGCCTGCTGAGGTACCATCAAGTTCTACTCCTCATTTTCAAGAGAACCCTATGGTGCTCGCTTGGCGAAAGCCTAAGCGTCCTACTTTTGAACTTCTTGTTCTACCGACAGAACCTAGACCCATTCGGTATAATAAGAAGACGATCTCCTGAGGAGAGTCCTCTTTGTCTCGACCTTCATGGCCTCCTACTACGCCTGCTCCTAAGGCAGTGAGCGAAAAGAGGCCCACTGCCTAGGCTCTCGAGTCAACTCCTTTTGTCGCTCCTTAGCCTATTCCTCCTGCTCCTGTGCAGGAACCTGTCCCTCTATCAGAAATAGTCGAGGTGGATGTTCCCATGGTTGAGAAGGAACCTTTTGTCCCTTAGAAAATCCTAGCCTCTAACTCGAAGGGTCATAGAAACTACCTTGCATGAAAATGCAAGCACTGACAAAAGGCTCTCTTGGTTGACCAGGCCACCTTGCAAGGAAAGGAGGAAGAAACAATCACCCCTGCTTCATGGCCTCCTGCAATGTCTTCTTCCTCGCTTCCTCCTGCTTCTCTCCAGTCTAGTCCTATACTGCTTCTAGCTTCCGTTGTGAGTACAAATGCACCTAACCCTAAACGAGTATAGGTGTTCATTTCTCCTTCAGTGGAGCCGCCTTTGCTGATGATTGTTTAAGATATCTAGCCTTTCCCAAAGCCCGTGGATATGATTAATACTTCAGTTGTATCTGTTGCGTTTCTTTATTCCTCTTCATCCGCACCTCTAGCTTCATCTGTGGGGAGTTCATCTCCTCTGATGAAACAGGAGGTGGAGGATGGTCCTTCTAGCAATGGACATAGGAGGACTCCGCCTTCTCCACACGATGGCCTCGCGCTGGCTTGTTCTATCTTGGTGACGAAATTGGTCCTAGCTTCCGCTGAGTTTGTCACTGCTCCTGAATCACTCGATGAGCTTAGCGGTGAACCTCAGGCACAACTTGTCCCATCCACCAAGAGCTCGATGAAGAAGACCTTGTAGAGGCTTCTTCCATAGCCCTTACTGTGTGAGGGTCAGATGCTTCTTCCATAGCCCTTATTGTGTGAGGGTCAGATGCTCCTCCTCTTAACATCCCACCATTGTAGGATCGTCCTCCTTCCCCTTATGAGGATTTAGATTGGGAAGTGGATGACCTCTTGGCTGATAAATGTTAGGAGGAGGCCCCTTTTTCTTGATCTTGTGTGTGTGTACGTGTGTTTTGTAATGTGTTCCCCTGTGTTTGTGCTATGCGTGCTTGGATGAGCCTTGTCACCCCTATTGGTGCTTGGATACAAGCGTGGTTTTTGTGTCATAAACCTTCTACTATCTCTACCATCATTCTTCTGTGTTTGTGCTTGATTTTCGATAAAATTAGAATGATGCAAAGCATTGGGAGCATTTAGGCTTCCCTTCCATGTTGACCCAAAAAAAATAAAATTTGTTTTCCGTGCATTCTTCCTGATCTGGTTAGGGATTGATGATCTTTCACCTTGCATTGCGGTTACCTATTATTATGAGCTTGGATAGATCTAACCCTGCTAAACCAAATCCCTTTGTGCCCTTTGTTTATATTTTTCTCTTTCTTTTGTTATCCCTTTATCTTTCTCTCTTCTTTGCTTGATTTGTCCCTTTCATGTGTGACAACGCCTTCTCTTTAACATTTCAATTTTCAAAAAATGCATTCGTTGTCAACGAATCTTTTCTCAAAAATCTGCACAAATTTTTCTTTGGAATCACATTCTCAACTGGGAACCCTAACGGAATGTGTTTCCTTCATCACAGGTTCATAAAGAAAGGACTTGAAAATCTTCCTCCAAAGCGGGAAGAACTTTGACCTTCCTCACACGCGAGGGCATATCCTTCCTTTCGAATTCCTTGATGAAGTGAATATCTTTCAAAAGGATTCCTTGATGAGGGATCACTTTGAGAAGAGAAAACATCTACTTTCAAACTGTGTGTCCCTTGAGTGGACCCCTTTTTCTTCATGGTGGGTTCCCAAGGGACCCTTTTTTGAAAGTCTTTACCTCAAATGGATTCCTTTGCATCTAGCTTGGGGGTAACCTGACTAGACTTATTCCATCTCCCTTTTCACATCTAGCTCAAGGGCATCCTGACTAGACCCATTTCATATCTTCGCATCTAGCTTGGGGGTAGCCTAACTAGACCTTACCTTTCAAATAGTGTGTCCCTTGAGTAGACCCCTCTCCTTTTGAAGGGTTCCTAAGGGGCCCCTTTAAAAGACTTCAGAATCATCAATAGTCTACGTGATTGTCTGCCTACCTGCCTATTTGGCCACTTCTTGACTTTACGGATTCTACTTCCTCAGGGTTTCCTTCATGCTAGAGTTTTTGGGGGATACCTTCCTTGTAGGTCTGCGGGCCTTTAAGGCGCTTACTTCACGTGGGATTTTCTGTAAGCAAAACGTGGAGTTCTTTTTTTTTGGAACTGGAGTCCTTATTTCCAGGGACAAAATAAATAAAAAATGTAGCTATCTACATGTATTATAATACTTAACTGATTTTATAATCGATAAAGCTATAAAAATATATTATAGGGTTGTCCATTTACAGCCTTGGAAGGAGTCCATAGTCTGTGGAATAAATACACAAAAGTTCTAGTTCCTCCAAATGTTTCAGACTAGGTGAGATGACATTTTCTATGAAGTAAGCAGCTAAGTGGTGGGATACCAGAATGTTGACCAGCCTTAAAATTTTGGCTTCAAAATATGGATGAGATAGTCATGACAATTTTCTTGTACAGCTTTGTGGTAGAGTCTGTGGTGCTTTCAAAGAATGACCTGACCATAAACATCGGGGCATTCTTGGGCTGCCTTATATCTCAACAACATATAGTTGCATTGATGATCCCACAAAATGTACTTATACTCCTGGTATAGCTTACAATGTTTGTGGATGTGGAGCCCAGACTATTGATGACCTTCATGAAAAGCAAGATAGATAAATAATATTCCTAATAATTCAAAAGCACTTCCCCAATTTCATTGGGTTGGCCCAGCCTTGCAGTGGTATTGGTATCAAACTCTAGGTTTCATAATCAAGATTAATTTTAAAAGTTCTATATATATAACTTTTAATTTTATTTTCCAAAAACACTTTCACAAAGACTGAAGAATGCTAAGATGCCCTGTACAACATTCTTTCAGGTCTTTTATCTATACAAAATAGAGGGTCAATATATTCCCTTCATGGCACTAGGTCATTGTGCAAGCAAAACTAACTTTGGATTATAAGGACTTAAAAAAGGAAAAAACATTTTCAATGCACCTAGCTATGGTAATCTTATACTCCCATTAACAACTATAGGGTTACACAAGGAATTAGTTCTAGCTACTTGATCTTGTGAGAAAATTCACCTTCCTGCTATCCAACAATCGACTAAGCAACCAAAGTAACCATCATTGGTGTGGAATGCTCCTAGACTAATGACCATCTCGAGCATAGTGCTGCTTCTAGACCATTGTCCATCTCAGGCTTGGTGCTGCCCCTACACTATTGTCCATCTATAGCCTAGCACTGCCCCTAGACTATTGTCCATTTCAAGCCTAGTACTGTCCGTAGTCTTTTGTCCATCTCAAGCCTAGTACTTCTCCTCGACTATCATTCATCTCGAGCAAGTACTATTCCTTAGCTCAGGCTTAGCATTGGACCATAAGTAGGTTCATATCCAAAACTTAGTAGGTTCTCATCTTAGTTGCAGCCATGTAAGGCATTTCTAGATAATATTGAGATCAATACACTCTCTTATACTCCTTACGGTAAAGGAAAAGATGTCTCTTCATCCCATTGTAGTGAGGATCCTAACTCATTCTATCCTTTAGGAGTAACCTTAAGACATGGACTCGTAAGGGCTACACTCCCTATTGCCACTGAAGGAGTTACTTAACTAAGGAAGACTACCTTACCAATCAACTATTCATAACAACAATAAACACAGAGATGGTTGAGTGTCCTATCAGCCTACTAAGCGAAAGGTAATAAGTAGATTTCCAAAAGCTAGAATCTAGCATATTTTCAATGACTTGCACAAACTTGACCAACACCTTCACTGAGAAAATCAGTCCTGATGAGTCTAATGGGAACATTATTCAAGAGTGGATTACAAAGATAATTATGATTATAAATATATATATATATATAAAATTGTAATTAACCTCAAGGAGTTGATAGTTTATGATGGATCTAATTTCAAGAAAAGTTAGAAATAAATCATGCTACTTTACAGTCTTAAAAATGTATTTGAGATAACTTCAAGATATTACTTTTCCAATTTGTTTGTTACTTGCTAATCCTGGAGTGTCAAGGATAAACTATATTTTCATGTCTAGTTTTTCCATCTTTCTTGAACCTTTAAACTATAACGTTGGGTTCTCTGGGTAGTTTGTGTCCATTAGGCAACCTTTGTGTTTGACTCTTGAGCTCACTTGTACCTTTATCTTGTTGCATAGAAATATGCCTCAAGGTAGAAGACGTGGCTGAGGAAGAGGTTGTGGTGTTGGTCATAAAGCAAACTAGAAAAGTCCATCAGCTCCTAGCTCCCATGGTTTAGAGCATGAGGAATGACAGAGTCCTCAACACAATCCATCAGGTGATGGTCAGAACACGAGATATCCTAGCTTTGATGGACAGTTGCAACACCTTCTAGGGGAGATTCTTGATCAGTTGGGATTGGGCTGGAGGAGGAGCTGCATGTCGAGAGAGAAAGGGAAAGGTCGCCAAGGCAAAGGGAAGTAACGACAGATCAGGATGTAGTGATAGTTGAGCATATGAGATATTTGATGAGAGCACACCCGCCTACATTTGATGGTTCTAGAGGAGGTCTAGAAGTGGAAACATGGCTAATTGATTTGGATCAATGCTCCATGATGCACCCCTATGCTAGCAATACCAAAGCTTGGTGTGCAATCATGCATCTGTGAGGTTTTGCATCCACTTGGTGGTGGCTGGAAGAGAAAAAGTTACATCTGGATATCAACATGGTCACATGGGAGCTATTTTTGGATAGGTTCAGGGCTCGCTTCCTTTTAGATCATTGGAGGCAATGTAAGGCAAATGTCAATGTTCGTTGAACAGTATGAGTGGTGATTCTATGAATTGAAGCAATATGTAGGAATCAATCATAATGAGGGAATGTTGATTAAACATTTTGTTCAGGGCTTAAATGCCTGAATTAGTGGTCAAGTTAGAGTCTTTGAGTTGAAGACAATGGAGGAAGTGGTTGAGAAGGCTTGTCTAGTAGAAGAAAATTCGGAAATGGCATTGGGAGGTCACATAGGAGTTCAAATTGGTAGTGTTCCAACATTAGGTTTTGGTTCCAAAGGTGGACAACCTCAATCTACAGGGTCTTCCAGGAATTTTTCAGGAACCCTTTAAAGGTGGTCAGCAACAACAACAGTCACAACCCAAACAAAACAAACCACAATCTTAGCAGGTTGATAGATCTCATAACAGGAAGAACCGAAGTTGGCAGTGTAATAGACAAAACTGTTTTGTGCAGCCTACACAAAACACACAGTGGGCACCTTCATGAGGTAGTTTTCAGCAGTTGAGTGCATTGTCTAGTGTTAGAGGATTTGGGTGAGGCACAGGCTATTTCTCATGTGGGCAACAGGGAAATATTGCTAGGAAATACCCACATAGGAGTACTATAGGATTTAGCCAGAGACTATCTTCTTCTAAGCTGACAGTGGGCGATGCGGGTAGAGCACATCAAGTGTTTGCGACAGTGGACAATCATCAAGCAGAATATCAGGGCCCTATGATCAAGGCATCAGGTGTGTTGCATGACACTATTATTTCCATACTCTTTGATTCTAGTGCATCTGACTCTTTTATATCTCCTTTAGTAGTAGAGCGATGTAGATTGGTGGCATCTAGGAAATGCATAAAGTGGCAGATTAAATTTGCCTCAGGGTCAAAGGTTGTTGTAGAGAAGCTTGTTCAGGGTTGTAGTCTAGAAATAGGGGCATTGGCAACTAGGGTGGATCTTCAAATCATCCCACTTGGCTCGTATGATGTGATCTTGGGAATGGATTGGTTGAATGCACACTGTGCCATGATAGACTGTCGTTGTAAAGCAGTGTGGTGCATCGATGATTCTGGAAAGAAGGTGGACATTGTGGGTATTCAAAGGCCCATTTCATTGTGAATGATCTTTGCTATGCAACTTAATAGGTTTTTCCAATAGGGTTGTCAGCTTTTTGTAGTTGTTGTGAGTGATCTTGATTTAGAGGATAGTCGAGGGCTGTCATTGGATGATTACCCTCTCCTTAAGGGGTTTTCTAATGTTTTTCTAAGCGAGATAGATTATGAGAGTACTCGAGCCTCTACTGTAATGGTGTGGTCCCAAACATACTCTACCGAAGTGATGGAGTGTTGCTTTGGCTGCAATGGAATGCTCAAATGCTTGGAGTGAGTGAAAGTGAGCTTGAGAGTGAAGTGAAGAAGCTTGTAAATCTAGTCAAGAAGTTAGAATTCATGTTGAAGGGATGAATTTGAAGGAGGAATGGAGAAAAATGACCATATTCGGGTTGGTCGACCGAAGGGGTGTTACAAATTCACCTCCAATGAGAAGAGTAATGCCTCTGGAGGTTCAGCCGTAGGAATCGACCAGGGATGTAAGTGCGACATGTGGATGTCTGCGTGTCATGTGGGTATCCCCGATAGAAATTCCTCCATCGACGCTTAAAACAGGTACCAAGTGGGATGCAAGTAATGGGCTTAGGTGGAATTAAGCCTCCAAACTTGGTTTTCTAAGGTGGATAAAGGAAAAAAGGGGATTTGCACATGGGGTGAAAATTCACTCTTATACATCCCCAAATCAATTATATTTGGATTTCCAAAAGGGGGAAAATCATATCAAACAAAATTCCTTTTCATATGCTGGAGAAGATGGTTCCTGCCCTCTAAAGGGAATCTTTCATTGTTGTAGCAACAAAAATTGTGAGAAAGAATATTTACCACAAGAAAAATTATACTCCACGTACATACCAAGTCAACAAAAACTAAAACAAGAAAACAATAAAAAGGGAAAACACAGACCCTGTCCACATCAACACATTTTGTCATCACTTAACTAAGAGGATATAATTTTTACAATACTTTATCAAAGGCTTAATCTGTGAACTTTTCAAGCCATGCATTATATTCCTCCTTAGTAGGCCATTTCATATCCAGTAATCTTTTCACCTTTGTGTTATGTTGATTGTATCTAGCATCCATCAGTATCTTGGCCTCCTTCAAAAATGTATCCAAATGCACTTCAATTACTGTCATGTTGTCAATAGCTACATTCAACATGGTGCTCTCTTAAAATGTGGGAGAAGACCTCCCAACTCATCCTTCCAAGTAGAAAAATCCTTCAATTCACCCTCATCATTCAGTATATTTGGCATACCATTCCCCTCTATGTCTCTAAACATCTTCAATTTATTTTGCAGTTGCATACCCAACTTACCATGAAACGTTGTAATTTCACTCAACAAATCTACTGCCTTGATCATATCAGGAATGTTAGTTGGAGCCTCAGGGTCCTCTTACATACTAGGCATCATCTCTTTAAGTGCTCCAATCCTAGCACTCCACTTGCTCCAGTCATTTTGAAAAGAATTTTGGACATGCGCATATCTCTTATGGGCCTCATTGTCAGATGTGCAATAATTTTGTAACCCTATGCTTCAGATTGTCATTAAAAATATTATTAGCCACCTTGGTAGTTTCCTCCTTGGATTTCTTAACATTATCTTTTTCCACTTTCACTTCTTGCTTTAGACTCTGGATTCTTAATGATAAGGTTTCCCTATCTTGTGTATACAAATCAGAGGAAGATGGAGAAGGAAAAGTTCTTTGTGCTGAGCTAGCAGCAGTAGCAACCCCTCTATTATGCTCATCTAACAACTTATTGTACTTATCTAATAACTTTTCATACTTGTCCTATGTAATCTAAGTTGTGTCTACACTTAACATAGCAGCGTGCATAGTTAGTTGTGCAGCTACAGTGGCAGTCATCTCAGTAGCTCTTTTTATTACCACAACACCAATTTCTTGCTCCATAGACTTGATCACCTCAGGTTTCCTAGTGTTTGGTTCCATCGACCATATTGCAAGGGTATGCAATTTTGGGATAAACCCTGAACCAAACACTTTATTGTCAAAATTCTCCTCAGAAATAGAAGCATTGGGATCCTTTCTTATTGCATCCAGTGTAATAGCAGATGTAAGATCCCACCCAAATAATAATAAAACTTCATTTCCTTTACCCAACTCCCTTGCCTCTTGGGGTGATATAGTAGAAATTTCTTTCATTATTTTATCTTCTTCCTCCTTCTCAACTTCTTCTTGAAATGAAGGATCAACACTTGCTTTTGCTTCTTCTATCCTCTTCTTGATGTCATGGATTCTCAACTGGATGAAAAAGTCCTTGAATTCCTTAGTTTGGACAAATGTGTCATCACTCATGAAATCCCTACAAGCCTTGATTATGACATCATCATCTTGATCTTCACCATATTCCCATTTTATTATCCTGCTGGCAGGAACAACAACATTTAAAGCATCCTCCTTCTTAGGGGAAGGGAACCTTTGATCAACTTCTTGTTCCATAAGAACATGCTCAGCAAATTCTTCTGGTGCATAGTCTTCACCACCTTGCTTAGTTGTTGAATAAGTAACCAATGGGGTGACTGTGGGTTTCTTACTTGTCTCATTTGTCTCCACTTAAATGCCTTGAGCTATGGAGTGAGTTGGTTGACTCCTCACGTGTGCATCATGGAGTTCCTTAGCAACTTTGGCTTTTATTTCAGCCCCTTTAACCTTATCAAAAAATATTTTAGCTTTAATATCCCCCAACATCACTTTATCTTGAACATATTGGTCCTTTATGTTAGAATAAGGACTCACATAAAAGGGGTTCTCTTTCAATATCCTTTCTTCTATGGCACATATCTTCTCCATTCATTTTTCCTTTCTACAACCTCTACATTAGAAGAAAAATTTCTTATTACATCTTTTATATATAAGAATTGATGTTGCTTTCTGAACCTTCCTTTGGCTCTCCTTTCTACATCAATAACTCCCTCAGGATCACAATTTCTTACTATATCTTGTTTCATCATGTAATTATTCAAAAGAGTGCCAAACCTCTCAATCCCTTCCTTTGAAAAGCATACAAAGTATACAAATCCACACTTAGGGTTCATTAATGATGTCTTCCTAGCATTTTCTAAAATTCTCTTTGTCCATGGCATCCAATTGCCACATTATTTCCAGAAATGCCTGTATGTCATATACATATATAGGTAGCCGGTGGAGTGGTACTAGAGATCCATAGATCTTGATTGTAGTGTACTCAACATGTAAATACCAGTCCCCCCAATTGAAATTTTTTGTGGTGTTTTATTCAAACTCCAAAGGCCTCAAAATTTCCTTTACACCCTTTGATATCATGTATACGGGCTTCAAGCCCAACTGCTGCATCACACCAAATTTGAAACCATCATAGAATGCAACATAATTGGAATCTGGACAGTGTATATCCTAAACATATGTCCACATTTGCACTAGTAATTCATTATCCTGACTGTCCCTTTCTCTCAATCTCATGAAATTTCTCCATACTTTTCTGCCTTTCCACAGTAACATGTGCATCAACAATGAATAATCTGCAAGACAATGGAGGCTTTGTATCCTTCAATTTTATCAAATAATCATGAATTTGATCAACTATGTAGGAAGCAAAATCAAAAGTCCTATTTTGATACTTGTTCTGTATGTCAATATTCATTACCATTAGAGCAATATCCATCTTGATATCAAATTTCTTGTGCAAAAATTGGCACAATGCATAATCTGTGTTCTTAAAGTAATCATCAAATTCATCACAATCAAAAGGCTCAAACTCCTTATGCCCAAATGACACACATCTCTTGTTCAAATCCTGCCTTCTATGCCTTGGAAAAACATTATTTCTATAACTAAATTTATTCTACTCATACTCATTATACAAGGCACATAATTTGATTGAATCGGTAGCAGAAGGGTTCAAATTGAAGACTTAAACTATTTGGCTCCTTGTAATATCCAGTATGGGAGCTCCATCTATAAATCTCTTAACTACCCTATTGTTAGGGTCATATCATCTAACTAGCTCCACAATCAAATCTTCCTCCACAAAAACATTTGGGAAAACCAGCTTGCCAATATCATAGGTCCAGAGATGGCATGTGGGGTGACTAGAAAATCTTCTATTGAACACATAAAGAAACAAGTCCCAACCACTCTGAGGTAACACATCACCAACCCTAGAAGCCAAGTATTGAAAATGGCTTGCCAGTACACCTTCACCAGTTTTCCTCTTCCTAACTGGTTTGACCTCTATAGCTGGATCTTTAGCAACCTCCTGCATAAACCTAGAGTAGTCTCTCTTCACAGTCCTTTTCTTTGCAGATGTTTCAGGGAATTATGGCTTAGGTTTATCATCTTGGGGTTTTGGTCTCTTAACCCTTTTTTTCTTAGGTTTTCTTTCAGGTGCAAAAAACTCAATAGGTTCACTCATATTGCACGGTGTGATGGAACTAGGGTTTTAAAATAATTAAGAAGTACAACCTTAATTATTGAAAATCACAAGGTTTATACTTAATTTCAACAAATTTTATCCAACTCCCCAAACCCTATGTGAAACAATTATGATTCCCCTTTCAAATAGAGAAAATAAACCCTGACTGCAAACCCTAGCAATTCACCCAATTCTCAGACTACCCAGTGCTATAAAATTACTCACAAGGGTGTATAAAATTGATTTACCCAAGAAAACCAACAATTTTTTCCTCGAATTCTCTTCACCTGAAGCTTTCATTCTCCCTTTTCTAAACTTGACCAATTCTTCTTCTCTCAAAAGATTGCAATTGTGAAAGAAAAAGGACCAACTACCTCCTTTAAAGTTTAGAAATGGAGCGTCTTCACCATTAATGCCTAAAAGAAAGCTCGTGCAAGCGAACTAGGACATGCATTCATTTAGGTTTGAATTTAGGTCGTCTATCTTTCTAATTTAAAATATCATAAATGGTCCTCCTTGTTCATCGCCTTTTGCTTTCCATAATCATGCTTTAAAACAACGATGACACCTTAAGAAGTTGCCACATAGCCATTCCATGTTCCTCAATAGTCCTTTTGAACTCCATCGCTCATCACTGTAATTCTATCGCTTGATCAAATGGAAGAGTGATGTGAAGAATAGCTTCGATGAAGGGAATATTCACCAAAATATTCACCCAATACCATCGCTTATCACTATAATGTTTCCATGATATACTTATACTTTGGCAATGTGAAATCTCCCAGTGATATAAAGAGCTTGCCTCCTTCCATCGCTCATCGCTGTAGTTTATTTAAAATGAGAATTCTCTTGATGACGAGCAACAAAGGTGATGAAACAAGATGCTGACAAGTGGCATGATCATATCCCACAGTTACTTTCCTCCCATTGCTCATTGTTGTAAATGAATTGAGCAACGAAATTTTTCTACAATGCAAAGGACCAGTGCAATGTAAAGGAACAATACATGCCATCACGTGTTGTGGTAAAGGTTTATTGAACACAAAGACTTCAGTGATACGAAGGATAGCAGTGATGCAAAGAGGATAACCCAAGCCATCGCACATCCCATAAGTGGAATTAGAAGACCAAAAGCTTACAATGATATGCGATGTGAAGGAAGATTGGTTCATCGCTCATTGCAAAAATGAAACCGATGAGTCACAAGGTTTCAACGATGAGAGATACAAAACTATAAGTGGCGGTATTTGAGCACATGCATTAAAAGTTGTTCTTAAAGAGGGGTCACCTAGGCAAGACGAGGAATAAGGACTTACAAAGCTTAAGACCATATTCGAAAAAGGATGTAAAGGCCAAAAATTTCCAATTTCCAACCTTACAAAATATTTAAATAGAACCCAAAATAAGAAAACAATATTACACAAGTAAACGAGAAACCTAGGTGTAAAGGGGTCGATGACCACATGAATACAAAGGCTCAATATGTAGCTTAGACAACCAGGAACCTACTTGACAGGTCAACAAAGAAATAGACCAAAAGAAGAAAGATCATGAAAGAGGGAAAATATGCTAGGTAAAACTCACCCAATAGCATAAAACCCTAAACCCTTGCAACATTTGAAACCAAGAAGCCACTCAAGTAAAGATATTTAGACTAATGGAACATGGAATTTTGAGGGTTCTGCCAAGGAACTTGGTCTTAAGTTTTTGGCATGATCATACTCATCCCTCATCAAATAAAAGTGATGTTCTAAAAGTCAGGATTGGGCCTAGAGACAATTTTTGATTGCATACAAAAAATTGGTTAGACATAACACAACATAAGATGTATATGATGTTTTGTGATGCAAATCCTCATATAAACATTGGAAAAACAATGATTCAAATGTTAAGGCCACATTATGTGAGGGAAAACAAGGTTTTTGAAACTTGTTGTCATTATCATATTGAATTTGATCTTTACTATCAGGGGTTTTGAAAGATCAAAGAAGAAAGTGATGGTTCTCAAAACACACCTCCTAGATGTGTAAGTCAATTCATAGCATCCATCTTATGTGATAAATATGATGATGATGTAGATGGACCTCAAATGAAATGCATAAAAGGAATTTGTGAAACATGTGGAAATCTAGCTAAAATTCCTTTGAGAAATGAAGATACTGACATGTCAAAGATGGTAAACTACAAGAGTTACAAGTACAAAAAGTTTGAAACAAAAATTGGGAAAGAATCCATAAGGTTGGATTATGTAGAAGAGGAGGTACCTATTGGAATATTTATGGAATTTTTTCATAAATTGATACAATCATACATATATAATTCATTTTATGCTAAGTGGCAAGAAAAACAATATCGGTTGTTAAGAGATACTTTCCTAATTGGAATAGTTTTATCAATAGTTGAGTTTATAAAAAATAACTCTTTTACCCATCAAAAGGAGATTCAAACACAATATGACTATTCAGAGCAAGTCACTATTATGGTGCATGTTTGTTATCAACATGCATAATTAAATTTGGATGGTGGTGATAGTACATATGAAACATGAGTCATCAAGAAAGAATATCACTTTTATATTAGTAATGATAAAGAGCATGACACACTTTCTGTCCAACATTGCTTTAAGAAGCTTTTTGAAGATTTAGCAAGAAGAGGTATGAAGATTGAACAACATTTTGTATGGTCTGATGGGTGTGCATCGTAATTCAAATCATTAAGGCCATTTTATTCACTATGTAGATATCATCGACATGATAATATACCACATGTTTGGATTTTGTTTGAGAGTGGGCATGGAAAGGTTGAACATGAATTTGTAAGATATTGCGTCAAACATGCTCTAAGAAAACATCAAATGAATTATGAGGGAGAGAGTATAAATGATGCACATGATGTTGTTGAATGGTGTAAGAAACACTTTGCAAGTGATGTCGACACATCTTCAACGAGGAACCATGGATGTCCAAATAAAGTGTTTTAGGAGATATCAGGTATGTTTAAATTTATTGTTTGAAAAAAGTTTTGAACTTGTTTTTATTTAGAAATTTAAGTTTAAGAACTCAGATATATATTAAGTTTAAATTATATATATAATTTTTGTAGAAGTGGATAGAATAATAATTCATCAATGAAAGAGGGTAGACAAAACAAGATCTTCACATTGTGTGATGCGTATAGATAGACACGCATGTACATTGTATACTAGATATTACTCTTGTTTTTGTTATGAATGCATTTTGGGACACTATGATAGCTACAACAACCAACAACGTGGATATGTTGATGAATGGAATTTGGTGCCACTAGTTGTTATTGACACATACAATGAAGATGAAGATGAAAGATTTGAAGAAATTTATTTGATTTCAACTGATTATGACCACATTTTAGGATTGATTAAAAAATGTACGTGTGCATGTGTATATATAAAATTGAACATGCAAAATTTGTAACTTTCTCAAGATCAATTTATAAATTATAATATTTGTTAATTTAGACAAAAAAAATATTTGTAATTTGTTTATATATTGATTTTTTTCTACAATTAATATTAGTTCTAATTTTTTTAAATTGAATGTATGTTGTACATATAATGTGTACAAGAGATGTTTTTGCGGTCATAGCAAAGGCTAGAAATATAGGTGTAAGTTATTATTTATTATGTTGCACAAAGGAGAGGATGAAGTTAACGGAACCAAAAACAAGCAATGGAATGTTGTTTCCCACAGGTTCAATTATAGTGAAAGGGACATATCTCAAACAAGTAAAAATTATTCAAAATGGGATTCATTTTATTGATTACCATCTTGAAAACATGGTGTTATAATATAGCCACCTGGTAATTGCTACTGGCCTATCTCTTCATCAAGTTCCACGTGCATGTGGATGTCATAAGTGTAGAGTAGATAGAGATGATCATCAAAGAATATTACAAGTTATTTAAGAGCAAGCTGATCCAATTGGTGTAGTACATGAATGAGAAATTTTTTTGGGAATGAATATTTTGAGCTTAGTTGTTCACACCAACAAGTTTCTATTATCTTGGTCATGTAATCAAGTATTTTCAATTTGTTAATTTAAACTTTTATTTAAACAATTAAGAACATTTAAAAGTGTGCACCTTAGAGATATATGTTCATTTGGATGACATGATATGTGATATTTTTCTTGTTTCATTCAAACATGCTCTCAAATTTTATTAAAGAACATGTATAATATATTTTATTTTAGTTAATATATATATCTACCTAGAGATTATAGGTCTATTTGTAATTAACCATGTATATGTCATGTATGATTTTTTTTTCTTCCATGTGTGTGTCATGATCTAGTTGAATATTAATACATGTTCATAGAGCTATACATTTAGATGATGTTATGTTATATTGAAAATTTGATTAAAGTATATGTAGATCATGTGTGATCAAAAAATTGAGTCAAAGTTGCTATTTCTAGTCAAGAATAATGTCTTAGGCCTTAGAAATAGGATTTCATCTCTGTTTGATGTGGTATGATGAAAAATAGACTATAATTTTGGTAAAGGAATGCATGGGGTGATCTATATCATCCTAGGGAGGACTTAACATGGAGGTATATGTATTCAAACTAAGTATACAAATAAAAATGATGAAATCACTAGTTTGTGCAAGTTGTGAAATTATTTCAATTCTAATAATTATGAATTTGAATGTCTTGGTTCAAAATGAGTGAATTCACTTTAATTATTTTGATTTCAAAATTTCTCCTTGGTAGTGATGATACCATAAATTGTCTCATATTTTACCAAATAAAATCATCTATTTCTTCTTAATGCATTAGTGCTAAAGTGGATTTGAGTAATGATTGAAAGTACTTTAGCTTGTTTAGAGTAAAATATAAAGTAAATGTTTGGTTTATTTTTGGTAATATATGTGATCCAAATTGCCTCTAATATGTCTCCATGAAGTGTTTAAAATGATATAATTCAGATAAATGAGTTATTAAATAACCCATGGTAAGAAGAAGCTTCATAGACACTTGTAACAGGGAGCTCTACACACTTGAGACAATTAACTCCTGAAAGATTTAGAAGGCTTTGAAGAAATAATGAGAAGATAGAGAAGACTCCAAACACACTCCTAAATTCATGAAAAATCATGGAGCATCATTCATTCCTAATTTAATGGGATGAGTATTTGTTTCATGTTGAGTTCTAAGATCTCTCATAGTTATTAAATTTCATGCTTCCTTCTTCCACCAAAGATAACTCAAGTTACCACATCACTCAAATGTTTTTGTATGATTATAGCATGTTATTCATGCTAAGGATCAATGATTTTGTCAATTGAATTGAAGAATAATCCCTTCATTCATGTGGAGAACTGAAGGTTCCCTAAAAATTAGGCACCCAAAAATTGTGAAAAACACAATCTCAGTAAAATAGTGATATCTCCTTCGTTTCTCAACAAAATTAAAAAATTAAAAATGATCTGAAAAGTAGATTTGAAGGGCTAAAAACCCTTTTGATATTTTGGCATGATTTGTAGCAGGGAAGGAGAAATAAATGTCATAAAATGACTGAGACAAAAGTGGCGTGATGGAGGACAACAACTTCAATTTTCTTAAAGTTTTGTAAACGACCCCTCAAAAATAGAATCTTGGATCCAAATTCTTAGAGGATTGTTTGGATAGATATAGAATATGAATTCTATAAATAAAATTTAATCATTTGATCAAAGGGAGGGGATTAGAAAGGCTTGTTTCAACCTGAGGAAAAAGGATAGATCTAGTTTCATTTTCCAACAATGTAATTCTAGATTTCTAGAGTAAATTTGAATTCAAGAAAGCTTTTCATTTCCAGCAATTGTGAAGTAGCTTAGTATTTTCAATTCATGCAATTGTGCCTTAGATTAGTTCCCTTTCATGTAAATTTACTTTCATGCAAATAGGATTTATTTCTGCAAGTAGAATTGGTTGTCAAGCAAGTTTTCTACTTTCTCTCTTGAATATAGCCATGGACACCGCCTTGGATTGATAAATTAAATGATGAGGATTACAATGACCCCATCAGGTAGAAGAGATGGATTCACCATAATATATAAAAAGACCATGGAATGTGATATTTTTTTAATGTTATATCTTCCTCTTGGCACCAAGGAAGGAGGTGTGAATGTCATATATGCATGTTAGAACATGTTTTATTGGTTCGGTCTCATGATACCCTTCATTATATGTTCTTTTTTGATATTTCAAGTGTTAGAACAATGGTTTTCAAGGTATAAATATATTTAATAGGGGCACATGGAGTTGCTTTTCCCTAGAGGTATTATATCATTTGTAATTAAACTATGGATAGTGGAATGAGGAGCAAAATTCTCACTCTTGTTGGAGTTTTTCCCCTTTAGGACCTTTCTTCCAAGGTAATTATGATGGCTTAAAGTCTATATGTACACTTTTTTTTGCATGGTTTTCTTATTTTTCTAAATAGATTAGTGTGTTGTGCATATCTTATGAACATTTATAAGTACAATAGTATCTATAGTTAAAATGGAAAATTTGATGTTGTGAAGGTCTTGTAGGGTTGATGAGTATTAAGAGAGTGCACTTTAAAAGCTAATGTGGCAGTGCCATGGGATGGAGTGATGCAGAAAAGTACATAGGTCCCATGGAATATTTTCTTAGAACACTACATTGCAAAACATTAGAATAAATTTGATCTTTATTTTTACTATGGGAGTGGGTTTTATGCTACCCCTCTCTTATCTATATTATTTTTGGTTTGCCTCAAGGAATATGCTTTATGTGTAACCCATAATTACACACATGAAGTGTTCTCGTACATTACATTATCAAATTTTGTTGAGTTGTGATTTTGTGACACATAATAAGTTACAAGCTATCATTGTGAAAACACTTAGATTCTATATCATTATAATGAAAAAATAGGAGCCTTTCTAAGTTGTAATTGCTATAAAAATTTATTTGAAAACATGGAAACATCCAAAAATTCCTCTTCTTTAACATGTACCAATAATAGTTCATTCTTTTAACAATTAGGTTCAACATTATTGTTCTAATTGATATGTAAATTAATATTAGCTATTTTTTACAACTTTCATGGTCTAAATTATCACTATCATTTATGTATTGACTTTGTAGCTTAAATGAGGACTATGTATATATCATATAGGGAATATCATTATTGCACATCTAACCACTTCTAAAGAGTTACTAAATACTTTGATCCTCTTCATTAAGTAATTATCAAAGTTTACTAAATACAATCAATTAATATAATAAAGACTTCATATTCAATTGGTTTAAGATGATATCAAGGGAATATGTTGGGAAATAATGGCATTAACATGAAAGGTTCCAATTTTTCAATTTGGATTAAATATTTTTCAATTTAGAAACAAAAATATCATATACATCAATAGATGATCTAAAACATAAACATAAACTCAAATGTCTCTAGAATCGATATAAATATAACTGAATACACATAAACATATAAAATATTTGGCATATAAATAAAATGTCTATCATATAAATAAAATGTTTTTCATATAAATAAAATGTTTGGACCATATGTCGATATTGGCATGGTGTGATGGTTTAAATGTGGTGTTGTTGTTCTTGCCACCAAGGTTCAAACCCTATTGGGGTGGTATTGTTGAGTGGTTGTACTGGGGATGAGCTCCCATATTTGTGACCACCAGTTCATAGCTCCAGGTCAAAAGTGTTTGCCCCTTGAATAAAAAAAAAATGTTTGGACCATATAAATAAAATTTCATCTAAATATAAGTGAACATGTAAACATATAAAATGTATGTCATGCACATATACACAATCTCTATAGATCTCAACAATAGCTAGTGCCTCATGGTCTCTGGGTCAGCATGTCGGCTCCTAGTCGAGTGACCATTCAAGCGTGAATCCTACTTTGATAAATATGTTGAGCCCTGTAACATGTATATACATATGTACAAAAGTGTAATTAAATTAAAAATTATATTATATACACACACACACACATGAATAAGTGAACATGTACAATGTATATGTAGTTAACTTAGATGAAAATTAAAGAACTCACCTGTCCACTGACATATTCAAGTGAATAATGTGTGCATACACGATTTTCCCTCAAACTAGGAGTAACATGTGCTACCTCCACCTAGACACATATGCATGAATACATAAATAAAAAATAAAAAAATTCAAAGTTACATACTACATGCATATTTATTTAGAACTTAAAATTATGTGTATGTTTGTGTAGTGTTTTAATCTTCTCTAAATGCAAGAAAACAATGCAAAGACTAAAACTGAAGCCAACACTCAAGATAGGGAAAATAGTTGTTCAAAATTTAAACAAGAAAATGAAGATAAACAAAAAGTTGTAACTTGTCTAAATTTGATGCTTTGTTGGCCCTTGATTTGCTTCAATTGTGTACTCCTCTTGATATTTGGATAGCATAAAACCTTAAGAAAACATGATTTTGGATGCAAAATGGGTGTAGATAATGGATTGTGGTGGATTTTTGATGCAAAAATGGAGGTAAAATGAGTGAAAAGTGTGATTGAAGGCTTGAATGCATGAATAAAAAATTACAATGTTTCTCCTTAGTCATTAGAGAGGAAACCAAATGGAGGGATAAGATTCAATCTAGGGATTGAATCTAAGGGTTGAGGCATAAGTGGAGGGAAGTACAAAAGGTAAGACTTGTCTTATCCTCCCCAAATCATGGGGAAAATGTGACAAGTGGCGGATTTTTAAATTCATCAAAAATATCCATAGAATTTGGAGGTCTTGGGAAGACTTAATTTCCATTTGTAAGGACCTAGGGATTGGAGGGAGGAATTAAAAGTTGCTTTGTAATTCCTCCAAGGATTTTGGGAAGATAAAGTGGAATTAAAAATTCCACATAGACTCATGGGGGGAATAAATGGGAATTTAAAATTCCTTAGGAAAGGGGGTGAATTCTTCAAAAAAGGAAGACATTAATGAAGGTTTACTTGGGTACATATGTCATAATTAGCATTAGGATTAGGTTAGGAATAATTAATCAAGGATTAAAGGTTGTGTAAATGATTAAGAAGGGGATTAAGGCAAGTGGAAAAATATGGAGGATGTGACACTAAACCTAATTAAGAAATGTGCACATCCTAATCATAGATTATTTAAGTTAACTTGGATTAAGGAGGGGTTATGGAGGATGTGACAAGAGGAGAGAGAAAGGGGGTGAATTAAAAAAAAAATTAATTCACATTGGATAAATGATAAGGTTAAATAAATTAAAATATTTAATTAACCTTGAGAAGAAAGGTGATAAAGTATTTAATTGAATACTTTAAGGGACATTAGGAATAAGGTAAATATTAATCAAATAATGAAATTACTTAATTAATATAGGTATGGATGTGAAATAGATGAAATAGGGAGTAAATTTGACCACATGGGAATGGTCAAATTTAAATGTCTACATTTTTCCCTGTTCAAAATATCATTAAAATAACAGTGTTTCAAAGAAAAATAAAATATAGGCGACTCGATAGAAGAAAAGCAAGGATTAGATGCCCCAACATGGCAGGGAAAGTGATAGGAAAAAAATGGAGAAAATATGGAGGATTCCCCCTCGAGAGGGTGGATGGGGAAAAAGGGGCCCCAGGCGACATCTCGATAGAAGAAAAAGGATGGCACCATGAAGACCGTAGCAAAAATGGTGAAAAATAAAGGATGAACGGGGTGCAAATGGGAGTCAGAAGAAGAAATTAGGTTTTCACTAGGGGTAAAAAGGTAACCTATAAATAGTAACTTACCTAAGTTAATATTCATTTTAACCTTTGTTCATTTGAGAATTGACTGATCTGGAGAACAAAATGACAAATAGTAAAGACATTCCACATAGGCTATATGCGGTATGGGCATGGTATCAGAGCAACGAGATTCCCAGACAAGTACATCTCAAAAACCACCCTTGTATTTTATGTTTTATAGTTAATTTTTATTTGGAATCTATAGAAAGGAAAATTCGCCCATGTGATTTGCCCATGTAGAGAATAGGGGTTAACCATTCCAGAAAGGTGAATGTACCTAGGACATGGGGAGGGGAAAATGCACGTTTGAGGGGTGAATGTGCTAGGGTTAGGGCAAATCAAAATTTCCTCTATAGGATGGGCTCCAGAGGGGAAAATGTGTAATGCTCTAGAGGGGAAAATGTATGAAGGGCAGGAAAATGCATGAGGCAAGGACCAAAGTAGATTCACCTTTGAAGAGAGAAGGGAATGGGCGGTTGCGCAATCCTCTACACGAGCAATTGCATAGGGGAAGGGAAAATGTGTGAGGCGAGGGTCAAAGCAGATTTTCCTCTGAATGGGAAAGGGGATGGGTGAATGTGCAATACCCCATAGGGGAAAACACATTAGGGAATGATGAATGCATGAGGTGGGGGCCAAAGTGGATTCGCCCATGAGACAAGGGGTCTAGATGGGTGATTACATGCGTTGATAGGCGAATGCATAGCAACAATGGTGAATAGGTGAATATGTTGTTGCACAAGGGTGAATGCGTGTCAACCATGGCTGATAAGCAAATGTACATTGTACATGGGTGAATGTGCCAAAGGGAAAACCTGCTCTAAGGAGGGGCGAATGGGAAAAAGTGCACATTCAAGGGATTGAAATAGAAAGAAAATCTAGAGGTTAACCTAAGAGAATAAATTTGACATACGATTTGGATGGATGTAGGACATAGATAGTGTTAGGACATGGGAGCAATGTTTGATGACTCTGGCATTTTCCTAGGATTTGACTAGAGATGAATGGGTGGCATTGATGGTGGTGGGGTTATCTCATATGCCATGACTGTCAATGATCAGGGCCCTTAGGCCCATGTTGATCACATTGATCAAGCGGTGGAGCTCATAGACGTTCACTATTCTCCTCTTGACAGTGGAGATGACAGTTACCTTAGAGGACATGTGGAGGATCCTATGATTGTCGATCCAAGAATGGCTCATAGAGGGAGTGCTCATGCAACCCATTGAGCAGATCTTGTAGGCAGTATTTGGCATAATGGATCTCCCCAAAAAGGGGATGTAGTTGGATTTTTATGGGTGCATAGTGGAGGTTTCCTCTTTCCTATTGTATTTATGTATACTGATTAGTGGGATCCTCTTGCCAGAAAGGAGCGAGAGGTACTTTAGTTTGACCTTGATAGAGGTGGTATGAAGTATTATGCGATGATGGGGGAGATATGAATGGGGCACATTCTTACTAGCCCAACTATATAGGGACATGCATGTGGTGTGTTACAAAGTGATGACAAGCATCACACATGTGACATTGCTACAGGTATGGGCGTGGCGGCATATTTGGGTTACATGGTTGATTGTGAATGTAGGGGACATGCAGCAAGGGGATGATGACCTTGTTTCTTTTGAGTACAGAGGGGTGTTGCATTATAGATTAGTTAGGAACATCGCCTATTAGCAACAAGCCCTATAGGATATATGATTTTGGTGCAGGAGCACCTTGTCCTCAAAATACATTCAAAAGGAAAAAATTGCAAAATTTCAATTTTCAATTGTAAAGTATTGTAAAAGGTCTTGGGTGGTCATATTAAATGTATTTAAAGTCTTTAAGAGCTATTTTGGAGGTCAAAATATGGAAAAAGAAAAATTTGTAAAATTGCTAAAAAGTTGTCAATAGTGTAAAAGATGCAAAAAAGCACAAAATCAGGAAGCTGAAAAGTCTTTTGTCAGAAAGTGAAAGGATGGGTCATTGAATTTGTAAAGGAATTTGCTTTAACTACTTGGAACATCTATCTGGAAGGTTGAGACAACATCGAAGTTTGTATTCTTGAATAAATTTTGGCAATAAACTTCCCTGTTTCCAATTTTTATGTGTTTTTCTCTCATTGTCAGTTTTGTATGAACTGTACAGTAGTTATTAGGTTGTAATCTTGATTTGATTCCATATAGTAATGTGTGATAATTCAAACTAAGTTGATTTTGAGAGGCTTTAGTGAGTTTAGGATCTATTTTAATCTTTTTCATAAAATCTGGTTTGAAAACCCAGTCAAGGGTTTGAGAGTCTTGTGAAGATTGAATACACCATCCCACCAATGTAAGGTCTATAAGATTGGTGGGATGGATTTTTTAGGGAGTCTTTAGAATTTTTTAAGTGATTTGTGTGTGTGTTGGAATATGGAAGACAACAAACAAGCGTTTGGTTGTTTTATCAGGAAATACAGAGTTTTTCAATGGAAAAAGAAGGCTACAAGTTGGTAGATGTTAAAGTAATATGCATGAAGGCTGGTGGATGATTCCTTGAGTATATACAGACATATTCTAACCTATTTGAAGCAATGGATAAGTGTTAAAAGGTTTGGGAAGGGTATTTTTAATAAACCCCTGTTTTGTGAAGACTTCAAAGGCATATATTGAGGGTTTTAGCGTTCAGTGTAATATTGGGCCTATCTTCTTATGAAAGTTGATGTTTATTGAGTTTTGTGACTGATTAAAGGACTGTTTGGAGTCAATTGGTTTTTTGATGATGTTTTAAGACCACTTCATTTGTAAATTAAGGCTAATTGATGGGTTTTTGCAGCATACAGTTATGTTTTCGGTTATTTGTTACAAAACAAGTTTATTTGATATTGAGATATGTGAAAAATTGTCAAGATGGGTCCCAAGAGGTGCTAATAGATTGGGATGGTTCAAAATAGTTTTCATGATACACCTACTTTTGTTATGGGGCAGTGTTACAAAGGGTTTGGGTCTGTGATTGCAAAAATGGTGTGATTCTATGAATACAAAGATGTAGGTGTTTTATTATGTATGGAAACTATCTATTTGATGTTGAAAAAGGTGTCTAGATGTTTGGAAAAGGTATTGGTAAGGAAACTTGCAAATTTGATGTTATGAGCAATGTGATCCAATGTGTAAGAATGGTGTTTTGACTGCAAAGGTTAAAGGATCTAGTGGTACAGTGTTGTGTGAATATAATCTTGGTTGTTTCTTGTAAAATATGACAAGCATAGTGTCTTGGAAGTATGTGAACAGGTGTGATACATGAATGAATGGTTGGTAGTTGTTTTGCCTTGAGAAAAATAAGCTGAATGGAAGAGTAAATTTGGTGTAGGTTGATGAATGGTTTGCTCCAAAGTTTTCTAATTTGGATTTTTTTTGTTTTAGTTTAAATGATTTTGGTTAAGGTATTTTTGAATTAGATAATGTTCTAGAATACTGATGTGATAAGTTTCCTTGGGAATATCCAAAGAATTGGTTGGATTTGGTTGAGTAGATAAGTGGAATTAATAGTGGATTTTGGTGATTTGTTCAATTTGATCTTCTCCAATTGTGTTTGGACAGAAGTTCCCTAGATGTGTGGTTTTTTGGTAGATGCCCTTGCATCAATTGGTATCAGAGCTAGCTAATTTTGATAAGTTGGTTGTTGAGTTTTTTTGGTTGGTTACAGGTTCTTGATCCATCTAAGTTGCAGAGAAAGTTTTTTTTTTGTGAGTTTTTGGTTGTTTGTAGGTTAAGAAAGAACCTAGTTGATGGTTGCCAAAAGACTAGGTAGAGAAAGGTGGAGACACCTAGGTGAGGCAAAGAAGTATGTTGAGTTGGTGAGTTGTGTGGTGAAGCAGTAAAGAGAGATAGGGATACCTGATTGTGAAGCACTTGAGTTTGTAGTGTGAAGAGTACTCCACTGATGGAAGTAGTTGAGAAGATGAAAATATGAAGACAAGTTGGTCAGAGAAGGTCAAGGATGAAAGATTGCATGGAAGAAAGCAAAGTGGAAGGACAGTTCTATGTCCTTTAGTAGAGAGAGAGTTAGTGGAATAATGAGTGTTGTGAAAGGGAAGACCTGTGTCCTTTTGAAGGTGAAGATGATTATGAACGTGATGAGCAAAGGTAGAGAAAGAAAAAAAGGAAAAGACAAAGTGAAGATGGTGATGAAGACAAAGTTGAAGGCAAAGACAAAGGAAAGTACAATATTTAGAGGATAAAGAGAGAGGAATTAGTACAAGATAATTTTGAAGCTAATTTTAAAGTGAAAGAACAAGAAAACATGTTTATAAGGGACTTGGAAAAGTTCTGTTGGCTGGTTGTATGGTGTAGGAGCACCTTGTCCTCAAAATACATTCAAAAGGAAAAATTTGAAAAATTTCAATTTTCAATTGTAAAGTATTGTAAAATGTCTTGGGTGGTCATATTTAATGTATTTAAAGTATTTAAGAGGTCTTTTGGAGGTCAAAATATGAAAAAAGCAAAATTTGTAAAATTGCTAAAAAGTTGTCAATAGTGTAAAAGATGCAAAAGAGCACAAAATCAGGAAGCTGAAAAGTATTTTGTGGGAAAGTGAAAGGATGGGTCATTGAATGTGTAAAGGTGGTTTCTTTAACTGCTTATGACATTTATTTAAATTATTGGAAGGTTGATACAACATCGAAGTTTGTATTCTTGAATCAAATTTTGGCAATAAACTTCCTTGTTTCCAATTTTTCTGTGTTTTTCTCTCATTACCAATCGTGTATAGACTGTACAATAGTTCTTATGTTGTAATAATAATTTTATTACATATAGGAATGTGTGAGAATTCAAACTAAGTTTAATTTGAGAGACTTTAGTGATTTTAGGATCTATTTTAATCTTTTTTCATAAAATCTGGTTTGAAAACCTAGTCAAGGGTTTGAGAGTCTTGTGAAGATTGAATACACCATCCCACCAATGTAAGGTCTATAAGATTGGTGGGATGGATTTTTTAGGGAGTCTTTAGTATTTTTTAATTGATTTGTGTGTGTGTGTTGGAACAAGGAAGACAAGAAACAAGCATTTGGTTGTTTTATTAGGAAATACAGAGTTTTTCAATGGAAAAAGATGGCTACAAGTTGGTAGATGTTAAAGTAATATGCATGAAGGGTGGTGGATGATTCCTTGAGTATGTACAAACATATTCTGACCTATTTGAAGCAATGGCTATGTGTTAAAAGGTTTGGGAAGGGTATTTTTAATAAACCCCTGTTTTGTGAAGACTTCAAAGGCATATATTGAGGGTTTTAGTGTTCAGTGTAATATTGGGTCTATCTTCTTATGAAATTTGATGTTTCTTGAGTTTTGTGACTAATTAAAGGACTGTTTGGAGTTAATTTGTATTTTGATGATGTTTTAAGACCACTTCATTTGTAAATTAGGGCTAATTGATGGTTTTTGCAGCGTACAGTCATGCTTTTAGTTATTATTACAAAACAAGTTTATTTGATATTGAGATATGTGAACAAGTGTCAAAAAGGGTCCCAAGAGGTGCTAATAGATTGGGATGGTTCAAAATGGTTTTCATGATACACCCACTTTTGTCATGGGGCAGTGTTATAAATGGTTTGGGTCTGTGATTGCAAGAATGGTGTGATTCTATGAATACTGGGATATAGGTGTTTTATTCTGTGTGGAAACTATCTATTTGATGTTGAAAAATGTGTCTAGATGTTTGGAAAAGGGATTGGTAAGGAAACTTGCAAGTTTGATGTTATGAGCAATGTGATCCAATGTGTAAGAATGGTGTTTTGACTACAAAGGTTAAATGATCTGTTGGTACAATGTTGTGTGAATATAATCTTGGTTGTTTCTTGTAAAATATGATAAGCACAATGTCTTGGAAGTATGTGAATAGGTTTGATACATGAATGAGTGGTTGGTAGTTATTTTGCCTTGAGAAAAATAAGTTGAATGGAAGACTAAATCTGGTGTAGGTTGATGAATGGTTTGCTCTAGAGTTTTCTAATTTGGAATTTGATTTGTTTTAGTCCAAATGATGTTGGTTAACATGTTTTTGAATTAGATAATGGTCTAGAATACTAATGTGATTAGTTTCCTTGCAAATAGCCAAAGAATTGGTTGGATTTGGTTGAGTAGATAAGTGGAATTGATAGTGGATTTTGGTGATTTGTTCAATTTGATCTCCTCCAATTGTGTTTGGGATAGAAGTTCCCTAGATGTGTGGTGTTTTGGTAGATTCCCTTGCATCATATTTTCATACCTGGGACTAGGATGATAGAGTGGAGATGGGGTACATGTTCACACGCTGCTATTTGATAGGTAGATATGAGTACATAGTGGAGATGTATCACCCAGAAAAAGTGACATGATAGTTCGAGATCCAATAGGATATCCCTGAGCTAGAGGAGAGGTACATGCATGTATCATGCGAGGTCAGTATGTGGGGAAAAAAGGTGCCAACGCGGATGGCCAGAGAGTGGTGAGACAAATTAGAGACTCAATGGATATGGGGAGGAGGGGTGGATGATCTCAGAGTCATAGATAGGTATGCTACTTGGTGGAGGGAGATGATACCTAGGAGAGTGATACTAGTGGGGAGGAGAGTCCAATCTCCACGATAAGCACTAGAGGCAGAGGAGGGTGAGGATGATAGTGGTGGTGAGGAGGAGGCCGAGGAGGAGCTTCCTTAATAGAGTGTGCAATAGATGCTTGCACAAGTAGGCTAACAGATGGTAGAGGAGGAGGTGGAGGAGGTAGATGTTGAGGAGGGAAGCAGTGAGGAGGTTGAGGAGGATCTTCTTGAGTGATCTATAGTAATATGATAGTCATAGCTAGATGACAACCTTGTAGAGAGGTTGATGAGGGAATAAGAGAGGATAGCCTAGCTACAACGACTATTACACTAGGCAAAGGATGATTTACAGGTCAGGACAATAGAGAGAGACATCTTGTAGGGGTAGCTAGACAGGTTGTAGGGGGCACAATAGGAGGATGTAGGGACAACTACAACAGAGCGTGATATCCTACAAGTAGAGACATAGATTACAAGGGATAGTAGATACGTTAACAACAGAGAGAGACAACTTGAAAAACTAGGGAGAGAGGGTGCAAGGAGTGATAGACTCCCTTATATCAGAGAGGGACAGTGCTCGAGCCATGTTGAGCACCATGATAGTGGAGTGTGACGGTATGAGACTGGCACAAGAGGTGTGGGAGTAGGACCGAGGGTGGATGCAAATTGACAAAGATAGATACAGATAGGAGAGGGATGTGGTGAGGGAGGTAGGAGGATAAAGAGGATATGCTCTATGTGGTTCAAGAGGTATCCTATTACCGAAACCTATATTATGTGGCGGTACTAAAAAATCAGAGAGCGCCACTATTTTCAAAGATAAAGCTAAGACCAGAGCATAGAGCACCATCAAGGTTAGAGCCATCAAGATCAGGGAGCTCCTATAGGAGTGGGAGTATGGATTCACCTAGCAGGAGAGGAGGAGGAGGAGAGGGGTTAATGCCAAGGTCACCTTCACACTTAGATTCAGCCAGCAATGGCTAGCCAAGAGAGGGGATGGATATAGGGACCCAATTTTGACAGGTTCACAGGGTGAAAATATACACATGTAGTAGAGATAGATGGGCCATGTACAGATTCTTGGTGGATGACACGATGATTTATCACATTTATACTAATTCATGACACATGATGTTTATTTTATTCATATTTTTTATTTAATGATTTAGTTGTACATGGACATTTGTATTATTTATTGGACATTATTACGCTATATATATGAGATGGATGATTACTGTTGCAATTCATTGATATGTATGTGACATTTTTTTACGCTTTTGATAGGTTTATGCATAATGTATGTATGATGATAATTATGATTTATGATGTGATTTATGTGTATGCATATGCGATGGACATGAGATGTACTATCTGTTTGTGATGCAGGATGTGATACTTTATGCTTATGAGTATGCTAACTATAGACATGTAAAATATACATGCATCTAATCCAAAACCATTAATTTCATTTCATCCTTAATCATCCCTCTACTAACCATTTTAATCAAATAATCTTTATCTGATAAAAATTCATCATATTTCCTCTTTTAATCAATCTTTATTTAATTAGATAAATCAACTTTTGTCTAATTAAATATATCATTCTATTTGATTAAATTATATTCTTCTTTGTAATTAAATAAATCAATTTTATTTAATTAGTCTTGAAAAGTTCCTTCATTTAATTGAATAAATCCAAATATTTAATTAAATCTCTAATGTTCTTTATCTTCTCATTTAATTTAAATAAATCCAAATATTTAAGTTGAATGTCACAATCAACTAACCTCCATTAAAATTAATCAAATCATGATTAATGCTAATCTAATCCCCCAATTCTCTATATTTTGCAACTTGCACAATAAATCAATTTATTTGATTTATTATTTCTTCTATTATCATTCAAAATGGCATCTTTAGGGAATATGCTTCAAATTTCAAAAAAGTCCCTCCAAAAGGACTTGTCCTCCAACATGGCATTAACTTCTCTTACATTGTCTCTTACATGTCTCCAACTTGGCATGTAAGACTCTTTCTTCTCCCTCCAACAAGCCAACTTTCAAATTTCAAATTTGAACCTAATAGCATTTATCATGCACAATGACCAAAATGTGCACAACCTCCCTCCATTAGAATTTTGACAAGTGGCACAATTCCATTGGATTGTCTTTTATCCCACATTCCTCCTATCTTTCATTCTTCTATCCTTCTATTCTATAAATAAAAGACTCTTCTATTGAGTTTGGGGACACAAAAATTTATGCAAGCTCATTATCAACACAAGCATCATTTGCATTTCATCACAACTCAGCATCTTCAAGGCATTTCCATCCTCAAGCATATCAAGGATTAGGAAAGGGATACTTTCCACATCAAAGTAGCACCAATCCACTATGAGATAAGGGTTTGGCATACTTCATATGCTTTATTTAGTTGTTTTGATTATTTTTATCTTATTTGCATATGTGACATGATCAAGTATTTCATAGGGATGTCTTATGTGTTTTGTTTAGTTTGGCTAACAATGTTAATAGTTGTTTGTTTTGAACAAAATGCAAAAAAAAATCACACTAACTATATGATAGTAATGATTTATGATGTAGGATGTGATATGATTATGTAGGTATGTAATGCATGTGTATGGATGTCTAACATGATGTATGATGCATGAGGCGATGTATGATGTTTATACGTGATGTATTTGATTATGGTATGAATGTTTATGATGATGTGTTATAGATTTGGGATATTTATAAGATGGATGCAATTAAAAAATGAGCCTAATGTAAGGAATGAATCTAATGCAATGAATGGTACTGAAATGAGGGTGCAAAGTGACTAAGATGCTTAGAATAACAAACCTATATTATCCTAAACAACTTAAATGATTATGAAAATGACAATGGTTAAGATGCTTAGAATAACAAATCTATATTATCCTAAATAACTTAAATTATTATGAAAATTCAAATGATTAAAATGCTTGGAATAAAAAATCTATATTATCCTAAACAACTTAAATGATTATGAAAATCCAAATGATTAAGATGCTTAGAATAACAGATCTTTATCATCCTAAAGAACTTAAATGATTATGAAAATGCAAATGATTAAGATGCTTAGAATAATAAATCCATATTATCCTAAACAACTTAAATAATAATGAAAATGAAAATATAAAATGATAATGAAACAGATAATGCAAAGTGATAATGAAATGGATGGTAGGTGTAGTAAACTTATCAAAATTGAGTTAGCTTGATAGGAGGAATAGATGGAGGGATATCATTTGCACAACCAAAAATTAATTATTAGGAAATAAAAAATGGATAGGGGATAAATGGTAGGATGGTAAATGCAAATGGATTATGACCAATATCATGCAATTCAATGTTATGTTGTCACATAATGAGCACTAAATTTTAATATAGTATAGGATACCACATACCAGGGTATAAAGAACCAAGGCAATTTAGTATCGTGTGTATAGGACTGACACAACAAACAAAGAAGGTTAATCCAACATCCCAAATTCACAAAGGCTTTGGTAGGGCCGATGTAGGAAAACCACAAACACAAGGGATGCCCCAGCGTAAAAGAAGACCACACAAATCTTGGTGGGTACTATGCAAGACAACCAGGAAAACACGATCACACAAAAAAGCAAGATATGCCCCTAGTTCTACCCATCAAAGCGCACTATGATATGATGGATCGTGGTGACTATGAGTAGGTATAGTAGGAAGCTCAAAAGATAAACAAAATGTAAAAGCACCAATAAATCACATTAAATCCCAAATATCTTTTTCCATGAGGATAATAGGTGGATGGGATTGATGTGGTCTATTGTGAGGAATGATATATCCTGCTAAGACCAAAGATATGTGGAGTAGATTGTAATCAACGTGACACGAGATAGTTAAATTAGATTGGGACTTCTGAAGACCAATGGATTTTTCTTGGAAGAACTAGCTAGGTAGGGGCTCTTGGTGACCTAATAGACACAAGGAAACACCCTAAAGAATAGACCTAAGCCTCGGGGGCTCATTGATGATGGACTTGCCTACGTGAAAGCACAAAGGAAATGTAGTTCGATAAAAATACTAACGACAAAAAATGGACAACAAATGAAAGGATGATGATGATAGAACCAAATGGACAAACCAATGCTCGAGGGTGCATCAATGATGGCCTTGCCTATGTGAAAGTGTAGAGGCAATGTAGTTCGATAAAAGGACAAACAATGGATAAAGGACGATGCAGGACCTAATGATAAAAAGTTATAATGATGGATCCTAGACGGTGACACAAGACCGGACAAATGGAAATTATATACAAATGATGGGGACTAGAAAAAGTCCAATTGATATAAGGATAAAGGATTAGGATACCAATTAAGATTTTTTAGACCCACTCCAAAACAAGTGGATAAAGGTTAGGAATAGGGATAGCAAACCTAATCCATCTAATACTCAATCAAAATATACCATGTGATAGGTAATTTAATATGGATGGATAGTGGATGTGATAGGATATGGAAATAAGATGCATGAAATGGATAGGGTGGGTACATAAGCATACAGGTTAATGAGATGCAAGGTAGATAATGATTAAGCCCTCTATGAATGGCGCTTGTTCCAAGTTTTCACCACACACACTTATCCAAGGCGCCACCAAAAGTGGGTTTCACCATAGGACAATTTATTTCTCTTTACTATTACAATATTTTTTTATTTTTTGACACTTTTTGGATTTTTTTACTTTTGTTGTATTTTCTAGGTGGGGTACCCAGTTGACTCAAGTATGAAACCACTTTATGTGAACAATGTTGATGGGTTCTTCCAAGGGTTTCCCCTCAAGTGTAGCAAGCTAATATGCCCCATAACCATACTTAGTTGTGATGACATAGGGACCCAACCAATGAGCTTCAAATTTTCCTTTCTTTTCTCAATCTTGTTGAATATGTTGATTTTATTTAAGCACAAGATCACCAGCCTAAAATTGTTGAGGCTGGAATTTCTTGTTGTAGCTTCTTTTAAGCTGATGTTGATAGGCCTAAAAGTGATTATAAGCATTAAGATGTCATTCATCAAGAAGCTCTAGCTGACTTAAGTGGGAAACACAATACTCCTCATCATCAATCAAGTTCTTCAAAGAGATACAAAGTGATGGGAGTTCAACCTGAATTGACAAGATAACATCAAAACCATATACCAATCAATATGGAGTAGTATCAGTTGGGGTACCGATGGAGGTGCAATAGGTCCAAAGGGTGGGATTAAGATGGAGGTGCCAATCTCGACCAGTATTATTGACAACCTTTTTTAATATTTTAATCAATGTTTTGTTTGTTGCTTTAGCTTGGTCATTACCTCGAGGGTAATAAGGCATAGACCAATGATGTTGGATGTAAAAGTTTTTCAAACAAGTGTCTCACATATTGGTTTTTGAATGTCTTTCCATTGTCAGCTATAATGGTGGAGAGAACACCATATTTGTATAGAATATGGTATAAGATGAATTTGGATATCTAGGTTCCAGTGATGAGGGAGAGTGGAATTGTTTCCACCCATTTGGTGAAATATTCAATGGCAGTGATGATGAATGTATGGCCATTAGATGAGGGAGGATATATCTTATTGATTAGGTCCAAACCCCACTACAAAAAATGTCATGTTGAGGAGATCGATTGTAGATCCTACACAGGAGCATGGATTAAATCTGCATGTTGCTAACATGGCACACACTTTTTAGAAAACTCGTAAACATCATGTTCCATAGTCAACTAATAATATATGGTTCTAAGAAGTTTTTTCGCCAAGGCCATTCCAGTAGTATGTGCTCCACAAACACCACTACGCACTTCTTGTAATGCTAACTTGGATTCCAAATCATTTACACACTGAAGAAGAGTACCATCATACTCTCTACAATAAAGGATGTCTCTTAGGATAGTTTAACAAGCAGTGCATTGGATGATGGATTTACATTGATTGTAGGTTAAATTGGATGGGAGGGTATTGTCGTGAAGGTATGTGTAAATTTCATGGTAGCAAGGAGATCTGGGACCAATGATCTCACACACCATATCAATTTCAGGAATATCCTATGCTAGGACCAACAATTGCTCAACTAAAATCTCACAGTTAGTGCAATCACGAGGCATGTCTATGAGAGACCCAATTGTAGCCATGGTATCGATAGCCTTATTCTGTAACCTAGGTACTTGCTCAAACTGGATATGACTAAAGTAGTTTTTGAAATCACCTACCATGCGTTTATATGGGATAATCTTGTCATATTCTATCAAAAATTCATCATTAACTTGTTTGATTATGAGTTGGGAATCCCCATAAACATGTAAACAAGCGATGTTCCATTGGACTACAATTCTTAAACCAATAATCAAAGCTTCATATTTTGCAATATTGTTCGTGCATGGGAATGATAATCTGAATGACTTAAGGATGAAGTCACCTTGAGGGGTGATAAAGAGAATTTCTGCACCAGCTCCATTTTGTGTATAAGACCCATCAAAGTAGATCTTCCATGCGTCTTCTTTTGAAAGGGTAAACATAGACTCATCAAGAAATTAAATTACCAACGAATGTGCATCAACTAACCGATCCACAATGATCTATCGCTTGATTTCCTTTCTATCCACATATTCTATATCAAATTTGCTCAATAACATGACCCACTTATCCATTCTACTAGTCAATGATGCTCTGGACAACAAATATTTAATTGGATCCACTTTAGATATAAGCTTGATTGAATGACAACATGCAATGATGAAGCTTTTGGGAATTGAAGACAACCATGAGATAAGCTTTTTCCATAGGAGTATAGTTGAGCTCATACCCAACTAGTGTGCAAATGATGTAGTAGATAGCCCTTTCTTTCCCATTCTCATCATGTTGAGCCAAAAGTTCCCTCAGTGCAACAAGTGTAGTGGAAATATACAACAACAATGGTTTTCCTACAATACGAGGCATTAGAATGGGTGGATTGGCAAGGTGTTCTTTAATCCTATCAAAGCCCTATTATCATTCTGAATTCCATTTAAAGGTGGTGTCCTTATTAAGGAGATGAGTGAATGGTTGACACTTGTCTGCAAGTTGAGCTATAAAACGTTGAATTGAATATAATTTATTGTGTAGGTTTCTCAACTATTTTAAATTATTTGGTGGGGGCATTTCCATAATAGATTTGAATTTTATTGGATCAACTTCTATACCACATTTGGATACAATAAAGCCCAATAGTTTACTTGAAGTGACACCAAAGACACATTTCTTAGGATTTAGTCTCAATTAATATTGTTCTAATTTTCCAAATATTTGCTTTAGGATCTTGGGATGCTCTTCTCTAGTCTTTGAATTACCTAACAAGTCATCTACATAATCCTCCATTATGATATGAATGAGATCATGAAAAATAACTATCATGGAACGCTAATAGCTACAATGTTGGAGATCCAATCTGAATAGTCAATAGGCCTGATAAATCCAGCTGCCAATAATTTCTCCAGTTCAACCTTAACAAGTAAGGCCACTTGTGGATGCATCTTAAGTAGCTTTTGTTTGACAGGTTTCAAATTTGGATGCACGTCTAAGTGGTGCACGAAAAGTGCAGGGTCCAATGTAGGAATATTAGAATAGGCCCAAACAAAATTGATGAAGCCTTCTTGGAGCAACTTGTAAAGCACTTCGTATTCATATTCAATAAAAAATTTGGCTACATATGTGATTTTTGGTTTGGCCTCAATACCCAGAGTTATCTCTCTTGTTTCTTTGATCAAGATAGAAGACCTCTCAGACCACTAGGTACCCATAAGAGGAAGATGAACATCCCCATCTTCTAACACATCAGAGAGGTTCTCACTAGAGGATACAACCTTTATTTTTACTTTCGATGGGTCTAAAAGCGCCTCAAGGAGGTTTTCACTAGAAGAACCTTTGTCATTTTTTTGTTTTCCACTTTTGCAATTAGGGTGTTCATCTCCCCCAAAGTAGATACTGTAATCTTCTTCTAACCCCATGAAATGTACATAGGCCTCTTTAGAAGGGAGAACGTCGATGGGTTTTGTACCTCATTGGTCCCAATATATTAGCTTGGGGTGACTGAGGGAAAGGCTTATAGTGAAGATGGAGGTTAATTCAAATTATGACGAGACGTCCAAGTCATCGTAGGAGAGTATGATGGTTTCTTCCTTTGGGATGTCTTCAAGGATTTTGGTTTTTGTATTAACATTATTTGATGTACTAGGTGATGATGCAAATTGCTTTTTCTTTTGATCATAGCCAAGACCTTAGTGTTTTGGACGTACTAGTGGATCAATTAGCTTGTGCATTCCTTGCTCATTCATGCCTAATCCTCCTCCTTGTTAATTAACTTTCTATGCCAGTTTGTGAGCTTGTGGATAAACCTCGTGGTAATACTCTAGGTGAGGAGGTGAAGGATCAGGCTCTTCTTTGTACACCTATTGGTTGATGTCATCATCAAGTTGTTCTTGTGCTAAGGTTCCTATGGACTTGAGGGTAGTAGAACCAAAGTTCTTAGAGCTTATAGTCTTGGTTGTCAGTTCTTGGTATTGTGTTGGTCCTGATTGTAACAACCTCGGTGTTCTACTTAGTAAAATTTCCAACATTTCGCGCTAAGTGAATATTCTATGATGTCACAACATAGAAATTAAAAAAAATTCTTCCATAATGTAAATTACATGCATAATTGAAACAACACTATTTCCAAACATTCATTTAATTTCATTGTAATTTCACAGATCTTCCAAATACATAGATATCATATTGAATGAACTCAAGTATAACAATCATGATTACATCCTTCTACATAAATGAGTACATGATATGTTCATAGCTCCTTTGAGCTTCATCTAGAAATAGCTATACAAACTGGTCCTGATGTCCCCACATTAGTGCATACATTCTAAATGTCCCTTCTCACTGGTGCAAAAACTCCATTTTTCCTCGATACTAGCATACACATCTGCAAACCTAGGCCACCAAATGGTGAGGAGAAGCATCAGTCACGCACTTTTCTACCAACCACAGACTCATATGTGGTCCCTTGCACATCTATCAAAGATAGATGGCCCTACCCTTCAACGAAGAGATTGGTTGGTAAACCTCATATTAATATCCTATCTGAGCTTAGTGTTGTGTCCTACATGAATAGAACTTGTAAACCCACAATCTAGAACTATCATGCATACATCTGGATCATGGTGAACTTGACAGTGTAAATAGTAGCTGCTTACACTACTTTGGCCAAAGTATTCTCACTCAGTATAATTGAATGAAGTTCATTTTGTTCACATACACTTTTACTAGCTCGGTTTGGATCTTGACCATTCATATACTATGCCTAGGTAATTTCCTTCCGTAGGTAATCCCTAACCTTAGAGTTAACCTATTTCCCTTTCCAAAAAAATATATGATATCTCATGAATATTTTCAACCTTGGTATAAGCTTTTCTAGTCCACGAGTTAACTTTACATAGACAAGCCATTTATTATAAAGACAATCTAGTTCCAAGTATATCTTTATAATCTAGAGAGTGGCTATATAAGCTTCTTCTATTCATAGATTAATTATTCATAAATGCCCGACTCTAATCAGTATTATACCATACTAATAAGTGGTTCTCATCAAGAGAATAACCACATTAGTGATTGACCTTAATCGAAGCATAATCATAGCAATAGATGCTTCCCTTCGAGAGTGTAACCCTTTTTATAAAAGAGCTATTCAAAGTAGAATCTTGTCAACAATGTGACTTCATTTCAAGAGTGTAAAGTAACTATCCAAGTAGCTAATTTAAATTATGTAATCCCACCTACGTTTCCAAACATATAGAATTTCATAAACTCAAATCCTCTAGCCCTAAAATTGTTGGATAAAATTATAAAAGGGCAATGAGATTGACCTTACATGATTTGATGCATAATATTTTAGAATATTATGTTAATTATATCTTAGAAAAACCTACGATAAATTAGACCATCTTGATGGCTTGAGAATAATATTTGAGAATTTAAGATAATATGAAGTTTGGTTGAACCCCAAAAAGTGTGCTTTTAGGGTAGACAATGGGAGATAGTTAGGATTTATTATATTGTAACACATTATAGAAATTGATACTAAAAATATAAATTATGCTATTAATATACCTCTACCGAATAACATAAGTTAATTTCATAGTTTACAAGGAAATATTCAAGCTATACAAAGATTCTTTGAATATATTATGGAGTATATGTTGTTGTCTACAAAGTTAAAATAAAATAGTCAAGTTGAAACATAATGAATATTTCCAAAGAGAATTTAGTGTGCAATAAAGGAGACAACTAGAAAATCGCCTAGTATTTATGCCCATCATTCATGCTAAATCATTATTATTGTATATTGTTGGTGTCATATTCACTTTATCTAAGACAATACCTTATCATAAGTGTGATATTACATCTATTTATTTAGTTTTATTTAAATAATAGAGTTATTTATTGACCCTCACCTAGGTACTAATAATCGCATGTGTACACCTTGATCTGAGGTTATCAACTGCTTCATCATGCTTGACTAATGAAAATTGAGTGCCACCTCTATCTAATGAAGGTCCAACTTGTCTTAGTTGACTAAGTTCGCTCACTTTCTAATTGGGAGTGATTGAGAGTCAACTCATGATCTCTTTGGCATGTGTCATCCTAGCTCATGCATCTAAAGCTTATGTATCTATCCTTGATACATTACGTTGTTACTCATGTAAAATATATTTTTTCTATTGCATATTTTATGAATAGATCCTAGATATTAGATCCTGGGTAGATTGGTTGTGTTTATCCTAAATTTTAACATGGTATGATTGATAAGATTCACATGTATAATAAGGTAAATAATATAATCTAGAAGAGTTATTACACATAACATAAGATATTTTTGTGGGTCTAGATGCCTAATATATAATTCATGCATGAATAAAATAAAACATTAAGGTGTGGTAACACCATACAATACCCCCTATTGAGGAATCTACCACATTTTATATCTCTAAGAGATCCCAAATACATAACATGGTCCTCACATCCTAACAATGATATTCACCTTTATTTATACCTCCTCCTAACAACAAAATGGAGGGGTAAATTGTTGAACTCAATGTAGGCCTACTCATTACTTAATGTAATTCACTACACATGTGTCCTCATGACCCAAATTAACTAAATTAAGGGATGTATGCTAAATATTGATATCTTCATCCACATATACACATTATAATATCATATCTTTGGGTACATAATAATTAAAGTCATCATTTCATAGGGTTAGTCTAGTTTTAGGGATTGGAGTGTGTGGATGTAAATTTATAATATATTTGGCAAATGGTGGAGCTATTATAATATCACCACTATGTCTAAAATAACCAATTTATCTAGGATCCAATAACATTTTGCCAAGATCTAACTAGTGGAAAAAACTATAGCATGATAGATTTTTGGGTTATTTAGTATAGGTAATTGTTGTAGGAGTCCTTTAGGTGAGAAACAAACCTCACCATTCAATCTAAGAGGTGAAAATTTTCTAGGATTGAATAAAAAATTGATAAGGTTTCAATTAGTCTCACCAAGTCCCTAGTTTTAACCGCTACTTTTGCATTGATCAATAAGGTTGTATGTTATGAGATCATGCATAGGATAAATGTTTTATGGTATGTGATTGATCTGTGTTAGTATCTATGACAACTGCACGTGAATGCTTAACGTTTACAATGCTTAATTTGAAGGCCTTAAAATGTAATAATGTAATTGAAATGCTTAAATGAACATAGCAATAATAAAGTGATGAATAGAATAAAAGAGAGATAGAAGAGAGAATACAAAACACAAGTTGATAATGGAGTTCCCCAAAATGGCTACGTCTCTGGGTCCCTCTCCAACAGAGTGACCAATCCTTGATTATGCTCCAACTAATTACAAGGCATCAATAGAATACAGTGTTGAGTCTTCATGAGCTTCAAAGTCTTCCTCCTTCAAGTGCAACAGAGTGATGCTCCTTCGATGCATAAATTCAAACACTCAGACTCTCCATACAAATTCTCTCATAATTCACCACCTACTTCCCAAACTCATAAACTCCTCCCTTTTTATACATAAAATTTGCCCAATATGGTTAATAACCATATGATTTACAAAATCAAGTCTATCTCCCTTTACAAGTAAAAATCTCAAATAATCCCCCCTATTTACAAAAATAATCTTTATAATACCCCCTTTACAATCTTGAAAATTCCTAAAAACCCTTTAATAAGCTTTTTAATAATCTTTTGATATATTATTTAAGCCCTTTTATAGTTTGAATTCGGAATAACAAATCATATATTTATCAAGGTTTAAATTATTTTTAAGTTTGAGGGGTTAATAATTAAGTTTAAGCAAGATTTGGCTTTTGATAGTTCTTTAAGAACAATTGACCCCGATTATTCCTTAGCACCACACGATGGTGCAATGGTGGAGAGACATCTTGGGGGTGGGGAGGTCAGGTGGTCGACCCCTCGGCCCATCTAATTTTTTTTAAAAAAATTCAAATTGTTATTAAACAAAAGAAACCCATGCCTAATATAGATAGAGAGTGATACACATGGCGCAATGGTGTAACAACTTGCTTGGAGAAAGGAGGTCATGGGGTCGAGCGCTAAATTTTTTAGTAAATGAAACTATTTCAAATCGACCTAAACTATGAAGGGAAGGCAGAGGGGTTCCATGTGGCATCCTTTGTTTGTACCACGCGGCACTTCCTGATTGGTCCATATAGCTACCATGTCAGATGCCTCATCATCCACCACATCGGATGCCACGTCAGATGAGGCATTGCCATGTGCCCCGCCGTACTGCCACATCACCTGCTAGTCAACTGTATGGACTGCCACACATCAGCCATGATTGGTCCATGCCACCGTCTATACGGTACGACCTACTACATCATCATGTTGATGTCATATTGACATCAATATCTGTATGGTCTAGTCAACAAAGTCAACCTGTAACTTTGACTGACCATATCTTGGACGTACGAACTTTGATTTTAGCAAAATGAGCATTGTTGGGATCATCTCGTCGAGCTCTTCATTTTGATGTTGATATTGTTCAGTTTTGAAATGATCAATTTTTAACCCTTCTAACTAGCCCCTAGTACTAGTTTGACCCAACTTTGACTAAGCATAACTTGAGCATACAAGCTCCTTTTGACTCCATTCAAGTTGTGTTGGGTTCAATTTTCTGAGCACTTTGACATGGAATTTTTTTTTGGAGCATATGGAACACTTCAAATTTTGACAAGTATCCACTTGGATTAGTCCTCCCCACTAGAGAGCTTTTGGACCTCCAAAAGTTACATTTATTTAGAATTTAAGTGCGGGCATGGATTCCCCACTTATCCTGTATCATCTATCCATCTGTACACCTAGATCATCACTACAATCAAGACTTCAATAATATTTTTGAACATATACATCATTATATCACTTCCATAAGCATCTAGATCAATTGTTACAACTATTAACCAATAACCACTGCCTAATATCAAGTTGAATAACAATGTTGATACAAACACAAATGAAGCAACATGTCTATCTTTCACAAGAGGGACATTTTTACCCAAGGGAACCTCCAAATTCCCAACCATAAGTTGAGGACTTGGACCATCAATGCTTTCATTTACTATTTCCTCATGTTGTACTGTTGGTGTATCTTGTCACAATTGATCATGATTAGCCTTGATTTCTTCAATTTCATGTCTAGAACCACTTGACTTGAGAGACATAAGAGACAAATCTTTACTTGCATTAATCACTCTTTTCAACTACCCTGTGTTTGCAAAAGATCTACCAGTCTTGATCCTGTGAGAATGTACAATATACTTGATGCCATCTTTAAAAAAATGATAATGATTAAATTCCCTGTAGAAAATAGCCTTTCGATCATACAAATACAGGCTACCCAACATTATCCCACAGACATCTAGTGGAACCACATCAAACTATACCTCATCAACATACTTGCTTGTGATTGTGAATCTTAAAGTACATTACCTTGTTACTTGCAATTCATTGTTTTCACAAACCCAACCTAGTGGATAAGGTCTCTAATGTGGTGTAGTTTTCAATCCCAAATTCCTTACAACATATTTTGAGATTAGGTTAATTTGAGATCCACTATCTATGAGTGTATTAATTTTAGTGTGCTTAGCAACAACCCTTATGTGAAATAGCTCATTTCTTTTCCTATCTTCAAGGACATCGTAGACTTGAGGAGTACAAGCACAACTAGCAATAGAAACAATAGAAGCCTTACCTTTTAATCCCATTGTTGTTATCTTAGTTTCATCTTCAGACTCTGAACCAAGATCCATAACAACATTTGTGGCCTCCTTCTTACCTTTCTATTTTTTGGCTTCAATTCTAGATGCTTTCATTATGACCTTTCCTGCCACAATGAGAGCATGTGAACTTATCATCATCCTTCTTAATGGTAGTTTTCTTCTTCCCCTTTTCTATATCTTTGGATTTACCTTTAGGCTTAGATGGCTTCTTGTCAAACTTATCAATGTAAGTACTCTTACCTCTTGACTCTAAGTGTGTGGCTTGTGCAAATACTTCATCTAGATTACTAGGATTCAAAACCAAAATGGAATGTCTTAGATAAGAGTGAAGACCACCTATGTACTTAATAAATGTGTCTTGGGTGTATAATGGGACATTCAATGCAACAGCCCTTTTCTTGAATTCATGGGTGTACTCTTGGACAGTTTGACCTTTCCCTTGCCTATAAGTTTTCTAGTCCATCATTAACTGTTGCATATGGCCTAGGGGATAAAATTGCTTCTTAAGAGCATTAACAAACTTTGAACAAGTTTAATTGACTCTTCCATGTTGTGAAATTTTTTCCCAAGTTCTACTCTCCCGCCAAGTGAGAGTTGTTTCTCCCAATCGAAGAGTAGCTAACTAGATCCTAGAAGCATCATCTAAGAGACCTTGAACTCTACAATACACTTCTACTTGTTGAACCCAATCATCTAATTTCTCAGCATTTAATTCCCCACAATACTTCGGTAGATCAAATTTTACATCCAATTTAATTTTAGGCTTATGTGCACCCTTGAAAGGATTAACAGAAGATGTAGAATTTGTAGGAGAAGAAGGAGAAGATGGAGTTGGAGGCATTTTTGGAGGCTCACAATCACCTTCTAGTCTTTTCCCTTTGTCCTTCTGATCTTCCTGCTTTGACGAGCCTTCTTTCTAAAGCCACTTTTGTTCTTGCCGCTCTTGAAAAAGTACTTCTACCATTGCCTTCATTTTGAGAAAATCTCGTTGAAAACTCTTCTCATCAAGCTCCAAACTCTGTCCAACTTTTGATTCCTCCATCTTTGGAAAAGTTCTTCATTTACCGATCTTAGGATTGTATTCTACAAGTGTGCCTTCACCTTGCCGGCTCCTAGATCACATTAGCATCCACTTCTACAATACTAGTTAAACAAAGCTCTGATACCAACTTGATCTATGTTAGGATCTATGACAATTGCACATGAATGCTTAACATTTACAATGCTACATTTGAAGGCCTTAAAATGTAATAACGTAATTGAAATGCTTAAATGAACATAGCAATAATAAAGTGATGAACATAATAAAAGAGAGATGGAAGAGATAAGAAAAAACACAAGTTGATAACAGAGTTTTCCAAAATGGCTACATCTTCGAGTCCCTCTCCAACAGAGTGACCGATCCTTGATTATGCTCCAACTGATTACAAGGCATCAATAGAATACAGTGTTGAGTCTTCATGAGCTTCAAAGTCTTCCTCCTTCAAGTGCAACAAAGTGACACTCCTTTGATGCACAAATTTAGACAATCAAACTCTCCATACAAATTATCTCATAAGTCACCACCTACTTCCAAAACTCATAAACTTCCCCCTTTTTATACATAAAATTTTCCCAATATGATTAATAACCATATGATTTACAAAATCAAGTTTATCTCCATTTACAAGTAAAAATATCAAGTAATCCCCCCTATTTACAAAAATAATCTTTATAATATCCCCTTTACAATCTTGAAAATTCCTAAAATCCCCTTAATAAGCTTTTTAATAATCTTTTAATATCTTTTGATATATTATTTAAGCCCTTTTATAGATTGAATTCGGGCTAACAAATCATATATTTATCAAGGATTGAATTCTTTTTAATTTTGAGGGGTTAATAATTAAGTTTAAGTGAGATTCGACTTTTACAATTTTTTAAGAAAAACCGACCCCGATTATTCCTCAACATCACACAATGGTGCAATGGTGGAGAGACATTTTTGGGGTAGGGAGGTCGGGTGGTCAACCCCCCACCCCATCTATTTTTAAAAGAAAGTTTCAAACTATTATTAAACAAAACAAACCCATGCCCAATATAGCTATAGCATGATACACGCGACACAACTATGTAACAACTTGCTTGGAGAAAGGAGGTCATGGGGTCGAGCCCAACTAAATTTTTTAGTAAACGAAACTGTTTCAAACTGACACGAACCACAGAGGGAAGAAAAAGGTGTGCCACATGACATCCTTTGTTTGGGCCAAATTGCACTTCCTAATTGGTCCACATAGCTACCTCATCAGCCGCCATGTTGGATGCCTCATCAACCACCATGTCGGATGCCACGTCAGATGAGGCACTGCCACATGTCCTTCCATACTGCCACATCACCTTCCCAATAAACTGTATGGACTACCACATGTCAAGCCATGATTGGTCCATGTCACCGTCTATATGGTATGACCTATTCTGCCAACATGTTGACATCAGTATCTATAATGTCTAGTCAGCAAAGTCAACCTACAACTTTGACCATCCATATCTTCAACGTATGAGCTCTAATTTCTGCAAAACGAGTGGCGTTGTGATCGTCTCATTGAGCTCTTCATTTTGACACTGATTTCGTCCAGTTTTGGAATGATCAACTTTTTTCCCTTTTGACAGGCCCCTAGTACCAACTTGACCCAACTTTGACTGAGCATAACTTGAGTGTACAAGCTCCTTTTGACTCCGTTCAAATTGCATTGGGTTCAGTTTTCTAAATGCTTCAACATGGCAGCAATTTTTGGAGCATATGGAACACTTAAAATTTTGACAAGTATCCACTTGGATCAGTGGTTTGATAAATTATAGCAATATTACAAGTTTTTGTTGAGCCTTAGTTTCTATTTATTAAAGACCAACACTTTTTATAAATTAAGACTTCTTTTATTAAGTTTAATGCATTAGTTGTATGAGTATATGGTACTCTTGGTCCTTACATAAATCTTGGGATAGAATTTGTACCTCCCATCATCAAGTGGACAATGAAATTTTTAAGTGATCATAGAAGATTATTTTAAATGGCCTCACTTATATTTTTATGGAAATTACCATTGGTGAGAAATCTCATAGTGTATATTTTTAAACTTTATAGAGTGGACAAAAAATGAGACTCCCAATACCTTGGGTACATCATTAATAGTTTTGAGATCCTTTTTTATGTCCTTAATAGTGTGATAAGATAAAATTTTATTATACTTTGTTGTACTAAGTACTCAAATAAAAAATGTGTATGCCTACCAATGCTTATTATAAAAAATATCTCCAATAACGCTTGCATGTGGTCATGTACACTAAGTAGCTCTAGGTTAATATATGAATTTACAAGTAACCTTCTCATTTGTAATAGACACCAAAATATTTCTATTATATTTGAATACATTTTTTCTAATAATTGTGATATTTCAAGGATATATTCCCTTACGTGGACCTTTTTCCTTTATAAGTGCTTTGAATAGAAAAATTCTTATCTTTTATCTTAGGTGTCACTTTAACAACTTCTTATAGGCATCAAAAATCTATTTTTGGGTCCTACAACTAAATTAATTTATCTTATATGATTTCTCTCATATTACTTGAAATTAGAAATCAAATCTCCTTATCATTCTCAAACATAAACATGCATTATAAAGTATACTATGTATGAAGTTTTACAACTTGTACTTGTATGGGATGGTTTACATCATTTTTTGGGGTATATTATATTCAATAAATTAAGATAAAGTTCCATGTTGGTGGGTATGATGAATTGTCCTTTTTTTAATTTATCTAGTTGGAGTTATCACAATTCACCATGGTTTTTTTTGAACTAGAACATCATTCTATTATCACCTTGGACACGTGGAACTATAAATCCTAGTAAGATATAATGTTGAATCATTACAAATGGAAAATAAATCTCACCTTATCTTTATGGAATTCTTCCTCATCCAAGTACTTATTAATGATATTATGCATGGGGTTGTAATAATGATTATGTCTTAGGATTGATTAAATGTAATGTTGGCATCTACCTAGTTTTTGTTCCTTGCACATTGAAAGTGTTCTCACTCTCTTTATAACACTATTTGAGAGATGTATGGATATCTTGATGATACTCCTTGTCTTAGATGATTCTACCTTAGACTACTTTATACCCTTGGATGTTTGTGATATTTACCATGTGAGCATGATTTAACTAAGGATCTTGCTTACTAGGAAATTCTTGAATATTGTGATGACATAGAATTCTTTTGATCCTCCTCCTCCTACAAAGACTTAATGATTCTTTATATTTATTGACTCCTATTATAGATTCAGATGTTTCAAATCCTTTATCTCTAAGTCAACATATTGATGTTGACTCTTCTACTCCTCTACTATCTTGTTTCTTCAATATATATCTTGAGGTCTCCACATGCTTCTTTAGATTCTCCTTGACATTCTCATATTTCTTGAAGGATCCACCTCATAGGGATTTCTACTTATCACATATCATAATGGTGTAAAGTTGCACCCTAGTGTAATTTCCCATTATATACCCGTACCTTAGCCTTATAAACCTGACAATGCAAAATATGCCACCTTTTCCTTACTTTCCATGTGTGCCTTTTGTCGTTTTGTGTCAGTGAGAGAATTTTTGTCATGGATACCTACACGTTGTGTAGACATCTACACGCCATGCTAGCATCCTGATGAGATTCTCGTGACAAGAGACTTTAGAGACGTTGCATTTTTTTCCACCTTGCAAATGTAATGCCTCTCTTGAATCTTGACCACCCGAAAACATCTATTTGGCTCCAAAATACCTTTTGAACATATCTCTTGTAAATTCCATTCATTATCTTGAGCTTCTTTCACTTCATTCTTCACTCACTCAACTTGCTTCACTCTTTCTTCACACTCTACACCGTTGTTGTTGCTTCTACACCACTTTCTATTTTAGGTTTTCAATCTCTACACACTATCAACACAATCATCTTGCTCTCTCCCTTCCTCTCTCGGCTTCCTTAGGCACACAAAAAGGAAGGTAACATATTTATTTATTTGCATTATCTTATTTATAGAATAGTAGCTAGATTGTCTTTGCATTTTATAAATTGTTTCTATTTCCTTTCTTTATCATTTTATCTCTCTAATATTGCATATTGGCTATTTGTGGAGGTGGAAACATCAAAATGGGGGCTCGACTTAGGCAAGCTCCAAAACATAGCCACAACACTTTTCTATCACCGTGAGTGTAGGTTCATTGTGTTTGTGAGAAGCTTGCAGGAGGCTAGACCTTCAATAACTTTGGTTTCTTCCTTTCCCTTTTCATTTCATTATTAGATAATTTATCTTTCAAGTTATAGTATTCTTCTTGTTGTTTTTCTTTCATTTCATGCATTTCTTCATATTTGTTAAACTATTAGATTAGAGCTCTCGGGTTATTAGTATGCCTTGTGAGTTTCAATCTATGAACCCAACTCTCTATTCGTACAAGATTCTAGTGCTCCTCTAAGATGATAGCACAACATGCTATCATTCAACTCATGTGCTAGCATCCTCTGGCTGAGAGCCAGTCAATTTGCAGTCTGAGACCTTTGTGGTTTCTCACACATTTCTCGAAAACCTCCACCATAAAACATAAGAAAACAGAGTCTAGTTTGTCCTTCCTTTTCAACCTTTTTAGTGTTGAGGCATTATTGAGGTAGTTGATGGAAATTCTCTCCCTTTAGGATCTTCTATGTCCTAGAGACTTGGGAGTAGCGAATCCCCTCTACATTTTTGTGAACCTAATATGAACTTTCTCTTTTTTTGTTTCTTTGTGTCAAATTTCTTTCCCTCGGGTCTTGGGTGTGTTATAGATTAGTGTGTCCCGAATCTTTTATGAGCTTCACAACCTAATCTACAACCTCTAGATTCATTGTTAGAAGAATTTTTTGACACACAAGAATGGAATCTAGGAAGGTCAATTCTAGTCCATCTTTTGAAGAAATGGTTTTCATGGATGTCTACTGTATTTTCCAGCCCCTTCAGAGAAGCTACTACTCATATTCCTATCCCCTGCTTCTCCTTCTGCTTCTTCTATGGAGGAAGATGTTGCTCTTGAGGTTCCTATAGAGCAAATTATTTCCCTAGATAAAAGGCTTGGGGAGTTTGAGCAGTATCTGGAAAAAGATAGTAGCCTTTCCCAAGCCGCTACAATTCTCCATAGATTGCGACCCATGTTGGATAAGGATTAGAGAGGTATAGAACTTCTCTAAGGTATCACAAACATTATCGATACCCATGTATCGACCTATAAATCCAACTTGGGTTTACCTAAGATGTTGGTCCTAAGACTGTTATGAAATAGTTGGAAGTCTCGATGCCTGAAGTGTCAATGCATATGGCTAAGACGAATCCTCCAACTAACACCATCTCTGTAATTGAGTAGACCTGCACTTTCAAAGTAAACTATCACGACCCCTATTTTCATTGTTCGTATTTTATGAACTATTTAATTAAAATAATTTGTAACGAAATAAAAGTGCAATGAAATAAATAGGAATTAATTATAATTTAATTATAAGATTTTATTTATTTCAAATAAATGATAATGTTTGGTTATTTAGGATAACTATTTTCTTCCCAATTGAATGAAATTTCTTTATTATTTATTTAAAGTAAATATTTAATTCGCAAGTTAATAATATTTCTTTATTGCTTATTAAGGGTAAATATTACTTCTGCAATTTAAATTGGCATTTCTTCCCTTATGTATTTGGATAATTACGCAGTTGCAATTAAGATAGAAATTGTTTATTGTTATTTATGAGAGATAAATATCGTGCATAAAATAAATTTTATCTTTGGGGATTTTAAAGATTAGGGTAGGGGAAAATGAAAGAATTTTTTTTTAAAAAGAGGAGAAGAGCATAACGGAAAACATATATGGTTTCTTGATCTTTATTTTTTCTATTCAGCAAGAAAGAATAAATGAAAATGGGAGTAGGGGATGCACGATGCTCAGAGGAATACCTGCTAAGAAGTGGGAAAACTATCTCATAGGGTAAAAAGTTTGTTATTTCTCTCCGTAAGGAATTATTTTCCTTTTAGAGCTCATTATGGTTTCTTGCACAATGCATTTCTTTGCACCGACTTCTATACTATTCATATCAAGTTGATTTAGATACAATCGTTGCACATCCATATTTAAATGAATTCTTTAATAGCTTTTAGACTCAAAGGATTTTTATGTGGAGCCATGCTTTTCTCTGGATATGACAACATTTGGTGTTTTTGTTGCTCGATTTTACTGTGATTGTCTGACATCCATATTGGTGGTACACCCTTTAAGGTTTGTGGTTTGTACACATATATCAAATTGCAGTATTGCATTTATCCATGCATCCTACATTTTGGGCACAAAACATTTGTTCACATCGTGTTAGTGAGATTTGAATTTATATTTTCTCTTACAACCTTGCATTCATTTATGCATAAACTTATTATTGTTTGACGGGGTGTCACTATGATTTGTATAGATAACTTGGATTTCTGCCCTCCATCATTATAATTTCATAGTTTTCTTGGTTCATCCTCTTTGACCCTCTGCTCTTATTTTCTTGGGATGTAGTTCTTGATGGATAATATTTTGTCCTATATTAGAATAGTTTTTTGCATTCTGCCATTTACAATCTTGTTTCTTTACTAACCAAGACCAATCCCTGAATCAATAATGGATGAAGCAATGCCCCCCACAGGCCACAGCCTGTAGAGGGGGCGCTACCCACACAGGTAGTGCCTCCCATAGGGGACACCACCATTGTTTGGAATGCTTTTTTCTAAATCCCTCACCTACCTTTCTGTGATTTTGTATATTAGTGTTATGGAATTCTCAGTAAAGTAATCCAAGAATCATGATCTTCTCCCATTACCAAAATTTGAAACAATACCTCTTAAAATACACCATATTTGTCCCTGTATGGCAAATAGTTCTTCATGCATAATCCATTTCCGGTATTTTGGACAACTTGCATACGCAATAAGAATGACTAGTTCTTACTATTATTTTCTTTAAGTATTTACAATTTCATCTATATTCTTGGTGATCTTCCATATAGATACAATCTAACGTTGTGATCAAGTTATATTGAACCTTAAAGTCATGTCATACAAAATTATTATGTTTGGTGCTATGTCTTCTAATTTGGTGTCAATTAATATCTTTTTGGGCTATTGTATTATTTTATTTACCATCAATGTTGGTGTTTGCATGTCAGTGTGTATTTTATTTTTGGTTCTTCACCTTTTCTGGCCATCCCTAGATTGCTCATTTCAAAGTTCCTGAATCAATTCATAAAGAAATCAATGCAACAATCTTGGCCAGAGACATGTCTAGCATTGGAGATGTGTGATTCCCTGTTGCATGTCTCAGTCATCTGGCTTACAGAGATCTTGGTATTGTAGGGAAGGGAACTAGGCTCACGGTTGAGATCCTGCATTGGCCCCTTGCTTTTCTTGCTATGAATTCAAGAGTCTATTTGGGATACTATACGATAGGGAAAGTCTTTGTAGGAGGGATTTTGGGTTGTTTTTGGGCATCATTTGGCTTGGGTTTGTGAATTTTGTATTTGTTCCCACTTTCCCAATGCTTGAAATCACGCCTGTTTGTGAATTCTTTTGCATTAAGGACTCTTCCCTCATACCAGATGTGCATATGGGTACCTGTGATGTTTGCTTTCCACTTTAAACTTATATTAAATAAACCTTAAATGAGATGTTTTATTGTAGAATTCTAAATAAAGAAAAAAGGGTACGATATGTGAATAATTAATTGCTAAGTTCTTAATGTTGTTGTTTACTTTGTTTATGATAGAATCTTATGATCTCAAAATTCGTCTAGGAAAACTAGATCTATAAGATAATCCTAGTAGCTTAAGGGGATAAGGAGGGTTTTTCCTTAGAATTATATGAAGGTATATGTACTAACCTTTTAGCAGGTTGAGTTTTTAAATAGAGAAATTTGTATTTTTAACTTTAAGTTGTTTTTCTATCATGTGAGATCAATTATCAAATTGAATACTCCATAGGCTTTTGTTAAATGCTTATGTGTAAGCTTACAAGGTGGTTATCTTTATACCTATCACATGGACGGATAGTAAAATATAGATATGGGTTTAATGATGGGTTGAGAAGAATTATTAAATGTTAGTTTAAATGTAGATGTTCCTTGCAATTAATAAATGATTGTTCGATGTTCTCCTTAATAGTAATAAATTTACTAGGTAGCATGAACCATGTGGAGATAGTATATAAATCTTTAGATTAATTGATTAAGTATGTAGAACGATTTGAATATGTCGAATGGAGTGATTAATTTTAATAGAATAGATTGGTTAGAATTGCTTAGTAGATGTGGTATGTGTTAGAAGGAAAACGAATAGGGAAATATGTTGAATACATTGTTTAGATTGAATATACTGAAAAACCAAATTCTTCAATCATATGATGGTTAGTTTGATATATGGTTTTCTTTAATAAATTCAATTGTTTAGGCAATGTTACCTTCTTCTTTTTAAGTAAGCCTTTCAAATAGGAGTATATCATGGTGCCTTGGATAGTTTGTTCCCTTTTGTTGATTTTGATCTTTTAACATCCATGAACTGCATATTTCTTAGATTTTGAAGTATCATAATTAGTTTATAGTATTAATTTCTCATTATTAAACTTCTAGGAATCAATGAGCTTAGAAGTAAGCACTCTTGTTATAAATGCATAGGTATGCATGTATTTTAGCAGTGCTAGGATTTCTTACAACTCGCAATTTCAATATACGTGTGTGATGATTGAGAGGTCGTTGAAGATAGAATTATTTAATTGCAAATACCTAGAAGTGAATCATGATATTGAGGGAATTACCTTAATTTTCTTATGCAAAGGTGATGCTTCGGTGAAGCCTAAGGAATGATGCTTATAGATTTATATGACTTGTAAAAGAACTTCAATGTGTTCCTTATTATGAGAGAGATGTATGATATCCAAAAGTGAAATGAATACAATGAATGGTCTTATCATTGAGACAATATGGCCATTTCCTACAAGGCATCTTGTAACTATTGAGATTTTGTAGCCAGTAAGGCTTTGCCGATGAGGCATTTAATTAAGCTAGTGAGGCACTTTTACGAGTGGTTTTTCATCCCTACGAGGGTTTTCCACTCATGAAATCTTTGTGTTATGGATTCTTTGTGGGTGCATGTATGATCTTGCTATTTCCTTAATTTGCATTACAACATTTGAGTTTACATGTATTGCTGAGATGATCATTCTTGTGTAAGCCTACATGGCTAAATCTAATGAAGGCACCACCTTGTTTCAATATACTTTGATTCATTGATGTATATTGTTCCATTTGAATATAGTGGTGAAATTAATTTTGGGAACTTAAGGATATAACTAGTATTTGTGCCTTTCCAGTCATTACATAAACAAGGTACCTCTGGGATTCAGTTCTTCTCCCCCTAAGTTTGTTGAATGAAAAATACAATTTAGAGGGGGGTGAATCAATTGTATCTAATTTAAAACATCAAAACCCTCAACATTAATCAAATCCACATGCATTCATTAAACCATTAAACTGTTATAATATTTAAACATGAAATGCAGATTAACTAAAATTGAAACAACACCATACACAAGAGAAAACTAGATTTACATGGAAAACCCTCAGAGGGAAAAATTATGTGCTTATTATACAATTTATTCGCTATTATTGTTACTTGATTTCTTTCTTCCGTGAATATATTTAGATTAAATTTACTTATATATTTTTCCTCCTGCAAATTCTTAAATCCCAAGGGTACAACCATTTGAAGGGGATTTATATTTTTATTAAAAAATTTATGATTGAGTTTCCAAGTAGGACCATAGGTGTTAGAAAGATTCATTTAGTGATCAAACAGAGTAATATCACTTGAAATTCCTTGTGATGAACATGTGTTATATAATCCCATGGATTCCATACCAAAAAAATATCATTATCATTTCCTAAACATGTGAATAATTCTAACTTGACTCATTTCTTATTGTTCTTATTTCCAAAACAATTCTAGTAGGTTCCTATTTTTGTACTTGATGTAAAATTACGAGACATAATCTACTCATTATATAATTTTTCTTTGTTTTCAATGTTCCCATGGAAAGCACATACCAAAGGCCATACCTATATAATGACACTATGCAAGTTTCATTAATTTATATGAACCGCCTTTTGTATCCTTGAACGATGTTAGGATATTTAGTTTGCATGCATATTTGTGGGTGCTACATATTTTCAGGTGCATGATCATTTTAGGATTCACATGCATCTCAAAGTGGGAGAAAATTTGTAATAGTAAAATTTGGATACCATGTCATTTCTCATTTAGTTTTGGGCTCAATTTGAGGAGAGTGGATTAATAAATATAGACATATTGAAAAATGACATAATTTTATTTGTTGGATCCCTTTCCCTATGCCACCTCATTTTCCTTTACACAAATTTTACATTTTAACATCCATGATGATCTTGATTTAAGCATTGAAGAAGTCAAATGAATTGGATAATCTCATGAAGATAAGCTTGAATGTGTTCCAAATCAACTATTATACATTAAATACAAGATTGTATAAACCCATTACTCTATTATAATAAGTCATATTAGAAATCTAATAGTATTTAGTATGAGTTATAAGCCAGTAAATTATTTTTATAGGATGTGTGCATGATGATCTTTGGTATTATTTAAATTAGATTCATAAGTAAACATACAATAATGTGTGTGTTGTTTTAGATTCGTAAATGTTTTGTCTTGAACACTGCCATAATTATTTACACACTATCCTGGTAAATAAATCTTTTATGATGTGTGTGTTGCTTTAGATGACAGTATTGATTGATGAAAAGGTAGGTATGATAGTTAATAAGTTTTATTCATGCCCAGGACATTTTCAGTAGAAATACCTTCTAAATAATAGAATCAAAGACATGCTTAGGGAAATATTATAATGGACAGTCATTACAATAATAAGAATTATATAAAAGATTATATCTTTTATGAGATTCATGAAGCACCTAGAGCTATTGTATAGTAAAGAACGGCAATCCATTTCATAAATATCAGTCATGCCATTCTCGAGCTATGAAAAGGCAGTTGTAATTTAAGACACAATCAAATGAATATGGGATAGACTTGTCAAAATTCAAGGCTACCTAATTGAAAGGATAGTCCTACAAGAGAAGCTCATGGTCATTCCCTGACAAGGGCTAAGGAATCATTGAATAATGGTCTATCATCACAAAAGGGATAACATGATAATAGTCATTAATCAACAAGGTAGAGGTTTTGTAGAAAATGCATAGTCAAGTGATCAAAGGAGCTTCAAAGACAATGAAAACCTCACATATCATAGTTACCTAACCATAAGTCATAAGGTTAGATGATAGGTATTTAAGGAATACTTTGTAGCAAAGTATTGAATGATAATTTCTTCAAAGGGATACACTTAACACACATACTTTTATTGTGGGAAAGAATTTGAGAAGAGGATGAGAACACAGTGGCACCACCTCAAGGAGCATAGTGTTTGTGTTTTGGAAAAGGGTAGCATGGTCGAGACCAAAAATTAACAGTCAACAAAGACACTAAGGTGGTCTAATGTGATAGTTTCAAAGGAAGAAATGGTGTGAAGTGGTATCAAATTGTGTATGATAAGCAGTTGGCAATAAACTATGGTTTTTTCCTATTAACCTTTAGTATGCATGTGCCTTTGTATTATACTACTAGCATACAAAGTGACAATGAGTTCCTTACATTGCAGACATCATGGACAAAAGTATTGACACAATGTAGTGAAGTGAAGCATTAATCATGGAGAATTTTATAAAAGGAACATGATCTCATCAAAATGTGGAAGCATTGACAATGCAAGTGAACTGTTTGAATCATCTCAAGAAATATATGGTCTTATCGAATGCCATGATTGAAAGATATGCATAAAATGGATTTGTTGAAAATGGTTTAGAAACCAACCTGAAAGGAGTCACTAGTCATGGAGGGTGATGCTCGTGGAGGGTGGTGAGTTCTTCGGTCACCCTTAGCAATGTTTTTGTTCGCCTTGGGTTCGAAAGTTCGGGCTTGCCGCTACAACAATGAAGTGAAGATGAAATTGTTGAAAACGGTAGTAAAAACTTTTATTAAAAAAATCCCTAATTTAGGAGTTCGAGTGAACCTCCATTCACTCAAACCTCACTATTTTATTAAAAAATAATTTGTGTTCTGGGGTTCGAGCAAACCTGGCATGTAGGGGGGGTTCACTTGAACTAGGGGGTTTGAAAAAACCCTAAAAGGTGTTATCTCTAACCACTTAGATCGAGTGAACCCCCTATAAATGTTGAAACACTGAAAATGCTATTTTATTTCCTCAATGGAATTGAAAACTAGTATTGTGGGTTTACCCGTAAATGTACCTAATTTCTTGTATAATTTATTGAAAAGGATGTCTACTAAATACAAAAGGAAAAGGGATCAATTTTCTCTATCACATTATTGTTTAGTCACCTTGTTGATTAAAAGGAGTCTCGAAATTCAATTCCCTAATGTGTCTTGGGAATTTTTTTTATCTTGCAACAATATCAATAAAATTCTTGTGAAGAACGAATTGGAGATAAACATGGGTCAAGAAGTGAATGAGCCTTTGGGGAAATTGAAGAGGAACATGTACCCTCTTCCTCGCCCATTGCATTACTTTCCCATTGCATTAACAAGAAAATAGAGCCAAAGGTGCAAGAAACACACCTTGTAGCTTCTATGGTGCAACCCATAGCACTATATAATTAGAAACCACTGCCTCTACCAAAAGCCCTTCTAAGCCCAAGAAACATAAAATAAAGAGTATGACCTCTACCTCTACACCCAAAAAGAAGCATAGAAGATCAATGCAGTAAAAAAGGCGATCACAACATCTAAAAAATAAGGGACCTACAAAAGGAAAGGTAAAGCCCCAATAATAAAGGGCTGTTGTAGTGGAGTATGAATCAAAATCACAAGAAGAAAATGATCCCAACAATCAAGAACAATCCAAAACATTGCAATTTCGTTATTTAAGAAAGAACTTTGACTCTGAATCCGAGGATTTGTTCATAGGAAGAAAGAAGCACAAACCTCAGGATAGCCCAACTTTTGATGATGGGTTTGTTTCACCTACTAAGGTTGATGAAGAAATAATTTTGGAAAAAGAAGAATCATTTTTAAAAGGGAAAGATGAAAGTAAGGAGTTGCAATAAGCCCTACATATGATAAAGGAATTGGAAGAACAACTCAAAGGATATCAATAGAGGGAGAAGAGATTGGATAGTAGGATTCAAGAATTTGAGAAAAGGCTACAAGCTTTTGAGCAACAAGGGTCAGGTTTGGAGAGATCAACATTGTTGGCCATTTTTTATATTAATAAAAAGACTCCACAACCTTTGAACCAAAAGGAAGCTATAAGAATTCTTAGAAATCCTATTGTAGTTACCATACGGATTGAGTTGTGGAACAAAGTAGAAGAAATCTCTTAGGTGCAAAAGAAATGGGGCAAAGAAAAAACTAAATCAATAGCAAAATACACTAGAGAAACTGAAAAAGAAGGATGTAGAGATAAAAAAAAATTAAAAGCAAACATAGAAGAGATGGCTGATAAAACAATCCAAATTTTGAGATGCAAACCAATTACTAAGGTTTACACCCTATATTTGTAGGATAATTTTTTAAGTTTTCAGTTTAGTCAGCCAATTAGCGACCTTCGAATTTCCTTGTTTTCATCTACATTGTTTTTAGAAGTATACCAATAGGCCACACCAGATATGTACTTGACCAATTGTGTGAATTTTACTTGCATAAATTAGCCATTCCCTATGGCATTACTTTTGTCACAATGGATTGCACCCAAATGCTAAGCTTGGAGGCTTAGCAATCCTGTGAAACATGGAAACATCTTTGAGCCAGTGGGTTGCTCATAATGAAGATGAATCTCTAGATTATGGATTGGTTCCCCTTTAGATATCCTAGAAACTAATGGATTTTGTGGGAAAAAGGAAGAAGGATAGTTGATAAAAGGGAAAAGCTAATTCTAGGAGGTGATGCACCAAAATGTACCCAACATGCAGCTTGATTCACAATTACTTCTCAAAAGATCTATTTACACAACTCAGTTTGGGCAATCTAATCACATAAATATTTTATAAAAAGGCTTGAGAAATCTATCTTCTTTGAAGGAAAACAATGTTTCACAACTTGGAAGATAAGACAAATTAATGGCACAACCTATGACCTATGATGATTAACTACTTTTGTATACATGCAACCATGAATGAGAGAAAAATTTAAAGGTTTTGATACTAAAACACATCAAATTTTCATCAAAATAATTCGTAAGAGACACAACACCTGAAAAAAGAGAAGGTAAACACTTGATTTTATTGAATAATAGAAGGAATCTCTGCAATAACTAACAAAAAAAAAGTTGAAATATCTACTATTGTATCCAAACTATAAAATATGCTAAGCTACAAAACTCTAAGCCTCTTTGCAATATGCAAGAGAGGAAAAAAAGAAAGAACTGAGGAAAAAGCATAAATTTTCCCTCTTATAATACAAAATTAGTCCCAAAGTGCCAAGAGGAGTCAACTGCACTCCAAAATATCCATCCCAAGATGTTGCACGAGCAAAATAGAAAAACCTAAAAAAGAGGGCTCATAGCTGCTCCAATTTGAGCTAATTTAACTCCAAACTCCCCCTCTCAAGCTATTTGACCAAAGAGAACTCCAAAAACACCTCAATTTGACTTGAAGTCAAAGATAGAACTCCAAATGCATGCATAACACCTTAGTTCAATTGATTCTGACTCAACTCTCTTTTTTTGCATTTTAGAGGGCACCTATTAGTCTGTTTTAGCAAGTATTAAAGGAAACACTAACAGTTACTTACCTTAATAAATGTTAAAACAACCTAATATCATAGTTATTCTAACAATTACTAAGGTAATTAATTGATCATTCCATTAATAAGTGTTAAAATAAACTAATACATATCTTGTGAGTATACAAAAAGGAGAATATTCTGCTGCTAGGTGCCAAATTTTGAAGAAAGACCATAATTGTGATACTACGGTAAATACTCTACTAGGAAAATGTCAAGAAAGGTCTTGACCATGACCTAAGTATTAAACATCATGAAATTTTATGAAACAAAGGTGAAAATAACACCTTGGTCGGCCAAAATTAGGATTTCATTTGAAAAACTCAAAAGAAATTCTTAACCCTACTCACGGGCTCACTTCATTCATCTTCACCTATAAAGTTTTTATGATGTTGCTCCTGCTGCCAAGGGTTTGAAGCTCGCTATGACTATGGATAGTTGAATCTATCCTCCTTGCTGGTAAGCCACTCTCTTGTATGAAAATGCTGAGATTTTTTATATTTTTGAAAGAAAACATCATTTTTGCTCTGGTTGTGACAAAAAGATGATGAAATTTGTTATCTCCATTATACTCTTTATTTTTCCATAACAAACCTCTATCTATCTCTCCATGGAATTTTTTTTTTTCGGTAAAGCAAGCTTGCTTAAATCCATACAAAAATTTGAGCCAACCCGATTCATACTATTCTTCTACACAAAAAGAAAGAAACAAAGTTGAGTTTGTGTTTGTGGTTGAGTCCTCACAATCTATATTAGCTTAGGAGTGAGACCAAGCAAGGCATTGTTGCTTCTAGTAACATCATTGCTATAAACATTATCACTCCTTTTGATAGACCTGGAGTTATTGATGTGGCTGGTGGAAACACTAGTATCACACAAATCCATATTGGGTTTTGTTATTGAAGCTCCAAAAGATAATGATGATGTTGGTACCTGAGGTCTTTTGGTAATAAGGCATCTTCTAAACCTAGCATACAATCACGTAGTGTCCATACACTATCTTTCACATACCTCACCTACATTATCATTTGATTTTCTCTATACTTAATGTCATTAAGCTACCTTTTAGGGGCATTGTATTGAATTCTTGTGATTAGATCTTGGACTACCATCAAGTTTATTACCACTCAGGAAGAATCCACTGTCACTTTATCATTTGTTTGTTATGTTGGAAAGACTCCATCTTGCTTAATGATCTTTGCAATGCCTTGTTCATATGTCTTCATCAATAACTCCCTTTCCCTTCATAATTACCATGAACTATCCCTTTGAACAGTGAATTTACCTATTTTCATGCTTTGATCATTGTCATAGGGGTCTTTATATTACCCACTAGAACACAGTCATTGAATACATATCATAGTTAAGGTCCCATCAATCACCAATCAAAGTTCCTTACTGTCAAGCACAATATTAAACATGATTGTAAGCTCATCAGGGAAAAGGAAAAAGTATTGTCATGTTCCTTGCTCATAGAATGCTACTTGTATGACTATCATTATGATGAATTCCCTTTTTTATTGCATAAAAAATGTCTTGATCTCTTTGAACACTATCTTTGAGTGTACTCTTGGCATTGCCTTGTGACTGGCTATATTGTGCATAAGTGGTTGTCTCTTTGTGTCTAATATCTTGCATGTATGAATTTGGACTATTATTTTCATTGTGACTGTGGATACACTCCTTTAAGATAGTGACATAGTCTTTATATTGAATAACTATGATCACTCTCATGCATATTTTTGTCATTCTACAAGGTTGTATATGATTTTTATTTTATGTTGAGGAACTATGAGTCTCTATCTAAGAAAGAGGACCTGAAACATGTCTTTGAACTTTACCATTGGACTATGATTTCATAAGCACTACCTTTCAAATGGACTTCCCCTCCATTATCATTGAGACTTCACCTTTTTTACATTTTTTTAAAAACCCTATTCAGATACTGTTACTATTTTCTTTCAACCATTGATAATTGCCCCTCTCTAAATGTCCATTATGGACTGCCCTTTCTAGCTTGAAGATCATTGTTTGCTACCCCAAAATATGTGGCTTCTACTGCTCTTACTAGATCACAGTTATACACTCCACACTCTGCAACCTTCAAAGAATCCTTAAGTTGCTCCCTTATGGAAAACTATACTCTGTTATGTCTGTATTGTTGACTTCTTAATGACTGCCCCTCTTTGACATGATAGTGCCCTTGCATTTGTTTGCACTCCCCTTTTCAATGTTTATGGGCTCGTGCATGATATTGATTATCAATCTTTCCTTTTGATCTTGATTGTCCATGCTCAAAAGTTCAGCTACAGGATAATTTTGAACCCTGCAATCCATTGACTGCCTCCTTTTGCATATAGTTATTCTCAACCCAGTTTATGACTGTCACCTATATCTTTCAAATTGGATCCTTTTCCTCAAGCTTATGCATAGAAGATGCTTCAACAATTTCTTTGATTAATCCTTCCTACTTTGACCTTGTGATTGAACATTATGTGTTGAACATTAAGAACCAGAGCAATGAACTAGTTGGATAGCATACGAGGATCAATGGGCATGAGAATTGTTTGAAATTGGTTGAGCTCAAAACTATGGGAAACATTTAGTCATTACCTCTATGATATGTTTGCTGACTACCCCAACCCTAGCTTCACTCCAAACTTTTAAAACACTATGATATGCTTCTTCATTGTGGTCTACCTTATTTTTCATTTGACAGTCTCTATCACATGTACAAGGGTTGTCATCTTCACCTCATGCCTTCTGTTGTAGCAATTTGAGTTACTACACTATCCTCTAGACCTCTTGAAACTATCCTCATGATGATTGCCTTTATGATTACCATAATGAGCACCTTTACTCATGGTTATTGCATAGTAGTTGTGACTATCACAACCCATGATTACACAGTTTATTGAGATTGGCCACAGTCCATTCTTTTGTATACATTCAAGATTTTCTTCATAAGGTTCCCATGCTATGACTTCTCTGCTGATTTGTATGATAAGATTATACCTATACCTGCATAGTCAAGAAATAAGTTAAGAAAACTAAGAATCCCAAGGCTTCTCATGATGATTAGATGATATTTACTCTTCTTGGATCTTCATGATAATTGTGTATCTAATCTTGAGACACCTTTAACTCTTTGATTTTATGCTTAACAAGAGACAAGTTGTATATCTGATGGTTTGACATATAATATACATTGAATCCTGAGCTCTAACATCATTTTCTTTATCCCTTGTAGACACCTTTGGAGCTATCAACAAAGGAATTGAAGATTTAGCTTATCAACAATGGGGTTCATCATTTAGGCAATGACAGATCCCTTTTCTCTTACATGTCTTCTTTTACTTCCAAATGTTCAATTTATCTTTTATTGCATCTTATTCAATTATTCTCATGGCTTGTGCGGGAAACTTATAAGCATATTTCTTGTAATGAATTTAAACAACTACCTTATGCAAAATTTTGTGTACTATTCCTCCTTTCTCAAAGTAATTGCATAATGAAAACTGAAAATTCATTTATGGCAATATTTGCATGATTATGAGTAACTTTAGTAGAATATTTTGTGTACCTTTCTCCTTCAAAGTAGAAAAAATTAGTTTTTTCCTAGCCTAACCTGATTGGGTTGAAAAGCACAATTAGGTAACAATTACTTGGAACCCACTTATTTTTGTGGGAGATGTTCAATCAAGGCAATGGCCTCATTCATTAGGAATGAACATTAGAGAGGACAACTACATAGAGATTACAATGAAAGAGAGAATCCATTTCCCCTTCTTATTAGAGTAGAGGCAGAATATCCTAGAGGGATAGTAGAGGAATGGATTGACCTAGTAGAAAGATGGTGGGTGGAGAAAAATATTTTGGAACATAGGGAGAAGGATTATAAAAGATTTCAAGAACTAGTAGTAGGAATAGGAAGAGAAGCACTTAATTTCTCACAGGATAGATGGAAGGAATTAACATAGGAGCTCAAAAAGAAGGAGCCTCATTTAGTCTTCAACTACTTGGAAATAGTTAAAAGATCCCATGAATATATCACAACCTCACTTGAAAAAGTATTACCTAGTTTCCCCTAACATTTCATCCTCCCCTTCTCTTGTTTCCAATTCCACATTGGACAGGAAGAAGAGAGGAGATAGGGGTAGCAGAGCAAGCCAAATGGGAGAGAATATTAAAGAGAAAAGATTCTACCTGAAATAGGGTGAAGGGGTCACTAACATAGTGGACTACAAGGAAGTTGCATTGTAATACAACCAAAGACCCTAAACTGCTTGAGGACAAGCAAAAAGCCAAGTTGGAGGGATGATGAGCCCTAAAAATGTCTAGTTTCCTTGTTTTAGTTTCATACTTTTAATCTTATTTCTACTAAGTTTCAAAGATATTTCCAAACCTTTTTCATATACTTTAAGTATTTAAAAGCATTAAAGATGATATATTATATTGATGAATGTTTGTGTGATATTTGGATGTCTATGGACTTTAGTAGATTTTTATGATTAATTATAGTTGTTAATAATGAAAAAAATGCCTTTGGAATAAGACTAACCTCTATAGTGAAGGACTTGTCAACCCACAACAAAATGATTTTTAAATTGTAGTAGAAGGATATTCATTTGCCACAATCAGAGGAACTGATCAACGTCAACATGTACATTTTACCCCAAAGTTGATGTAGATGATGGTCTAGGAATGTGAACATAAATATTCATGGATCATTCCATTCTTTTTTCTTTTTTTTATTAATAAATAATGGAATAAATATGGGGCTTGTTCTAACAATGGATAACAACTTATAATAAAGTCTATCTTGTTAGGCACACTTTTAGTTACAACAATCTTCTTAATCAGTGAATATTCTTTATTAGATTCTTACACTCTTACTTTCGCTTGCTTTTAGTTTTATGTTAAGATAAAGACCTAGTCCTCTTCCTAGGTTTTTGGAAGACTTGATAGTTTCCCGTAGTTTGTTTTCAATTTTGGTATAAGAGAACTCTCATAGATCTTGTATATATGGATGGTATTGTGAGAGACCAGGAAGCTATATTTTTGTATGAATTAGATTGAATATAAATCTTATTATACTATGTTTTGAAGAAATTTGTGTATGTTCAAATTACAATAAAGAAGGATACTTCAATCTCATGAATCTTCAAGTTAGTATTTGAAAGAAGACATTGTGGATTGCAGCAGCTCAAGAAAGGATCACTTCAGGTACAAGAAAATTCATGTTAGTTTAAGCTATTATTTATATTGTGAATTATAATTTCTGAATTGTAATATCTAATTTACATTATGTTGAATGTTATTAAGCAATTAGTTGAATTGGGTCATGCTGCAGCATAGAGAGTCATAAGTTACAGTCTGTGTAGGAATAGTCACTTGTAGCAGTTACTTAAAGTAATTAGTATTCACTCACTTTATTTTCTATATAGGAGTTATTTCAAGTTAAGTAGCCCTTAGATGAAATTTCTTTTGTTCATTTGTCTATACTCAATCGATTAGGAGTGTTTAGGATTCTTAACTGCACATATAGTGCCAACATCATCTCAAGATTATAATTCCTTGGTTGAAAATGGAATGAAACACCTCTAGAACAATGAATTGCTTAATTTGGGATATGTAGGTCTGTTAAATTGTATGTATGTTATCTACATCAATTAATTGGACATAGAGGAAGCTCTACAACCTACTTAGTTAATAGTGGTAAATTATTTTTTAATTTTATATCCTACACTTCCATTAGTATTCTAATGTTAAGGAACCTTCTTAAGTAAGTCTACCTTAAAATAATGTAGGCACAAATACTATTTTTACCAACTAAATGCAAAGTATCTATTCTTTCACTTATGGTACTAAAATTTCCTACTTAAAATAGATTCCTATTTCAAATAGGACTAAGATCAGAAATAAGAACACCACATGAACTAGATTTACATTAATGGATAAGAGTGTTTAAATAAATTAGAAAAAATAAAAATCAAAGATGGAGTCTAGATAGATTTGATTAAAGTGGAAGATCTAGGACAAGATATATAGTGATTTAGGGGCGTATTCTAATGTCTAAGTGCTAGTGCAATGAACACATTAGAGTCCACTCTATATAAAAAATAAAAATACCCTATGAGGAGATGCAAAATATAGAAAACACAAAAAAAATCATAAAAGATATACATGAATAAAACTACTAAAATAGAGTAATTAAGATTGAGGAAAAATTAGTTACCTTTTAAAAATGTAGGAAGCATTAAGCTTATGTTTGGGATAAAGAAAAAGGGGATGATTGTGTAGAATCTTGCTAAGGTGTTAGAGCCCTTGTTTTTGTCTTTTAACCTATATAGGTATTCAAATATCTAACTTTGGTCTATGTGTGTGTGTCCTTAGCCTAAGTGCATCTAGGACTAAAAGCATAATAAATCATGTTAATAATGTAAATAACATTATAATATTTTGTCTAGGACTTAGACCGGGTTCAGTCTGGTGATATTCTTGTCTCTGCAAAAAATGGCATTGGTGACATTTTCAAGGTTTTGAAATGGGCCTATCAAGAAATTAATGAGCTTAATCAAAGAAAGAGGGCTCTGTATAGCAAGTTAGAGGAGCTGGAATTGAAGTTGACTGCTCTCAGCAACAAAGAAGGAAAACAGAAAAAGAACAGCACTAGAACTGGAGAAGGTGACACTGAGGATAAGTACAAGACTCTGGAAGCTGAAATGGTCAAAATAAAAAATAACATGAAAATTGTTGTGGAACAAAACCATAAAATGGCTAGGCACAATGCCATCATCATCAATGCTATGTCTGAAAAGTTGGAAAAAATGCAACAGGGTTCATTGGTCGTTGACATGGAAGAGAACAAGGAAAAAAGAAAGAACGAGGACCAAGGTATTTCAAAAAGGACCCATGCCAACCTTAAAATGAAAGCGCCTCCTACTACCCAGATGGTTCATATTTTAAAGAGGGGGGTTCAGGATATGAACGATTTGGAAGCTGAGATTACAGAGCTATTAAAGGCCAAAATTTAGTTGTTGTTGGCTTTTTGCCTGGTTTTTTGGTTTTGTGGCCTTCGCTGGCCTTTTTTGGTGGCTATGGACTTGTCTTGTTGTTGTTTTAACAACCTTTCTACTTTTGGTGTCTTTAACGATTCTATCTTTTGTTTGTAAACTTTGTGGTTTCGAGTCCCTGTAAAACCCGTTTTTTCCTCTTTCAAAAACATTATAATATTTTGTAACACAATTTCTATGGAAAAAAATAATAAAATGAAATCACTAATATTATGAGATGAAAGAGGTAATAGTGTTGATTTTTTTAGCACTAAACAACACAAATGTTCTATCTCTCTTGAAAGGTGACTTTCTTTAGACAAACTTTAGAAAATAACCCCAAGGTTTATAAGGTCAAGTCTTAACAATGCAAAAAAAAACTCAATGGTAATGTGTTATGCTAGTAATCACAAAGGACATTTATGGTAAAGCAAAGCTAGAAGCTATAAGGTTCAAAATGAGGGTTTTGTAAAATTCGAAGACAAAGACAAACCCTAGAACCAAACTTCCTAGATATGAAGTTTGGAAATAGTATTATCATCCAATTCATCAATTTTAGTGATGCTTTTATCCTAAAACTAACATAGATTGAAAGAAATATCAAAAGATTCAAGGGTTTAGAGAAATTCTAATCTAAAACCTAAGTGAAATTCTGAAAATAACTCAATATTCAAGATGGAAAACTCTCCAATAAACAAATATCTGCTTAACCAAGATGAAATCTATAGTATTACAGAAATGGTACAATCTTCAAAGGAATATCAAAAGATTTTCAGACTGCAAAACATTTAAACATACACCCGTAATATGAATAAACATTCACAATTGAACTATTGCATAAAATATGGCTCAGGATAACTATGCAAAGTGACTTACAATCAACAAATCACAAATGTATGGGCAAAAAATTCATCTAACACCTCTAAAATTTGTCATGCATATGAAAGAACTAAAATTAAATAACTGGAAATAACTTGGAAGCATAGGAACCATACAATGAAATGAAACCACAAGGAATAGAACACCAAATTAATGTCTTCTCCTTATATTAGCTTCATAGAGTCTATAACAATTCCATATTCAACTTAACAAATGAGGAGAGACCTCATATTTATAAAGTTTTTCAAGAAACTAGGGTTTCAAATCAATGGATGAGATTACATGACACTTGGTTTCCATAATTAGATTAACCAAAATAGGTTAACAACATGTGATATTAATGCCCATTTAATTTAAACATTAAAATATCAAAATCCTATTTTTACATTAAAACCCCATTTTAATTTAAAAATAAAGTGTCCCTAGAACTGATTTCAAGGTCGCCCAGGCTTTCCTTTAGTGCTTGAAGAAGATTGGCATGGAATTTTATGTAGATTTGTCTTTATTCCATGTCTTTATCCATTTGCTTCTTTTTGGAAAATTCCTAGAACTTATGCAAAATATTATTTAAATTATCTTGGTTGGGAGTTGGAATAAATTTTATTCTCAAAGTGTTTGACTCCAACTCAGCCTCATATTTCTTCAACATTTTTTCCCATTCCAATTTTGATTATTGATATTCATGCATCATACTAATATACATGGCAACATCCTCCAAATGATTTTCTATGGCATTCCCATCTTCAACATGGGCAAAGTTTTCCTTCCACCACTTCTTCAGCAAATCACTCTTCATATACTCCTTTCTTAGGGACCTTCTAGTTATAACTTCCAAAAATAATACACATCGCACAGAAATATCCTCCACGTCAAACTCCATCTTGGTAAATTGTTCTAGTGCCCCATCCATAATTTCTCTCTTAAATCTAAAGGCCTCTAACAACTCCCTAGGATTATCAACACTTTTAGTTGTGAGGACCTTTTCTTCAATTAAAATTTCCTTCAGGAATTCAATGATCATGTTTAATATGACTATGGATATATCATCCATAGCTTTTCATTATGTGGTAATCTTTTACACCCTATCTTTACAAGTGAAGCACCTCTTGTACAACTAAAAAATCTTTGAAGCAAGAGGTATCCCCTTTTCATACACACCTGCCACCCAATTTTGTGCAACCTCTGCAAATGATTTCATCTTCTCCAATTCACTTATTGCATCCTTAGAAAGAATGTTGGGTTGCATGGAGGAACCAACTTCAGTTTTGAGTGGCTCCACCAACTGTTTGATATATCTCTATAGTTCATCTACTTATTTTTGGAGCCTCTCCTTAGCTTTCACTTCTTTGTCCAGCCTTTGCAAGACAACATCTACAGATCCCTTAAGGTCTTCAGCTTCCTATTTCTGCATGGAAGGCCCCAAATTAATAGTGTGTACATTATATTCTTCTAGAGTAATATCCTCCTTATTTTTCTCAACTACAGGGGTGGCAATGTACAACACCCTATTATTCAAATCATCTCTAAGAATGTGGGAAATTACTCGAGCCTTCTTTTCTTTGGGCTTATTCAAACCAATCAAAAATTCATCCCAATTGGGAACTTCTTCAATTATTGGTTTTGGATTTAGGCTCTCCTTGAGCCAGTCTGGAGCCATGGACACCTTAACATTCGTATCCAATTCTTGATCACTATGTTCCTATCAGAGGTTTTCTCCTTTATTCATCTTTGTAATTTGAGGTTGTTCCTCCTCTTTATTTACATCTTCCTCCTCCTACTACAATTGATTGTCATCTTGTTGTTGTTGTTGATTATCCTCTGCCAACTGCTTTGTATCTTGCACAATCACCTTTTTAGCTTCAATTTCTAAGTTGGGGTCTTTAGAAGTATATTCAAATATGGTATCTTTGTTTTTAGCATCCTCCCCCTCCTTGAAAGGTAGATCTTCCCATGGTGGCTCGAGTGGTATGTTCTCTACCTATTCCTCTATAGCTTTTTCACCCTTAGAAGATCCTACTTGAGCAGCCTTTTCAAGTTCAACAACAACCTTTTCTATATTATCAAGTTTTGGGAAAGGAATTCCCGCTCTTGGAGAAGCTTTTCTCTAATATACATGAGGCCTTTCTTTGAAGCTTTCAACATTAATTGCCTCTTCCTGAGTGCCTCCCTCAGTTGTGTCTTGAGGCATATCCTCACCTTCCCAGTCTTTTTACTGCTTCTTAGGAGGTGTATCAACATAAGCACCCTTGCCTTTTCCCCTAACCAACCTACTCCTCTTTGGAGGTGATGTCTCTTCAATAATAGTTTTGGTAGGCTTCCTTTTCTTTGGGATTGGTTCCCTTTGATTCTCCTATGTTTTTACCTTAGTCTTTTTCTTGCCTTTTGTTCTCTTGATAACTAAAGGTATTTCTTCCTTAGACTCCTCTCCTTCAAAAACCTTTTCCTCTTCTTCAAAGCAATATTGTGACTCAAGGTTAGTGCCCATTAAATCATATATGAAATTCACCCCCATCATCTTCTAACTCCAAAATTTTATGCTTTTCCCATTGCTTGGAGTATTTTATTACAGGGGCAATGACCTAGGTCAGGTTTGTAATCTCCTCCTCTTCCTAGTCAATCAAAGGGAGGGGCTTATTTGATACATCCATGCAATCATGATGATGGATTACATCCTCCTCATCCTCTACTTGGTTGAGGAATTCTATTATTTTGTATAACCTTATCATTTTGAGTGACAATCTAAAAAACCACCTTTTGAAAACTTCAAATTCATCCTGACAGTTGGCCTAGTAGTCCTCAATATTGACCTTATGTCTATAATTCCTGGTATTTGCCTTTTGTTTTGTTCCATGTGGATCAAAATTACTTTTGAATGTGTGTGTAGGTAGATGAAGATACTGCATCTCTGTCTCTGAGTGTTGTGCACTTTGAAAGGAAGGAAAAGCCTCCCAACCATTGATCTTTAGAGGTAATTCACCTCCAATCCATGTCTTATGTAGATTATTCAATAATTTATCAAACACAACCAACAGCCTTGTGACCTCTAATAACACTAGCTTGTTTGTAGGGTACCGAGGTAGCCTATATGGTACAAGAGGACATCCCTATATTTTGATGTATGAAATCTTAGGGAATTGCAAGAACTAATACCCATACTTTATGACCAATTCCATGGCCTCTATAGATATTCTGATATGTAGGGATTCTTGTAAGGTCCTAGTGATGTACATCATAAAGGCATCATTAACTCTCTGATAATGGGAAGTTCTTGACAAATGTAGTGTTGTGTAGACCTCATAAACTTTGGCCTCTCTAATTGTGTCTTTACAACTTAATCCTTTGTAGTTGACATGTCTAGCCAACATGTAGACTACATAAGAAGTCATTGTGAACTTCTTTGTATCTTGAACGTCTCTTAGCTACCTATCTAGATTGTCATTGATTAGGCTAGCCCAGTGGTAATTAGTTCCTTTTACATTCTCTTCTGTCGCATAGAACATCCAATCTTCAAACACAGATTCCTTCTCCAATCCCATCACCTTGTTGAGGAGAGTGATCATGTTGTTATATTCCACCTTAGAGAAATATTGTCTAGGCTTATCAATCCATGTGGAATTCATGATTTCAAGTGCCTTATTAGGGTTGTTAGTATGTAACTTCTTCACTATATCAATCTTGAACTTAACAAGATTTTGGTGTTAGAGAATCCCAAAAGCCTCTGCCAAATATTTTTAAGTGATATTGGGCAATATCCTCCCTTGTAGACCAATTATCATCCTTTTGTTCAAATCATAATGCTTGGAGCCTTCAACTATTAACTTAGGGCATTGGACAGATGGAGGGAACCTTGTAGCTTAAGCTATCCCAGTCTTGACCAATCTCCTTGCCAACAGTTGCGGCGAGGCAATACATTCTCTTTTTGAAATCCTCTAAGTCGATATGCTCGAGATTTGTATCCCCAACTTAAGTCACTCCTGTGTAGAATCTTGGGAAAATTAGAGAAATATTATCTAGGATTATCAATCCATGTGGCATTCATGATTTCAAGTGCCTTCTTAGGGTTTTTAGTATAGAACTTCTTCACTATATCAATCTTGAACTTAACAAGCTTTTGTTGTGCGAGAATCCCAAAAGCCTCTACCAAAGGTTTTTCAGTGATAGTGAGCAATATCCTCCCTTGTAGACCAATTATCATCCTTTTGTCCAAATCATAATGCTTGGAGCCTTCAACTATTAACTCAGGGCATTAGACAGATGGAGGGAACCTTGTAGCTTAAGCTATCCCAGTCTTGACCAATCCCCTTTCCAATAGTTGGGGCGAGGCAATACATTCTCTTTTTGAAATCCTCTAAGTCAATATGGTCGAGGTTGGTATCCCCAAGTTCTCCCTAGTATGATGTAATCTTGGACTTCAAGAGGATGCCTTTGAAATCATACTTCATCTTCTTCACCCTTGAAATTTCCTCCTTTTCAGTCGTTGATGCTATCTTTCCTTTCCTTGTCTTAGCCTTGCTTGATTTTGCTTATTGGCCTCCTACAATGATTTAGCTAAGCGCTTACAACTATGATTTAGATATTGGACATCTAATCTAAATAGCTATCTCAATCATCATGAAGGTGCAATTTAACTTGTCAACCTAGAGACATAGAGTTGAAATGGGTCAGCACAGTATGTGCACTAGGAATCCATAGTAGCCATATTCATCCTACAGCTAAGAAAGACATACTGTTGAAAGTAAATTGCTTGGAAAGAAGTAATATAAGTGTTGAACATCAATCAACTACTATACTAAGTTGAAATGAATGACAAAAATAAAAATCTGAGCAAACAGACAGGAAACTACTTTGTCTGCTTTGGCTACAGGAACAATCACAAAATGGAATTCTAGTGGCTGCACAAACAAACAGTGCCAGATTATTAACTAATTGCTAAACAGAAAGTAATAACTAAACTAAAGGATAGAATGCTCACCAAGTGGGCCCCCTTGGATGAGTATCCCTTAAGAAAAATGTAAACTCAGATGCATGAACTTATAACTTCATTTTATTCATTGGAAAGCATAAGTACAACATATATGTATTACTGAAAAACTAAGAATGTGAGTACATCATCTGATTAATCAACCTTTTGAGAAGGAGCATTCCAGTCTTATTTATAGGAAGAAAAACTACTAACTACCTAGCAAGGTGGTCAACTCCTACATATTAGGAGGATGCCAGCTTAGGGAAAGCATAAAAAGAGGAGGTTATGTATGTGGGGAATCTGGTCAAGCATGTTTTCCTTAATGCAAATCTAGTAAAACAGTAACTCCTATATTCACTCAACAAACTATAAGACCATTTACAAGGCAGTTATAATTCTTTGATTTAAACTAGCAATCTCCCTCCATTGAGAGTCTTCCCTACATTGACCTTTGAATGGTCACCTTGTTGACCTTTATGGCAAACGACCAGTTAGCAAAATCTTCCTCAATTTTGTAGGCTCTAATTATATTTGCATAACAATATTAGTAGGCACAAAAATTGCATATCTGTAACTATCTTAAAGTAGCATTCATTAATCCACATGTAAAATTAACATAGATAGTTCATATAGCATGTCAATGTCATTTAAAGGTTACAAAAATAAACTTATGCCCAATGTCTATGATTTTAAGGAAATATCATAAAAAAGCCAACATCCAAGTATCAAATTCTATGACAGCAATATAAAATGGATAATAAACTCTATCAAAATTGAACCATAAACTGAACTCATCACTCCCCCCAACCCAAGGCTTTGTTGGTCCTCCAGCAGAGGAAGGGTTGTTCTCTTGGTTAGTCAAGGCCCTAAAATTTGCAAATGTCAGCTATCCTACATCATTTCTTGAAGTGTGTGAATTAGGGTCCCAATAGAACCCTTGCTTGTTGTCCAACCTGTTCCATCTTTGCCTCTCTACAACTATATCATACTGGTAATACCTGAAATTTGGCACAAACCATAATAGGATAGGTGGCTGAAAAGTTAATGGAAGCCAAAATTGTCCCTTTGACCTTCCAATCTATATATATCTATCAACTTTTTTGCATGCTACAACATAGTTCTGCAGAGAGTGAGGCTCAGCTTGTTTTAACTCATCAGTCAGACTATTCCACCTCTGTGCCAGATATCCCTTTACAGATTCCCTTGCGGTTTTTGCTATCTTCTCATATTCTTTGTAAATTGCTTCTCTCTCAGGTAGGATCCTACTGCTATAGCTTGGTCGGTATAGGAATTTGTGCCATTCCCTTAAAATGTCTCTTGGGTTTCTAGATTCAGCCCTGATGGGCAGGAGAGTGTTGGATTCTATTTGCCTATAAGTCTTGAACTGTTGTCCCCAACTAATTTCATTCTATATCCAGGACATAAATTCCCTTAATTGGAGATCCCCAACATACAACAATGGATTCCAATCATGATCTTTGGAAACAACATAATTATGAAAATAGAATTCACACAACAAATTTTTCATCTCAAGGGGAGCAATTTGATAAGCCTGGAAAAATTCAAGAGGAGTCTCAATGGAAGGATTCAAACCTAAAACAATCCTTGCTAGTTTAAAAGAAAGATTCTTCTCCTTCAAATACAAATCATAGACCCTTGGAGGAGTCCTACATTCTAATATCTGAGGTAGTAAGGCTGCTATATTGTCCACCTTTTCCTTTAAAGCAACAATTTTTGCATTCTTATTTTCAATCTCTTAATCTCTCTTTTGAATTTCCTTCTTCAATCTCCATTTCTCGTATTTCCATTCCTCTGCCCTCCTTTGCATCTCATTCCATAAGTTCATTGCTACCATGTGCATTGAAAAATCAAAGGGCTTATGTATTCCTACCAAAACAATTCCCGACACTGATGCTTGCTCTTCATATGGCCCCAACTACAGAGATTCTAATTATTTAGCCAATTCTGGCTACAAAGGTAATTGTTCTCCCAGTTCTGGCTGCAAGGGCTCTTTCTCTTGCTGCAGGAACTCTTTCTCTTGCTGCGGGAGCTCCTGATTCTTCTCATACTCTTGACTTTCAACTTGTTCTGCGATGGCAACAAGCTCTTCCAACCTTATATTTGTCGCTTCCTCAAATATGTCCTTTTCCTCAACGTTCACTTGCCCCATTGGGGTTTTTGTGTCCTCCTGTGATGCTTCTCTAGTCATAGAACTTTCCTACAGAGACATACCAGTGGCTGGTCCAGCTGGTCTTGTTTTTCTAGGAGGGCTCGCATGTTTCTCTTTGGCTACAGGAAGAATAGTTTCAGCCTTTTATTTGTTAGAGCTTGGCACTTTCTTTTCTGCTGTTTGCTTTTTATCTTTTCCCCTCCTCATTTCTGCCTCTTTCTTTTGTGCCCTAGTTTGAATTAGGATGCCAAGAGGGACATCATCATCAAAATCTTAAGAGGAACTTTCTTTTTTTGAATGTTTTGCCTCAAAAGAACTAATCTTTATGGTTTGTTCAGCTGCAGGAGGGTTTACACTAGGGCCTGCACCAAAAGTTGAGGTTCCAGGAGTGGCTTAAAAAAAACTCACTCTCCTTCTAGTCCTATGAGGTGGAGGAAAAACCCTAGCTCGCAAATGCTCTGGTCTAATTTGATCAATGTTTAAGAATTCTTCCCAAGTCATATCAGACACATCATGTAGAGACTTCTCTACTAATAATTTGATCAGAAAATGGTGGGAAACGAAATTATCCCTACCTTTTTGGGTCTCGGCCGCCATGATTGAAAGAAGGTGATATAACACATTTGGCATGTTCATTCTTCTCCCATGCCTCATATGATTCAAGAGTTTGAAGTGCACAAAATGTAGATTTGACTACTGACCTTCACAGGTAATGTAGTTCACAACATAAATAGCTACTTTCTTCCACAGCTCAGGTAGAGAGGTTCTATTTGCAACTTGCTTGTCCACACTTAATGGAGGATCACCAGGTTTTGTAAATTCATCCCTACCTGACCTATCATCTTTGGTAGCAGGGTAATGTTCACCGTCGGCAGGCAACCTTGTAACTTCTACAATCCTCTCTTCAGTAGCTATGACCTCCAACCCTTTTATCATGGTCTTTCCTTCAGAAAATGTATAGGAAAATTCCAACGCAACATTTTCATTAAAACCATTAAGCTTCATGAAATAATCTTACCATCTGCAATTTTTAAACTCGGCCTAGCAAGGTGCATCTTGCAGTAATACATCATGAACCGTGGGTTCATTTCTAATTAACCCACCTCCCATTGTTTTAGCTATTTGCAATTAAATAAGCACTCTGCAAAGTTTCCCTTCCTGCAATCTTAATCTGAAAGCCCAATTTTCTCCTTCTTGCAACGTTGTCAAATTCCCAACACCAATGTCTTCTAAATTTTACTTTTTTGGCGACTTAGGATTATGACACGAGAAATAAAGATAGTAAAGAGCAATAAATGAAGAATACAATAAAAAAAAATGGTGGCAGTGTGGTGTCATGTCACACATGTGAGCATTCATCTCACTCAGGATTCAGATTAGCTCAATTTAAATTTGCTGACATGGACCAACATAGATTGACACGTGGACATGGTATTCACACTTCCCCCAACCTAAATTTGAGCATGTTTCCTCACATGCAAGGTAGTAATGATGATTTGACAGGGGTAGAAAATAATTACATGTTATGGAGAATGTCTATATTAATGTACAATAATTAAATGAATGTACTAAAAGATAATTAAGATATAACAAATTGATGCGCACGTACCTAAATTTTTGGAAGATTTGTTGCAAAGATTATGGAGAAATTATAAGTCACCTTTTAAGAAGTCAGTTGAGCAATTAATGAAAGTGGAGGTGGAATGAAGTGAATTTATGGCGGCATGATGGAAGAGAGAGAAAGGTGGAGATGGATGGGTCGATGAGTGAATGAATGAAAAAGTGGACTCCCACAAAAGTGGAAGTCTTTATTGTGATAAGTTATGTACCTTAGTTAGCCAAAATAAGGGACACTAGGTCCACTTCCTTCAGCTATAGGAAGTTTGGGTGTTGCATGTTGAGTGAATTGTTGCAGGAATTCCTCCTTCGAAGTTGGCTTGTGATACAACCTGAGGTGATGATCATTGACAAGCAACTCAAATCTGACAGGGTCAATGGTAGTTAGTTGAACAACACCATTGGGGAAGACTTCAACAACCTCATATGGTCCTAGCCACCTTGTTTGCAATTTTCCTACATTATCCTGATACCTTGGGTCGTAAAGCAGTGCCCAGTCACTTGGCTGGAATTTCTTATCCTTTATGAATTTGTCATGCCACTTTATTCTCTAATTCTGCACTACCTCTATGTGATGCAAGGTTGTCTTCCTCATTTCATCCAAAACATTCAGTTGCATGACTTTGTCCCTTTGTGCCTGAGAGATATCCATCCCTAAGTCTAGTGTAGTCTGAAGAGTCTTATGCTCAAATTCAATGGGCATCACAGTTGTCTTTCCATACAACAACTCAAAAGGAGTCAAGCCTGTGGTTGTTTTCCAGGTGGTCCGATAGGCCCAAACAACTTCTGGTAGCCTATTTTCCCAATCCTTCCTATGGATAGCCACTATTTTGGTCATAATGGCTTCAATTTCCTTGTTAGTCACCTCAACTTGGCCATTGGCCTAAGGGTGATAAGGAGTAGAATTCTTGTGCCTTATGTTGCATTCATTGACCAGTGTTGTAACAAGGGTTGAGGTGAATTGAGCCCCTTGATTATTAAATATATCTCTTGGAAACCCATACCATGTGAAAATTTCCTCATAAAGAAATTTTGCAACCTTATTATCTCTTGCATGCTTCATGGCCTTAACTTCTACCCACTTGGTTACATAATAAGTGCATACTAAGATATAGGATTTACCATTTGATGGAGGGTCAATGGGTCTTACAAAATCCAATCCCCACTTATCAAATGGAGTGATCACTACCTAGGGGTAAAGGCTCATCTCATCATATTTGGTTGGTCGGCCCATCCTCTAACATATATCACAGTTCCTTGTATATTTCCCTGCATCCTTGTGGAGTGTGGGCTAGTAATATCCTATGCTCAAAATCTTCATTGTTGTCCTCTTGGCTGCAAAATGCCCTCCATAGGGTTCATTGTGACACACATGTAAAATATCATATGTCTCATCTTCCCTCACACATATCCTCATGACATGGTCTGCTCCAATGTAGAACAACATCCAACAATCCATGAAAAAGGAAAAGATTTTTCAATGAGCACCCTACTCTTTTTTGGAGAGAAATGAGGAGGAACTCTCCCTATGACCAGATAATTAGCTATGTCAGCATACTAGGGTGTTTGCACACTAATGGAAAATAAGTGTTCATCAAGGAAAGAGTCATCAATGACTTGATTGTTCTCTGATGTAGTCAGCCTTGAAAGAAAGTCTGCAACAACATTGGCCTTCCCTGGTTTATCCACAATTGTTATGTCAAACTCCTGCATCAACAATAACCATCTTGCTAGCCTACTTGAGATCAGGGGTTTATTCATGAGGTACCTAATGGATGCATGATCTATGTGCACAAAGATCTAATAGCCTATTATGTAGTGCCTAAATTTGTTAAGGGAATAAATTATTGCCAACATTTCCTTTTTTGTCACTATATAGTTGAATTCAGCTCCTTGCAAATTTTTGCTGACAAAATAAATAGCATTCTCAATAGCTCCTTCTTCTTTTCCTAAGACTGCTCCTATAGCATAGTCTGATGCATCTGTATGAATGTGGGAAGGAAGCTCTCAAATGGGAAATTTCAGTACAAGAGCATGAGTTAAAGCTACTTTCAAGTCAGAGAATGCCTTGTCACAGTCTTCTGTCCATTGGAATTCAACATCTTTAGTTAGGAAAGTCTACAATGGTGCTTCCATTTTGCTAAATTCTTTGATGAAATTCCTATAATAACTTGCATGTCCCAAGAAACTCCTAAAATATTTTTGTTTTCCAGGTATAGGCAGGTTAGTGATCACCTCAATCTTGGCAGGATCTACTTGAATTCCTTTGTAAAAGATGTAGTGGCCAAGGACTACACCTTCCTGCATCATCATGAAGCACTTTTCAATGTTTAAAGATAGATTGTGGTCTTCACATCTCTATAGAAATCTCTTGAGATTTTCCAATGCTTCATTAAAATCAACACCATAGGTAGTAAAATCATCCATATAAATCTTCATGCAATCATGTGAGATATCTAAAAATATGCTAATGACTACCCTCTGAAAAGTTGTAGGTGCATTGCATAAGCCAAATCGAATTACTGAGTAGGCATAGGTCCCCCATGGATAGGTAAAGGTGGTCTTATCTTGGTTCTCAGGTGCAATTTGGATCTGGTTATACCCACTGAATCCATCTAGAAAAGAAAAGTATTGCTTTCCTGCAAGTGAATCCAAAACTTGATCTATGAAAGGTAGGGGAAAATGGTCATTTTTTGTGGCAGAATTGAGTTCCCTGTAATCAACACAAACTTGCCACTTCCCTCCATTTTTGGCCACAATCACCAATGGAGACACCCACTGGCTATCTGAAATGGGGTAGATAAATCCTGCATCTAGCAATTTTTGTAGTTCCCCTTTTACAATTTCTCTTAATGCAGAGTTAATTCTTCTTTGTGGCTGCCTCACTAGTGTACAATCATCTCTTATGTATATCCTATGAGTGCAAAGCTCAAGTTCCAATCCCTTCATATCATGATAGTCCCATGCAAATGCATGTTGGTGGGTCCTCAGTAAGTTTGTCAATGACAACTATTGTTCTTCACTCAATTTGTTGTTAATATTTAGATATTTTCCTTCTGAAACTTGCACTTGTGTAGTTAAATCTATCATAGTTGCTTCACCAATGCTTAGTACCTTGAGTTCATGTGGCAACAATGTATGAGACATACCTGTTGTTGTAGGAAGTTCAGCTGCAGGAAGAGTGGGTAGAAGCGTCTTCACTGGACCAACAAAACTAGATGCATGAGAGGATGATGCTTCCTCTACTTCACAATGGTTCTAAATTATGTTAGACAATACTTCATCTTCCTCTTGAAGCTACATGGAAGAACTTCTACCTAGCATCATAAGTTGTGCCACAAAATTAACTTCTTTGGCCTCTTCACCAACATGTGGCTATATGGGGTTATCCATATCATGGGATGGTTGAGCAGGAGGGTAAAGAACAAGATTTTTGGTGCTCTTTCCATTAGAAATGGTCATGTATTTTGTCTAACATCCAATATAGGCATCTGTTTTTGTTAACCATGGCCTTCCTAGAATAATGGGGTACCCGCCTAGTGTAGCTTTAGGAGAAAGGATCATGAAATCTATTGGGTACTCCTAAGAGTCTAGAGTTACCACAAGGTCCTCTACTATACCATCAGGTTTAATAGTGGAACTATTAGCAAGCAGCAGGATAGTAGGAGTAAGTCTCATGCTTGCAATATTTAGTTGGTACGGGATATCCTTGGTCATTACATTTATTGTTGCTCCCAAATCAATCAGACAATTCTTTATTTGGATCCCATTTATAACAACTCCTACCACAGGACTCCCTGGGTCATTGTATTTGGGAACAATCACTTTCCCAAGCATGATGTCAGCTAGCTATCCCACCACATGAACCATTGTGGGGTCTTTCTTCTTCCTGCCAAGCTTCTTAAGGCATGCTTCCTTAATTGCTTTGTTATATATGGGAACATCTTTTATGACCTGAAATAGAGGTATCTAGACACATATATGATTCAATTGATCTAAAATTTCAAAGGTTGTTTCCTCCTCTTCTTTTTGTTTAGAAATTTTTAACCTCTGAGGAAATGGTGGTTTTGGTTCAGTTTGCTTGACTGGGACTGGTTCAGGATTTTTAGGTACACTTGGCTGAATGGGGACATTCAGAGGCTCCTCTTCTTCGATAAGAAGCTCAGTGATGATGGGTGTGGAAGGAGCTGGAAAAGTAGTTCCTGAACACAAGTGGATGTCACTTACACTCACAGCATATGCAGGGAATTGATTTGGATCAGTAGAGTATACTAGCTGCTGCTATGGTTTATTATTTGGGTTAGGTGTGGGCTGAGCTGGTAGCTGAGTAGGTTTAGGTGTATTTTAACTTGAACTAGTAGGAAGAGGAATTATAGCAGGTTGTTGGGGCTAAGAAGGTGGTTGTATGTAACTGGTTGTCTAGTTTGGCCATTGTTGTCCTCCCCTCCCTTGAGATGTGTGTTGCCAATTTCTTGGAGGTGGCTACCAATTTCCTTGAAACTGTTGTCATTTCCCCTAAGGTTGTTGCCATTGGGGTGGATAGTTTTGGTGATTGGGCCAGACATTTGAAGGGTTATTCCAAGGTTGTGGTGGATATCCTCCATATTTGGATGGATATGGGGGTTTCCATTAGTTACCAGATGAATAAGAATTAAAATAAGGCCCAACAAAGGATAGCGGATTTGGTGGCATACCTTATCTTGGAGCCCATGGCCTCCTTTGTGCAATGTAGTATACTTGGTCATCTTGAACTTGGATTGGCTTGAACTTAGGTGGAATCTGCTTACTATCAATATTAGCTACCATCTTGCATCTGTAGTCCTTCTTTTGTCTGTAATGAGGGCAATATTTTGCCAACATTGTCTCTACCTCCTCTTGTTTCCTCTTGGCTTGAAGTTTATCCAGCTGAGTAGCCAAATTGTTTATGATTTCTTGTTTGAAGTCTGGCAGCAAGTGAGTAATCTTCATCATTGAAACTCCACTGGTAGATGGCTTACCCATAGAGGATTGGTAAGCTCTACCTTTCTTTGAAGCTGCCCTAGAATAGTTTTGACATATCTTCTTGATATCCTCCCAAGGAACTTGGGTGATGTCTCCTCCTCCCATCAGGTCCAAGGCATTAGTGCATCTGTCATTAATACCTCTTAGGAAAAGCAACTTTTGAGATTCTTCATTAAGGGTATGCTGTGGAGATTTCTGTAGGCAAAACAAAAATCTTGAAATATAGTCCTCTAGGCTCTCATCTTCCTTTTGCTGCATCCTAAAAATGCCATCTCCCCTCATGTCACTGCCCCTACAATATTCCTTGTACTTCTCAAGGAACTTTTTCGTCGTGTCCTCCCAAGTTTCCATAGTATTTTTGCCTAGGCTCATAAACCATCTTAATGCAGCCTCTTACAAGGTGGTAGGGAACAATTTGAGCCTACGGGAATCAGTGGTACAGTCATAAATCCTGCAGAGTATATCAAACTCAAACAAGAAAGTATCAAGATATTCTATGACAAGTCCATAGAACCTAGGAAGAAATGAAGCAGGGATATTTTTGAGGTTGTCAACTTCATTCTGATGAGCAATGGGGAAAGGAAAAGCTAGTTGGTTAGGTTTGTCTCTATTTTCATCACCCATGCATGCCTGATGGAGTTCCAAAGCAAAGGGATTCTCAATCTGATTTTGGTCTTAAGAGGAAATTTCATAACTGGTCAGATCAAGAAATGCATTAGCAAAGGGGTGTGGCTCTTCTTCTTCTTCTCTTGGTAGATTTTGATGCTCAACTAGCTAGAATGGATCAGGGTTATTAGGAAGGAATCTCCCATGAGCATCTCTCCTCCTTCCTCTATGCATACAGTACCAACTCAATATTAGCCAGCTCACACAAAGAATTGGCGAAAGAATAGTGGATCATTACTTTCATAAATGAGGGGTATACTAAGAGTAAACTTTCAAAAATACTACAGCAAGAAAAAGACTATCAATGACTCCAAAAGAACTCCCTAGTTTGACACCATCCCCAACAATGAAGCCAAAAATGTTGGCCTCCTACAATGATTTAACAACTAAGCCCTTACAACTGTGATTCAAAGATTGAGCATCTAATCTAAATAGTTATCTTAATCATCATGAAGGTGCATTTAACTTGTCAACCCAAGCACGTAGACTTGAAATGGGTCAGCATAGTATGTGCACCAGGAATCCATATTAGTCATATTCATCCTATAGCTAAGAAAGACATAATGTTGAAAGTAAATTGCTTGGAAAGAAGTAATATAAGTGTTGAATATCAATCAACAACTATACTAAGCTGAAATGCATGACAAAAATGAAAATTTGAGCAAATAGAAAGGAAAATACTTTGTCTACTTTGGCTACAGGAACAATCACAAAATGGAATTCTAGTGGCTACAGGAACAAACAGTGCCAGATTATAATTAATTGCTTAACAAAAAGTAATAACTAAACTAAAGGATGGAATGCTCACCAAGTGGGCCACCTTGGATGAGTATCCCTTAAGAAAAATGTAAACTCAGATGCACGAACTTATAGATGTAGGCAATGATGATTTCAGTTTATGGTTATAATCCTATCATCAATAATCAAGCCTAAGAAATCAAGCTTATAATCCTTAAATGCAATCTCAAAACAATCATCGGATTTTAGAGATATACAAGAAATGTGGAGATTTAACCTTTCCAATAAATTTGTAGGTTTCACCTTTCCAAGAAAATCACATATTTCACCAACTCAATAAATCCATGACAAAGAACCCATCAGGGATTTCAGAGTGACAAGAAATCCACGATGGAAGTGAGAAAGTCAGTAGTGTATCATTTTGGCTCATCATTCATGTGTTAAACTCTAACATTTCATATCCAAGAACACTTCCATGTCAAAAAAATCAAATCTTATAATTATAAAACATGACCCTTACAACTCCTTAGAGAATCCAGACATCAAGGAAATTAGTGATGAAAAAACTTAGGGAATTCGTCTAGAGTAGAAATCTATGACAAACAAAGTTGTCAAGGATTTTGGGGAGACCTAAATTTAGCAACAGTGAGGGGGTATTGATATTTTTGGTCGGTCATGAAATCAACGGTAAGATAGTTTATCAGAGATTTCAAGGGCACGCGGATTTTGCGATCAACATATTCATTGGGAAATCCAAGATTATGTGAAATATGCAACTAGGAGAAACACCAAGTAATTCCATCTCTCACAAAATTCGTGATGATCTGACTTATCAAGAAATCCATGACCTCGCTAAATTCGTGACAAGACATACCCTCAAATATTTCACCACAAGCCAGAATCCGCGATCGGGAGAACATCAAACAATTCTTGGCCACGTGAAATCTGTGGGATAGAGATAGCCGACAAACCTTTCCACATAGGAATTTTGTGATAAATGATGACCCAGGGATTTCACAAGGTCAAGAAATCTCCATACCTAAGCCAAATTTAACTTGAGGAACTCTAAGTGGTGATCCCTAAAATCTTAAACCTTTAGAACTTGATGTAAACCCAACTCACTTTCCAATTTGAATAGTCTTCGCAAGCTCAAAAAAGTGACATCATCAAAATTTGAAGGACCCATCCCTTAAGGGGAAATGGGAGCAATCTAAAGTGAAATCGAAAGAGAGGGTCACCATTCTGATGGGGAATGTGTACAAAATGCACAATAAATGGAAACTTTACTGGGGAATCATTCTTGAACTTTTCAAGGATAAGAATCCATCCATAACCTATAATCTTTGGTTAATACTTAGATCAAAGCTCCCTAGGATAACCCTTACTCAAGAGGAAGATGAAATCATTATTTGAATCCATTCACATCACATCTCAGATCATAGAGTGTGTGTTGCGTGAATTCATTCCCTTCCCTAGAAAACTTGAGGTAAACAATCGCTAAACCAAGACAGGCTTCATAGATAGTCCAACTCCAAAAGTAACTTGGATATTGCCTCGTTGTCAGTCAAGCATCTATAGCCCTAACAAGGTTATCTCTATAGCCCCCCACAAACATTTCTCTATTGGTAGTTAGGCATCCATATCCCCGATAGAGTTGTTCGCACACCCATACAACTGCTTATTTAGATAGTTCCTTGGTTTTCATTTTCAACAATTCTCTTTTGCAGATTGATAAGCACCGAAGCTTATTCTGTGTTTGGAATATATAGTGGTCACTGAAGCGGATTTTAGATTTTTTGCCTATCAAAGCATCATGATATTCACCACAAAGCTCCCAAGGAATATTAAAATGTGAAGATTATTAGGACTGAGGCAAGTGTAAAAGGATTCAAATAACGGTTCCTCTTTGAATCAAGAAAGAAACCAATCAAGGGGACATGATCACCAAGACTAATAGACATTTTGGGATAACTTATGAATGATTAAAAAATAAATAGATATGAACATTTAGCAGAATATTTCTTTGACTGTGCACATCATGTGCCACCTCAAATAGAAGAAGGAAAATCCACCTACTTCTGAAGCAAAACACCGAAGTGAAAGCAAATCATAAGTAAACTAACCTAAAGCAACCTAACCTACCATAAACCACCTAAACTAACTATATATAGGGATGATTTATAACAACTCAAGCAAGGAAATAGTGCTTTAGAAATTACCCATTAATGGGAAACGAGACATGTTCTCCCACAAGAGTTTTCAAATGATAAGCATTATCTTCCAAAATTTCAGAGATCTGAAAGGGGCCAAGCCAAATCTTGTCAATTTTACCATGTTCCCCCTTTCGTTTGTGGGATTTATCCCAATATAAGACTAGCTCAGAAACCCTAAAGGCCTTAACTTTTGCATGTTGATCAAACCATTGTTTCACAATACCCTAGTGCTTGGAGAATTTCTTAACGGCTTCATCTCCCTTTTCCTCTAAATGGAGAAGCTCGCCAAGATGGGCTTCAAGCCTTTCTCCCCCATCATAATACTCATTAATGAATTGCAATGTAGGGATCTTTAAGTGGATGGGAAAGACGGGCTCCTATTCATAGACGAGATGGTAAGGGGAGGTACTTAAGGTAGCCTTCTGGTGGGTATGATCTTCCCATAGAGAAAATCATAATTGAGTATGCCAATCTTTAGGGTTCTTGTATAGCATTTTATGAATAGAAGCTAACAGGTTCTTGTTTGTTGACTCAGCTAGCCCATTCCCTTATGGATAATAGTTAGAGGAAAATTTTAGTGTGATACCATAATAAAAAGCCCATCCTGATAATTTAAGAGAAGCGAGCGCTGGACCATTATCACACACCAATGCAAATGGACATCTGAAACAAGTAACAATGTAATCTTCAAGAAATTTAATAACAACATCACTTGTGCATTGCTTACATGGAATTGCTTTTGTCCACCTAGTGCAGTAATCAGTAGTAGTTAGAATATACCTATGGCCCGCAAAAGATGGTGGAGTGATCATACCAATAAAATCAAGTCCCCACTGTGTGAAGGGATGCACCTCAAATATAGGCTATAACGAAACAAGAGCATGCTTATCTCAAACTATAGTAGTCTGGCAAGTGTGGCAGGTCTGAACGTGTGCATATGTGTCTTTAAATAATGTAGGTCAGTAGTAACCTGCTCTTAAAATCTAATTCATTGTAGAAGGGCCAAAACCATGACTAGTCTCGAACCTATCATGAAACTCCTTCAACATTGTTATTGCTTATTCTTTTCTTGAGCAACAAAGATAAACTCCTTCATGATTCTTTTTATACAGGATTGCACCTTTTATCGTGTAGTTTCCACTCTTCAAATGTAGGGCATGTCGCTATATCGTATTCAAGCGTGGTAGGAAACTTTGATTGAGTAAGTAGTAGACAATGTTATCATACCACCCATCCAACAATACATCTTTTATATTATATTGTTGGGTCGTCAACTCGGGGTGTACTTCAGCCATAGTCCGTTTCAACACTTGTCCTCTGACCAACTTCATAGGTTGAATATCCATATTATACTCTTGCAACATCGTTACCCATTTTTCCCATCATTCACCCAACTCATTATGCATTAAAAAAATCTTAACAGTTGGGATCAAAACAATTGTAAACACCGTATTCCTTAGGATGTAATGCCTAAACTTTTTGACAACAAAAACTAATGCATAAGCTCATTTTTTATGCTTGGATATTGCAACTCAGCATCCTTTAGTGGAGCACTCATGAAAGCGATGGGATGCTCACCTCCTTGCTCTTTCTTTTGTGTTAGCATGCTTGCACATTAGTGTTTTGAGGCAAAGGAATATATGTAGAGCGACTTTGTATAATCAAAACTAACTAAAACTAGAGCCTCCACAATCACCTATTTTATCTCTTCAAAATCCTGCTTCACTTTTGGTGTCCATTCCACTTTGGCATCTTGTTTCAACATTGCATTTAGTCTTCATGATCTCAGCAAAATCAGTTATAAACTTCCTTACGAAATTGATTTTACCAAAGAAGGACTTCATTTCTTTCTTGCTTGTAGGCAACTCAATCTTTAATATGGCTTGAATGCGCTCAAGATCGATTGATATCCCTTTCTCTGAAATTACATGACCAAGCAACTTGCCTTTAGTTACTCTAAAGATGCACTTCTTTGGATTGAGTGAAATACCAAACTCTCAAAACCTTTGGAGTACCTTATGTAGATTTGAGATATGATCACCTCTCTTCTTAGAAAATACCATAAAATCATCCATATAGATGATAATACATTTACCAATCATATCCTTAAATGCAATATCCATCGCACATTGAAATGTTTCCCCAACATTGATCATACTAAAAGGCATATGCTTGTAGGCAAAGGTTCCCCATTTTATAATAAATAGTGTTTTATGACTATCCTCGTACTAGACCATAACTTGATTGTATCTTGAATACCCATCAAGGAAGGACATCATCTGAGAACCATTTACAATCTATGGAACCTCATCCAATGAGGGACTAGGTAATTATCTTTTTTTGATGCATAGTTTAGATTACAGAAATCCACACACAAATAGATTTCTCCATTTTTCTTGTAGACAAGTACCAAATTTGCAACCCAAGTAGAGTGCCTTACTCTAAATATAATGCGAGCTAATAGTAATTTCTATACTTCCTTGTAGATAATAGGTTCAAGCAGTGCGTTAATGGGTCGTTGCCTTTATCTGAACGGTTTCACATCAACCTTGAGTGGAATCGTATGCATGATAATAGAAGTATTGTATGTCTTAAGATCCTCATAACTCCGTGAAATATCATCTTGATATATATGTAATGCATCAATTATTCCTTTCCTTTCAACTGGGGTACAAACCTTACCAATAAAGACATTCTTGACGTTCTCAGCAGTACCCATGTTGTATGTATCACACTGGCTATTAATAGAATCCTTACATGCTTGGTGGTTTTGATCTCTTATTTGATCAAAGTTGAATATCCTCTTTGATTACACCATTCCCCTTGGAATCATGTTGGTTTTTAAGTTAATGACTCCTTCTATGTCCAACTCCACTTCTTTGGGTTCTACTTCATCAATAATTTGAGAGGCAAAAACATTAGAGCTAGTAATAAAATCCAATATATGCTTATCATCCTCAAAGACCTGAAAGTTGATAACATTTTTTGGCATTGATGGGGTAGGGGTAAGCTCAACTATGAACTTTTTCAACCTAGATAATGAAAGAGGTTGCAAAGTGTTGGCCACCTGAGCTAACACATCAATAATCTATTTTTTTGGAATCAATTGGATATTGAAGGCATCAAATCCTTCTATCAGATTCCAAACTCTATGCCTATAGTTAGTCATCTTTCTATCATGGCATGAGTAAGGCTTTCTAACCTACTTTATTACTAACTCAGAGTCACCAAATACTTGTAATGCCTTGGCCTTCTTTCGTAATGCCATTAGTGAACCATGCACTAATGCTTCATATTCAGCTACATTGTTAGTGCACTAGAATTGTAGTCTATATGCCGCAAAGAAGGTTTTACCAATTGGACTAATGAATTCAAAACCAGTCCCAACTCCCTACTTTGACTTAAAACCATCAAAACACAAAGTCTAGAACTTGGTTGGGCGCACACCTTTTTTATTATTGGAGCATACCTCAACCTTTGGCATGGGATTTGGCTCAAGATTACTCTATTGTTATATTACCTGTTTTTTCTAAATTTTTTGGTCTTATGTCTTAACATCAGCTGGGTTGATTTATTTTTTTATCTCCTCTATTGCAGTTTGACAGAGATGGAATTCAAATTCAGAATGAGAAGCATTGTGTATATTGCACCAATAGGGTAGTAGTAGATCCTTGAAGTCTACACTACTCCCAAGGCTAACATGATCTTGTACACACTGCCTCATGAATTCTTGAAAGCCTTCAAACAATCTAATGTCGCCATCAATCTGAGGATCTTCATCATCTGATTCAATGGTTACTTCGATACTATAGGGAATTTGAGTTAAATCTCTAGATACATCATGCATCATCAACACCTCTTCTTCCTCATCATCACCTTCTACCATAGCCACAAGAATGTAATTTCCCAAATTAGTCTTTGAAAAAAACACTTCATTTGTTTTATTATATTTGATGATCATGTGCTTCATTCTTGGTTCTCGCTCTATGCGGATCTGATTTGGCATACCCCTCCAAGAAAGCCACATGTGCAAATGGTCAGTAGAGATATAGCCATTGAGCGTCTACTCAAAATCAGATTGTCTTGGTTCAGTCTCTACTCAGAATCAGATTGTATGCATTAGGAATATCAACTACCTAGATGTCTATTATTTGTTGAACTGTTGGATCTTATGCCACTTGCATAAGGATTCTATTCAATTCCCCAACCACACTTACTTCTATCTTATCTATTGTGTCACCTTTCTTCGTGAAGCAGTGGGGGTAATTCCTAAGGCCTTACATACTGAAAAAGACATGATATTTGTGGAAGCTCCTAAATCTAAAAAACAATTGTGCAAATTTTTACCAAATAAATGAATTGTCAATAAGAAAGGAGGAGACTCACACTTTCCTTGAAATAGGCTTATCAGAGTGTCTGCTTGGGAGACTTGAGCCTTTTCTTTCTCCTTATCCTTACCTTTATCTTTGGCTTGCTCCTTACTTTTATCTTTATCTACAACTTGTTTGAGTACTGGCTCATTTTTAGTCATGCTAGATGGAACTTTCCTTATTGTTGTATCTTGCAAAGATTTTGGTTGTGTAGTCCCATTTAGTGATTGGAAAAAGGTATTTCTAATTGTTAGTACTCTTAATAATTTAAAGGCTGAGAGATCGAATTTTACCTTCATTAATGCTTCTACCACATACTCTCCCATTTGATCACTTTCAACCTCAGATTGACCACCTTTAGTGAAATACTTAGTTGGTACCTTGGGAAAGGAAGGATTGTTGCTTGTGTTCAGATTTGGAGGTATATTGAAGTTGTTTGGTGGTGTAGAAGTAGTGAATGGGGCACCTACTTGCCTATTTCACAGGTTGTAAGGTGTTGTATGTTGATGGAACATCTGAAATTCATCTTCCATTTGACCTTCCTTATCTTTTGGACCATTGGAATCCACATCAAACAATGAGAAAGAGTCTCCTCATTACACACATCTTCTATTTTGTCATCATTTTTTGTAAGCTCTTCCTCGGGTTCATTATCTTTAGCCTCAGGAAATGGGGCTTGATTCACCACCATTACTAAATCATAGGGATCTAATGGCACTATCTCATGTCCAATTGAGTTTTCATTTCTTGCAGCATTTTGCACCTCCATTTAAAATATGGTGGCAGTAGTTTGAAATTTTGGACAATCAAGTTCAGAATGCTTGTTAGTGCTATGGATCCTACACCACCCAAATAATGCAGCTTCAACTAAATACACCCCTCTAGATGAATTTTTAGAATTATTAGGTGGATCAAGTGGGCTAGGAACTCCTCCATTGTTAGGCTTAGTATTCCATGTCATATTCTACCTTGGACCTTACTTCTATTCAAAATTCTATCCTAAGCTTTGGCCTAAATCATGATTGTAATTGGCTCGAAGATTCTTTTGGGAAGCTTACAACTGATTATTTTGATTCCCAAGGTAAGTTACCTTAGTAGATAGCTTCTTGAATTGCTCAGCCAATTCATCAATTTGATCCTTCATAGTCAGAGCTTGAGCTGGAATAGAATTTTTAAGATATACAGGTGCTACTGAAGAATTCTACAAATAAGAAGGTACTTCAAAATTTTGCAAGTAAGATGGTATGTTGGAATTATGCGAATAGGCTAGTGGATTGGAATTCTGCAAATAAGTAGGATTGTAGAATGAACTTGATTTAATGGAGGGCCTGGGTGAGGCATTACTGGCCATTGAGGAACTTGATTCATTATAGGGGTATGATTAGCTAGAGCCTGATACAATCCCTGAATTTGTCCAGGGTTTGCAACTAGACCTAATAAAGGAAGAGGACCTATTAGATGTTGTCCTAAATCATCACTTGCCTTGACTACTACAACATATGCGTCTACTAGGTTCTGTGGAGGTTGATGCATCCTTTTTACAAGAGCTACAATAAGATTATCCAGAGCAGCATAATAAACTACCATGGTTGATGCATCATTTACGACATATGGGGATCACAACCTAATATATGCCCTGTGGAACCTATCATTGAATGAGTTTATAGGTTCACTAACCTCCCTTTTTATTGACACAAACTATTTATACAGCTCTGTAGGATCAATTAGAACCTTAAATTTATGCAGGAAAGTAGTTTTAATCCCCTCCTAATTTGTTAAATTGAACCAGTAGGCAAATGAATATACCAATAAAATGCTTCCTCACCTAGAGAATAAGGAAAAAGCCTACAAGCCACATCTTCATGCATGATCACTCAGTCTTTGAGGGCCACTTCAAAAATTTTCACATGCTCTTTTGTAGTCCTATTGGGATCATTGCTATAAAAATTGGAACACAAATTCTCTAGGTTTTAGGCATGTCATGATAGTTGTTGAAGGCTAGGGATGGTGGGTTGTTAGCTAACTAGGCCATTGGTGGAGGTGGGGTCGGTAATGGATGAGGTATAATAACCATATTGTGATCTAAAGATGAAGATGAAGAAGTGGATGATGTGGAACTAGAAGATGGGGAAGGTGGAGTTGGAGGTCGAGTGGGTATGACAGGTGGTGCTAAGGATAAAATTTCCCCTTTCCTGACTCTCTTAGCCCGTGTAGGGTCTTTGTCTCCTAAAACTCTCCTTTATCATGTGTAGATCTAAGTACTCTATATAATCTTTGAGGAGAGAATGACCCTATATGCTCCAACTTTGTTCAAGCAACCCTCCTAGCACCAATTCTGTTGATGAATATTTTAGCACTGCACAACACAGATAAAACACAAGTGTTCTATCTCTCTTGAAATATGAATTTCTTTAGAAAAACTATAGAAAATAACCCAAAAGTTTATAAGGTTAGATCTTGACAATGCAAAAAACAACTCAATGGTAATGTGTTATGTTGGTAATCACAAAGGATATTTATGGTAAAACAAAGTTGGAAGCTATAAGGTTCAAAATGAGGATTTTGTAAAATCTAAAGACAAAAAAAAACCTAACCAAACTTCCCAAATCTGAAGTCTAGAAGTATTATTATAATCAAATGCAACAATTTTAGTGATGCTTTTATCCTAAAACTAACATAAATTGAAAGAAATATCAAAATATTCAAGGGTTTAGAGAGAATCTAAAACCTAAGTGCAATCATGCAAATAACTATGTATTCAAGGTGGAAAAATCCCCAATAAACCAATATCTGCTTAACCAAGATGAAATTTTCAGTATTACAGAAATGGTGCAATCTTCAAAGGAATATCAAAAGATTTTCATACTGCAAAAAATTTAAACATACACCCATATTTTGGCATAATATGAATAAGCATTCATAGTTACTATTACATAAAATATGGCTCAGGTTAACTATGCAAAGTGACTTACAATCAGGAAATCACAAATAGTATGAGCAACAGATCATCTAACACCTCCAATACTTTGTCATACACATGAAAGAACTAAAATTAAATAATTGGAAATAACTTGGAAACACTGGAACCATGCAATGAAATGAAACCACAAGGAATAAAACACCAAATCAATGTCTTCTCCTTATATTTGCTTCATAGAGTCTACAACAATTATAAATTCAACTTTACAAATGAGGAGAGACCTCATATTTATAGAGTTTATCAATAAACTAGGGTTTTAAATCAATGATTGAGATTGCATCACACTTGGGCACCCTAATTAGGTTAACAACATGTGATATCAATTCCCAGTTAAATTTAAACATTGAAATATCAAATTCCCTTTTTACATTAAAACCCCATTTTAATTTATAAATAAAGTGTCTCTAGCACTGATTTCAAGGTTGCCTAAGTTGTCCTTTCGTGCTTGAAGAAGATTGGCATGAAATTTTATGTAGATTTGTCTTTATTCCCCCTCTTTATCCATTTGTTGCTTTCTGGAAAATTCCTGGAACTTATGCAAAATATTATTTATATCCCCTTGACTGGGAGTTGGAATAAATTCTATTCTCAAAGTGATTGACTCCAACTCAGCCTCTTATTTCTTCAGCACTTTGTCCCATTCCAATTTTGATTCTTGATATTTATGCATCATACTAATATACATTATAGAATCCTTCAGATGATTTTTTGTGACATTCTTGTCTTCAACATGGGTAAAGTTTTCCTTCCACCACTTCTTCAACAAATAAATCTTCATATATTCCTTACTTAGGGACCTACCAGTCATAACTTCTAAAAATAACTCATCCTGCAAAAATATCCTCCAAGTCAGACTCCATCTTGGTAAATTATTCTAGTGCCCCATCCATAATTTATCTCTTAAATCTAAAATCCTCTAACCACTCCCTAGGCTTATCAACACCTTCAACTGTGAAGACCTTTTCTTCAATTAAAATTTCCTTTGGGACTTCAATGGTCATGTTTAATCTGACTGTGGATTTATCATCCACAACTCTACATTTTGCAGTAATCTTTTGCACCCTATCTTTACAAGTGAAGCACCTCTCGTACAATTGAATAATCTCTAAAGCAAGAGGTATCCCCTTTTCATACACACCTACCACCCAATTCTATGCAACCTGTGTAGATGATTTCATCTTCTCCAATTCACTTATTGCATCCTTAGAAAGAATGTTGGGCTGTGTGGAGGAACCAACTTCATTTTTGAGTGGCTTCACCAAGTGTTTGATATATTTGTATAGTTCATCTACTTGTTTTTTAAGCCTCTCATTAGCTTTCACTTCTTTTTCTAGCCTTTGTAGGACAACATCTATAGATCCCTCAAGGTCTTAAGCTTCCTATTTCTTCATGGAAGGCCCTAGATTAATAGTTTGTAAATTATATTCCTTTGGAGTAATATCCTCCTTATTTTTCTGAACTGTAGGGGTGACAATGTGCAACACCCTATTATTCAAACCATCTCTAACAATGTGGGAAATTACTTGAGCCTTCTTTTCTTTCGGCTTATTCAAACCAATAAAAAATTCATCCCAATTGGGAACTTCTTCAATTGTTGGTTTTGGCTTTAGGCTCTCCTTGAGATAGTCTGGATCTATGGACACCTAAACATTCATATCCAATTCTCAATCACTTTGTTTCTCTCAGAGGTTTTCCCCTTTATTCATCTTTGTATTTTGAGGTCATTCATCCTCTTTATTTACATCTTCCTCCTCCTACTATAATTGATTGTCATCTTGTTGTTGTTGTTGATTATCCTCTGCCAACTACTCTATATCTTGCACATTCACCTTTTTAGCTTCAATTTTTGAGTTGGGGTCTTTGGAAGCATCTTCAAATGTGGCATCTTTATTTTCAGCATCCTCCCCCTCCTCAAAAGGAAGATCTTCTTGTGGTGGCTCAGGTGGTATGTTCTCTACCTCTTCCTCTATAGCTTTTTCATCCTTAGAAGATCTTGCTTGAGTAGCCTTTTCAAGTTCAGCAACAACCTTTTCTATATTATCAATTTTTGGGAAAGGAATTCCCACCCTTGGAGAAGCTTTTCTTTGATATACTTGAGGGCTTTCTTTAGAGCTTTCAACATTAATTACCTCTTCCTAAGTGCCTCCCTCAGCTGTGTTTTGAGGCATATCCTCACCTTCCTGCTCTTTTTGCTACTTCTTGGGAGGTGTATCAGTAGAAGCACCCTTGCCTTTGCCCCTAGCCAACCTTCTCCTCTTTGGAGGTGATGTCTCTTTAGTAATGGTTTTGGTAGGCTTCCTTTTCTTTGGGATTGGTTGCCTTTGAGTCTCTTCTGATTTGAACTTAGTATTTTTCTTTCCTTTTGTTCTCTTGATAACTAAAGGTCTTTCTTCCTCAAACTCCTCTCCTTCGGCAACCTTTTCCTCTTCTTTATCTAAATCTTCTTCTGAGGAAGATTATGACGCAAGGTCACCCATTAAATCATATGTGAACTTCACCCTATCAGCTTCTAACTCCAATTTTGTGCTTTTCCCATTGCTTGGAGTATTTTATTACAGGGACAGTGACCTAGGTCAGGTATGTAATATGCTATGTCTATCCAATTTAAGGGAGGGGCTTATTTGATACATCCATGTAATTATTATGTTGGATTACATCCTCCTCATCCTCTACTTGGTTGGGGACTTCTATCATCCTGTACAACCTCATCATTTTGAGTGACAATCTAGAAAGCCGCCTTTTGAAAACTTCAAATTCATCCCAACAGTTGGCCCAGTAGTCCTCAATATTGGCCTTATGTCAGTAATTCCCTATAGTTTCCTTTTGTGTTGTTCCATGTGGATCAAAATTACTTCTGAATGTGTGTGTAGGTAGATGGAGATACTCTATCTCTGTATCTAAGTGTTGTGCACTTTGAAAGGAACGAAAAGCCTCCTAACCATTGATCTTCAGAGGGAATTCACCTCTAATCCCTATCTTATGTGGATTCTTTAATACTTTGTCAAATGTAGCCAACTACCTTGTGACCTCCAATAGCACCAACTTTCCTGTGGGGTATCGGGGTGGCATGTATGGTACAAGAGGACATCTCTATATTTTGATGTATGAAAGCTTAGGAAAATACAAGAACCAATACCCATAATTTATGACCAGTTCCATAGCCTCTACATATATTCTAATATGTAGAGATTTTTGCAAGGTCTTGGTGATGTACATTGTAAAGGAATCATTGAATCTCTAATAATGGGAGGTGCTTGATAGATGTAGTTGTGTGTAGGCCTCATAAACATTGACATCTCTAATTGTTCCTTTGCAGCTTAATCCTCTATACTTGAAGTGCCTAGCCAGCATATAGACTACATAAGAAGTCATTGTGAACTTCTTTGTATCTTGAACATCTCTTACTTTCCTATCCAAATTGTCACTGATCAGGCCAACCCAATGGGATTAGTGCCTTTTACAATCTCTGCTATCACATAAAACATCTAGTCTTCAAATAGAAATGCCTTCTCTAGTCCCATCACCCTATTAAGGAGAGTTATCATGTTAGTATATTCCACCTTGAAGTCACTCTTATGTAGAATCTTGGGAAAATTAAAGAAATATTGTCTAGGCTTATCAATCCACGAAACATTCATGATTTAAAGAGCCTTCTTAAAGTTTTCATTATATAACTTCTTCATTGTATCAATCTTGAACGTAACAGTCTTTTGTTGTGTGAGAATCCCAAAAGCCTCTGCCAAAGATTCTTTAGTGATATTGGCCAATATCATCCTTTTTTCTAAATCATAATGTTTGGGGCATTTAACTATTAACTCAGGGCATTGGATAGATGGAGGGAACCCTATAGCTTGAGCTAGCCTAGTCTTGACCAATCTCCTTGCCAACTCAGTTGAGGCAGGGCAATACATTCTCTTTTTGAAATCCACTAAGTCGATATGCCCAAGGTTGGTATCCCTAAATTCTTCCCAGTATGATGTTATCTTGAACTACGAGAGGATGCCTTTGAAATCATACTTCATCTTCTTCACCCTTGAAAGTTCCTCCTTTTCAAGCACTGATGCTTTCTTTCCTTTCCCTGTCTTAGCCTTACTTGATTCTGCCAGCATCTATTAGCCAAAACAACATAATCACTTGAAATTTTTAAAATATGGAGAATTAGATAAAGGGGTTAGCATACTTGTGACATTGAAATAGGCAACATACAAAATCATATCATCAATAATCAAGCCTAATAAATCATGCTTATAACCCTTAAATGTAATCTCAAAACAATCATCGGGTTTTAGAGCCATACAAGAAATTCAAAGATTTCACCTTTGCAAGAAATCCACGGATTTCACCAACTCAAGAAATCCACAATAAAGAACCCATTGAGGATTTCAGAGTGATAAGAAATCTGTGATGGAAGGCAGCAAGTTAGTAGTGTATCACTTTGGCTCATCATTCATGTGTGAAACTCTAACATTTCATATCCAATAACACTTCCATGTCAGAAAAATCAAATCTTACAAGCATAAAACATGACCCTTACAACTCCTTAGAGAATCCAAACATCCAAGAAATTAGTGATGAAAAAGATAAAGAAATTCATCCACAAGAGAAATTTGTAACAAATGAAGTTGTCAGGAATTTCAGAGAGATTTGAATTTAGCGACAGCAAGGGGGTATCGAGCTTCTCAACCAGTCGTGAAATCCGTGGTAAGATAGTTCATCATGGATTTCAGGGGCACACATATTTCACAACAGACATGTTCATCAAGAAATCCAAGATTATACAAAATCTGTGAGTAGGAGAAAGACCGGGTAATTTCATCCCTCATGAAATTTGTGATGATCCAGCTTATCAGGAAATCTGGGGCCTTGCAAAGTCAATGACAAGACATATCGTCGTAGATTTCACCACAAGCTAGAATTCGCAACCGGGGAACATCGGGCAATTCTTGGCCACATGAAATATGTGGGATAGAGGCAGTTGGGGAATTCGTCCACACATGAATTCTGCAATAAATGATGACTTAGGGATTTCACAAGGCCAAGAAATCCTCGAACCTGAGCCAAGTTTAACTTGAAGAACTCTAAGTGACAATCCCTAAAATCTTAAACCACTGGAAGTTGTTGTAAACCCAACTCACTTTCCACTTTGAATAGTATTCACAAGCTTGAAAAAGTGACATCATCAAAATTCGAAGGACCCATCCCTTAAGGGGAAAAGGGAGCAACATAAAGAAAAAAATGAAAGAGGGGGTCCCCATTCTGATGGGGCATGTATGCAAAATGCACAACAATAGGGACTTTAAGATAAATTTAGATTTATAATAATTGTAAAGTTAGAAAAATATTGCTTGAAAGTAAAATAAAGGAAAGATTGTTTCCCCCAAGAAGAAAAGGATAACACTATAGATAAGTCAAGCACAAGGAGTATCAAGATACGAGGTGTATGCTTTTGCTTTAAAATTGAATAAAATAAATAAGAAGTGAAGTGTTGTTGCTTTGGAAAAGAGGGAGGGGAAAAAATGGAAAACCTACTGATTTCGAGGAGCCAAGGGAGTGGTTGCAACTCAATCTCATTCATTGTAAAGGAGAAGAGCTAGAGAGAACTATATTACTATTGACAAGAGATAAGGCAACAATAAGATAAATTCCTAAATAACAATGGGGAGGCAAAGAAGAGTGTGCTCAACCCAAAAATCATGGAAGCTCAAATAAATTATTTTTATTATATAAAATTCCATCATGAATCTTAATAAAATGTAATGATAAAAATATAGTAGCAAATTTATAGAAGATGGAAAGGAATTTGAAGTGTGTAGTGAAAACACCAATGTTTGACCATTCACAACTCTTCCCAAATTTGTTGTAAAATTCTTGTAATAATTTTAAGGATGATAAAGAAAATGGGATGGAAGAAAAGAAGAATATGTGAGAGAGGAAGAAAAGGGATAAGTTGACATAAAATTAAAAGGTGAAATTGATGTAAAGTAATAAAAACTAAGATAATATTTATTAATGTGAACATCAAAATTTAGAAAGATCAATTTTGAAAAAGTAAAAAGTAAAATTCATGAAGGAATGGAATAGTTTAAGAAGTTTATTTCACCAAATGAAGGTAGAAATAGATCACCCTCTTCTAAATTTATGCTAATATGATATAAATAATTAATTAAAAAAGAATAGATATAAACCAACACTAATGAGAGCTAAGCCAAGTACAAGATAGATAATTAAAAAGTGTAGGGTCATAAACAACTTAGCTCCTCCAATGGGGTTGATGTGTTATGCTACAAGTCTAATTATTATTGCACTTTTAAAACTAGATTATGTATTCACACTTTAAATCTCTCAAATATGCATGTTGTTGAGTCCCACAAGTCACTTAGATAGAATTTCTATTACAATTTAGTCTTCTAAAAACTATGATCCTAGCCAAATTTTATGTGAATTCTTGCTAACAAATGTGTTCTTATTTGTGTCTATTATTTGTGCTAAATTTCTCTTTTCATCTTAGTGCCTATCAAGTGAAGGTAGTGTTTAGGAACTCCTTTAAGAGTTTTTTGCGCTATAGTCGAAGCAATTCACTTCATTTAGCCTTAGTGAAGCTCATTTCTATTTTTTTCTCTCTACAAGGAATGACAAGATAAGTGTATATTGAATGGACATTGTTTAATGCAAGGAGATTCCCCATCTCAAAACACTCCTTGAGTGCTCTTCATGCTATTAGATGCAGATGATGTTCTGAAATGTGAAACGACGAAGTTAGAGTTCCCTGGGAGATGTCTTAAGTAGGAAATCCTAAGTGCTCAATTTGAAATTTTTTTCTCAAGCCATGTGGAAAAAAACTTTTTGAAATGGAATAAACCCAAGGAATGTAAAATTAGGCATTGATTAAGGTGGTAAAAATCACACCAAGGACTATGTGTTCAAGACAATTGTAATAATAATTATATCTAAGGTAGGGAAACAAGTAGGATAACAATTGGATTTGAACCAATAGCAATATATTGGCTAAAATATAGATTTAAAGTTGGGATCTATCAACTTATGTGTTGTACTAGATCAAATTAGAAATTAGGATCGTATATTTATTGACAAGGCTAAAGTGAATACAAGACTAGAGGGAAATTTTTAAGAACACACCTTTTTACTCTATAATTATTAATGTATATATCTTAAATTTGTTTTTGTAATAGTGAAAATCATAGATCCATGCCTCTTTCCTTTATGTTTTGATCCCATAATGATTGGGTCATCCTTTATGCATTGACTAGTATGTACTTTAGAAAAGAGGGAGGGGCAACAATGGAAAACCTAGTGATTTCAATGAGCCAAGGGAGTGGTCGCAATTCAATCTCATGGATCTAAAAGAGAAGAGGTAGAGAGTTTTATTGCTATTGAAAAGAGATAAGACAACAATAAGAGAAATTCCTAAATAACAATGGGGAGGCCAAGAAGAGTGTTGTCAACCCAAAAATCATGGAAGCTCAATTATTGTTATTATGCAAATTTCTATCATGAATCTCAATAAAATGTAATGATAAACACATAGTAGTAAATTTGTGGAACATGGAAAGGAATTTGAAGTGTGTAGTGAAAACACTAATGTTTGACCATTCACAACTTTGCTCAAATTTGTTGTAAAACTCTTGTAATGAATCTTAAGGATGATAGAGAAAATGGGATGGAAGAAAAGGGAGAACTTGACATAAAAATAAAAGGTGAAATAGATATAAAGTAATAAAAACTAAGGTACTATTTATTGATATGAACATCAAAATTTAGAAAGATCAAATTTGAAAAAGTAAAAAGTAAATCCACAAAGGAATGAAATAGTTTAAGAAGTTGAGTTCACCAAATGAAGATAGAAATAGATCGCCCTCTTCTAAATTTAAGCTAATATAATATAAATAATTGATTAATAAAAAATAGATATAAACCAACAATAATGAGTCGAGCCAAGTACAAGATAGATAATTAAAAAGAGTAGGGTCATAAATAACTTAGCTCCTCTAATGGGGTTGATGTGTTATGCTACGACTCTATTTATTATTGCACTTTTTAAACTAGATCATGTCTTCACACTTTAAATCTCTCAAATATGCATGTTTTTGAGTCATACAAATCAGTTAGATATAATTACTATTATAATTTAGTCTTCTAAAAAATGTGATCCTAGCCAAAATATATGTGAATTCTTGTTAAAAAATGTGTTCGTATTTGTGTCTATTATTTGTGCTAATTTTTTCTCTTTTCATCTTAGTCCCTATGTCAAGTAAAGGTAGAGTTTAGGAACTCCTTTAAGAGTTTTTTGTGCTATAGTTGAATAAATTCACTTCATTTAGCCTTAGTGAAGCCCATTTCTAATTTTTGCTCACTATCGGGAATGGCAAGATAAGTGTATATTGAATGGACAATGTTTAATGCAAGGAGATTCCCCATCTCAAAACACTCCTCGAGTGCTCTTCATGCTATTAGATGTAGATGATGTTCTAAAATGTGAAATGATGAAGTTAGAGTTCCCTAGGAGATGTCTTAAGTAGGAAATTCTAAGTGCTCAATTTGAAAATTTTGTTCTCAAGCCATGTGGAAAAACACACTTTTTAAAATGGAGTAAACTCAAGGAATGTAAAATTAGGCATTGATTAAGGTGGAAAAAATCACACCAGGGACTATGCCTTCAAGATAATTATAATAATAATTATATCTAAGGTAGGGAAACAAGTAGGTTAGGAATTGAATTTGAACCACTAGCAATGTATTGGCTAAAATATAGATTTAAAGTTGATATCTATTAACTTATGTGTTGTACTCTCAAATTACAAATTGGATTGTATATTTATTGATAGGACTAAAGTAAGTGCAAGACTAGAGGTAAATTTTTAAGAACACACCTTTTTACTCTACAATTATTAATGTATATATCTTATTTGTATTTGTAATAGTGAAAATCATAGATCCATGGCCCTTTCTTTTATGTTTTGATCCCACAATGATTGGGTCATCCTTTATGCATTGACTAATATGTAATTTGTGGAAAAATTGGCAAATAAACTTTGTAGACAACTAAAATATTCCCTAGTCACACATCACCTAACCTTAATCGACCAATTCCATCACCTAGGCCTTTTCACCTTCACCCAATCCTAATTAACCAAGTCCCCTTCACCTAAGGTCTTCCACACTTGATTAAATAATCATATTATTTAATTAATCATCTTTTTCATCCCATCTCATAAATAAACAAATAATTGCCTATTTCCACCTTTTATCCACATCACACATGGCTAAAATAATTAAATAATAATATATATTTAAATATACCTATATTCCCTCAACACATTCCAAGAATAAATGAAACCTAAGAATACTTGTCTTTATGGTCCCATTATTCTCTCAATACAACCCAAGCATCTAGCTCCATTAGATGAATACGCCCCTTATTTCCCTCATGCTCACAACCACTTACTAAATTTAGTAAGTTCATCCTAGCCATTCATAATCTAACAACCTCCATCTTCATCCTCCATCCTCTCTTTGATCCTAGGGAAATCCTCTCAATCATTCTCCACCATTGATCTCACAATCAGATCTTGACCATCCATCCTCCCTTCCAAAAGTCTATAAATTCAAGCACACTTTCCTTCATTCCTATCAATCACTTATGCTAGGTACCTGTTGTCAAAATACGTATCTTCAAGCAAAGGAGCATCCACATTTCAACTAATCAAAGAGTAAATAAAATCATAATGGAGTTTATGGTAACTTTTGAGTTTATTATTTATGTTATTGTGTTGTTTTTAAACTTCATTGTGAGCTCTATCTAGAGGTTTGTAGTAGTTTGAAGGAGAAATCTTGTGTCTTGCATTAGTTTTCATTTGCATTTTAAATTATTGCTTACAAACTTGTCCTAATTTATTATCACAATTAATCATCCTTATGATGTTAATTTGACACTACATTTAACCATTCATCTCTAGTTTAGATCCATAAGTGTGGAATTCATCTAGGTCATTTCCATATTTGTATAATTGAACCTTGAACCTTTAAATTTAAATTTCTTAAATTGGACCATGTTTTCCTCCCTTGCTAGCCATTATGAGTTGATTAAACTACATATCGTTTCAAATTGCACACTAGGTAAGTGTATTTGAGGACTAAACCTAATTATTCATATTAGAGCACCATGAAAATGACATAAAACATCCTAATTACATCATTGTCTTAGGTATATTGCATGCTTGTCAACTATCTTTGATTTAGTTCATCACCATTGAATCAATTTATCTAGGGGTGCAACTAAGGGAGAATCCCCTACTTTTCAAATATCTCAATATATTTTCTAAACATTTCTAGTCAACTACTACAGGTCACATACATAAAGACAAATAAGTTATAGAGGTCCAAATTAGAGAATCATAAATCTTCAACCATACATTTATTTTTATGCACATTTCAATTCTTCAATCATAAAAATTAACTAAATAATTATATAATCAACTTTTCAAATTTTATAACAATCACTTGACAAACCCTTTTCTCATATATTAAGAGAATCTTATTTTTTTAATTAATAAATAAATCATTTTATAACACTAACAAAATCAAAATCTATATCATATTTAAAATCATATACACTTGTTTTATTCATTTAATTTTTATATTTATTATTAATCGCAACTTAAAATCTTAAATTTTTATTATGTATGATATATAAGGTTACGGGACATAATAACCCGACCAAAATAACCTTGGACAGAGTAACCCGGTCACAATAACCCAGGGACAAAATAACCCAGGGTCATAATAACCCAAGCCAAAATAACCTGTGGTCAGAATAACCCATGGACAAAATATCCCCATAAGAATATAGAGAAAGGAAAACAAAAATTATAAATTGCATGTATGTTGCTAAAAAAAATTATTATTCAAATTTTCAATTAAAGTGTCAAATTATGAGTGATGCCTCTTATATAATCTAAAATGTTATGGTTTTCATAACCATCAACCAATCTTTTTAGTCTTTCTTTGAGTTCATGGTATTTTTTCCCGCTTGGTTTCCTAGTGTATCCAACCATATATTTCTCTATTCTATTATCTTGGAGAATTTGTTCTTTTTTCACTGCTTTGATGAATTTCCAAACTGACTTGTGCGATGCTTGAAGCAATTCACTAAATCCTCTGTGCCATCCCTCAATAGTATTATTGGTTATGGGAATATCATCTTGAGTAGCTGAATCTTGAGATATTAGAACATGAAGAAACAATGATATTTCTTGTAGAATCTTGAGTCGAGCACACCATGTCTTTCATTTCTTTCAATTTGTGCTTGACAGTGATCATCTTAGGTTTTGGAGCATGATTATGTTCTGTACTGCTAATCACATCTCTGGATTTTGTTTGTGTCGTAGTATAGCACTGACTTGAACATTTATTTGTAAAATATTCCACACAATGCCAAATCATTTTATTGATGCCTTGTTGATGAAACAAAAATGTGTAACCGTCTACAATAAGTAAATTCTTGTTTTTTTGACTAGTTAAAAACTGAAGAGGCATTGTATATATTAAAAATTATGAAGAATGTGTTGGTTCCCTAAAAATTATATTGATTTTTTGTACTCTTTTATAAAACCCTAGGAAAATTTAAAATAATGTTAAAAAAATATATTATCTTCTTTTATGAATTTGGATTTCTCCTCTTCTTATCACTCTACACATTCCTATTTCTCCCCTTTTTCCTTTCTTTAATTCTCTTAATTCTACCACTTTATATATCTTCTTAATGCCTTTTCACTTATATCTTTTCATAATAACTCTTAATTAACTTATTCCCATGAAATTTCCTTTATTTTTTATAATTATTTACCATTTTATAGGTTATTTAAGCATATTAAAGGTGTTTTAAGGCTATTTTAGGGGTATATAATGGATATATGGTCTAAAAATGACCTAAATAGCCTCTATGGTGCCTCACAATCATATTTATAATTTATTTTATGTCATTTCTAGTTTACTAGCTTGATCTAAAATGACCATGGGTTATTTTGTCCATGGGTTATTATGACCTCGGGTTATTTTGTCCTTGGGTTATTTTGGCCAGGTTATTTTGTCCAGGGTTATTTTGGCTAGGTTATTATGTCCTGATACCATATATAATTGTAATAAATACATTTATTTTCATTACAATAGTTAAGAACTACTTTCCTATATTGATATTATAAATATTATCTATTGTAACTTTCATCCTTTGATTCATTTAATTTTTTATTACGTTGTAATTAAGTTGAGAGGTTTCTTACACTCACATAATGGATTGCAAAACTTGTGTACATTTTTATTCTTTGCATTTAATTTGACGTTAAAATGACATGCAACTAGCGATAAAATCTTGTTTACTTGCTTTGTTACATTCAAAGATGTTTGTACATAAAATAAAAAAGAATGGATAGAAGCAAAGATGAAAATGCAACTCTTATTTAAATTAAAGAGATTTAAATCAAAAACTTTCCTGTGTAAATGAAATAATTTACATGCAAAAAGAGGAAAAAATAAAATAGAAAGATTGTTTTTATATCTAAATTTAAAATGAATATGAAATTTTATTTAATTCATTTGTATAGATAATCACTACAATTTAATTAATTATTTAACAACTAAATAATATGTTTTTTGTAAATTTTAGAAATTAGAATTTAATTTAATTTTATAATGAAATTTAAGTTTTTAAGACATTGTGGTGATTTCTCTTGCAAACATATTAAAGAGATTTAAATCAAAAACTTCCCTATGTAAATTATTTTATGATTTTTTTAAATGTATTTTTTAAGTATAATTTTATTTTTATAATTATACTAAAAGAAAAAAGAATAGAAATTTTGATTTTATAGATACATTTCAGTTCATAATTTATTCTATTTTTTTTTTGGTAAAAGGCAATATGCCTGTATATATTTATATATATTCATAAGAAATTTACAAAAGTGTGATATATAATGACTCTTATCAACAAATTCATCCCTTATCACTGCCTATTCTGACTAAAATATAATTGTATCTAAATTGAAGCCATTAACCCAAAAAACCCAACATATTATAAAATATTTATCCCAGAATATTAACTATAAAACCCCATATTATCAACAAAAAGACTTCAAGAACCTAGAATATTAGCTCTAAAAATCCATAATTGTCAGCAAAATCAGACTTCAAGAAAACATTATTCTTCCATTTGGTCCATTGGCACCTCATTTCTTCCAACAGATAGACCATCAATTAGTAGTTTTCTTATCAAGCTATCGTTGAAACAACTTCAAACGTCCCACCAATATGAAACTATCCTACCGATGATCACATTACTATTCAAACAGTACACAATGCATCGGTCTATCGATAGAAACTACTTTCATCATACTGCATACGCCACCGAGTCCACCATCGCCCCATCGGTGAAACCCCAAATCAACTCCCACCAAACTGAAGAATTCCTGCCACCGAACACTTTGCACATAGAAGGACGCACTGGACCATTAGGGAGACTCAAGACAAAGTCCCACCAATGAAGCATACTCCTGCCAAATGGTACCATCAAACTCACAAGTTATCGGGCCATCATGGAGATTACCGACCAAGATCAGATGACAAGAAATGGTCTCGCCGACAACAACCACCATCGGGCCATTGGTAGGATAGGTGACCTCGTTCCACCGATGAAAGAACCTCACACTGAAGCACTCCATCCCTGCCAACACCATTGGTATGTTGTTGGGATGTGGGGAACGTTACATCAATATATCAGTGTCTCGCTGATAGGAAATCCTTATGCCAATGGAACTCAAATCACAAAGTTGTTGAAGATCATAACTAAAGAAATTCCAATTGGGGAATGTGGAGTTATAAAAACCCGTGACTTTCTGACATATATTTATCAGGCTCGCCAATGTAACTCCATTACTATGTCATTGAATCAGGTGGTTATGGAACTTGCGAACCTCGCGACATTGGTTAGGAAAACTCAGAACCTTGTGACTCCTCACAACCTTGGCCCAGTTGATGAGATACCATAGCCAAGCTAGCTCCAGCTACCGCTTTCTACCTATCACCTCATGTCCAACCACAAAAATTGTTCCATCGGGGAAACCAAGTTGAACATCTCGACGAAGACCACCAGCCCCGTCGATAAAGGAACATTATCATTCTATCATTGGGACACGACTCAGTCCCATTAATAGAGTAAACTCTTGCCAATAGAACAAGCCGTAAACACCAAACTATCGGGTTGTTGCGGGGACAACCTTTGGAGTGTCGTCGACCAAGCAATGTTGCAGCAATGAAGACTTGTTGGATCATCGTTGGGGTAGAGAACAAGATCTCGCTGATAGAGAACAGTCCTACCAATCAAAAGAAGAAAAGAACACAATGCAAGGGAGCCGCCCGTGGGAATTGTGCAGAGAGACAAGAGGAATGAGGACATGACGAGCAAACTAAGGAGCAGAGACAATTATTGGTTCAACATGAACATACTCAAGCAGAGTCAATAGTGTATTGGTTCATCTCTTGATAACATCCACCAAATCTTCACCAACTTCCACCCTGTGTCTATCCAAAGCCAATTGTAGATAATAGAAGCTCCTCATTTCCAAAGTACTCCATTCTTATTTTGTTGTAAAGTCTGTAGATCTTAATCTTCCCTTTGTCTTCTGAAGAATACTAATGTTGCAGACAAATAAGGACTCTTATGATTATGGCATTCGACTTTGATTAGACTCCCATTATTTAATGAATACCTCCCTTGTAAGCCTGTAACTAAATTATTGAAATTATTTTTCACCTAGAGACTTAACATCAAGCTTATGCTTTCCAAACTCAGAGCATATTGCCTAAACTTTCATGATTTATGATTTCTTGTAAATCAGGAAAGGCTTTTAGTTCATCATTATTTTCTACTATAGTTAACTCTATTTTCTGACACCCCATGTTTGCTAAATAATCCACAAGCTTGTTCCCCCCACAATATGTGTGAGAGATATAGAATAGTTCAAGCTCATCCATTAGTTTCCACACATTTTCTAAAATATACCTTAGATGCCAATTATGGCATTGCCTTTCCTTACACATGTTTACAATTACTAGTGAATCTCCTTCAATATGAATATTATTGATTTGAAGTTGTCTTGCTAACCACAAACCGTAAAGAATGGCCATTGACTCTGCCATATTGTTGGTTCTCAAAGGTATATGAATTGATCTAGCTACTTTCAATTTTCCCCAAGAGTCCCTAATGCAAACACCTACCCTTGAAGAACCTAGATTCCCTCTGGATGCACCATCAAAATTAAGTTTGAAATTTTTTGTCAGTGGTGGGTGCCATTTGATTAGACTTCTATTCACCTTCAATTTAGAAGGCAACTTCATACTCCCTTTGAAATGCAAATTAATACCTTGCCAACCCTTAAGAATACTTTGGTCCCATGAGGTAAACTGAGAGCTAACATTCTTTTGATCCTATACACATGCATTGACTACTTCTACAACTGATATTTCAATTGTTGCATGGACAGAGTGATCTGATGCTGAAACTTTTCTAAAGATGCACTTGTTTCATTCCCACCAAATGGACCATATGACAAAAACTAGAATTAGATTCCAAATACAAGCAAAAAATGAAGAATTATATAGTATTGGCCATAAAGAAAAAAGATCCCATACTAAATTTGGCAATGGAATATAAAAACTCATCTTTTGCATGACAAAGTCCCAACAACTTTGAGCAAATGAACATTGCAAAAATAGGTGATCAGGATTTTCCAAGCACTTTCCACACAAAACACAATTAAAAGGATCTACTATACCTAGTTTTACAAGATGATCACTTGTGAGTACTCTTTTCCTCGGCACAAGCCATGCAAAAATCCCTGTCGTTAGTAACACCATATTGTTCCAACAAAATGAATATGCTCTCTGAGACTACAATTGGATATCGTTATTAAGGACTGCCTTATAACCCTGTTTGACTGAATAATTGCCATCTTTCGAAGGAGCCCATATAATACGATTTGTCTTTGCTGATAAGACGACTATTCTTGCTACCAAAACCTGATGGAGACAATTCTTTTGTTCATTAGATAATTGAGAATTTGAAAAATATTTCCATATTACCCTTCCTGAAGAGATCTCTATTGCACATACATAATCAATTAACTTGGAACCCCATAAAGAAGACAAAATTGGAATGACTGCTTGGAGATCTTGATAATTTCTCAATGGTGGATGGCTATTCCAAGAGTCATACCAAAAATTCACTTCTTCCCCATTATTAACCTCCAAAGAAATACAATCTGTGATTACTTTTTTGCATGATAACATAAAATTCCACATAGCAAATCCTACAGGTGGGTTAGAAATTGTGAAAATTCTTGAAGGGTTTTGATTCTCAAGATACTTTGCCTGTATGAGTGCGTACCATTTGGAATCAGGTTTAGTATACATCTGCCAAATCAATTTCCCCCCAAAAGCTATATTATGTTTTGAGATATCATGCAAACCTACTCCACCTTTATATTTCTTCGACGACATAGAATCCAAAGAGGTCAAAGGAATTTTTTTAACATTGTTCATGTTTCCTTTCCATAAAAATCCCCTAATCACTTTCTCTATTTGATCAATTACTGATCTAAGAGCCTGAAGGGCTGATATAAAATAATTGGGAATTGTTGATAATATAGATTTTATTAAAAGAATCCACCCTGATAAAGACAACCAGCAGGCTTTCCAAGCACACACTTTTAGTTTAATTCTTTCTATAACATTAGCCCAAAAGGATGGTTTGTTACCACCCATAAAGAAAGGAATACCCAAATACTTACAAGGTAAGATTGCCTCTTGAAAACCTAGAATCTGTATAATCTTTCTTTTTAAGGCTGCTTTAGAATTGAAGACATACACTTTTGACTTTTGAGCATTTATCTTTTGTCCTAAAAACTCAGAATATTTAAACAAAACACTTTTAATCTACCTGGCTTCATCAACATTCACCTTACCATACAACAAAGTATCATTTGCAAAAAGATTGTGTGTAACCGAAAAACTAGTTTGTGGAATGTGTATCCCTTGCCATAAGCCCTGATTGTGCTTCTCTTTTATTTTCTTGCTCAGAGCTTCCTCCATAATTATAAAAAGAAAAGGGGAGAGGGGATCACCTTGCCTTACACCTTGTATGGCTCTAAAGAACCCTGAAGGAGAACCATTAATTAATATAGAAAAAAATGCTCCTGATAAACAAGAAAAAATCATTTGCACGACGTGTTTGAAAAACCAAACTTGCTCAAAACTTTGAGGAGAAAATTCCAATCAACCCCATCATATGCTTTCATCATGTCTAACTTTACAATAAATGATGGAAGATGATTGATTTTAATAGAATGAAGAACCTCATGTGCTACCAGAGCCCCTTCTACTATTTCTCTATCTGGCACAAAACTGCTTTGCTCTTGTGAGATGATTTTCGAAATTAAATGTTGCAGCCTATAATAAATCGGCTTAGTGGAAATTTTGTTAATAGTGTTACATAGAGAAATAGGCCTAAAGTCAACAAAAATTTTAGGCTCTTTCATCTTTGGCAATAGAGCAATATTTGTAACATTAAAGTGCTTCAGTATCCTGCCTGATTTCCTGGATTCCTCCAAGGCTAAGAGAAAATCAAAACCCACAACATCCCAACATTTTTGAAATAACAAAGGAGTAAACCATCAGGGCCGGGGGCCTTATCCGGTGCAAGAGAAAAAACCACCTTTCTCAATTCTTCCAATGAAAAAGGCTTCATTAGTTCAGCATTGTTTGCATTAGAGATAAGAGATGGTATAGCTACCAACAACTCATGATCATCTTGCCTCCCTTGTGTAGAAGCAAAGTTAAGAGGAGCAAGCAATTGCTTAAAAAGCTTTACACCTTCTTCCTGAATTTCATTTGCACTTGTCAATTGTTTACTTGATTCTATATCCTGAATTGAAAAGATGGTTTTTGCTACTCTTTTTTGTTGGGCTGATGCATGGAAAAAAATTGTGTTGTGGTCTTCTTCTCTCAACCATAATTCTCTTGACTTCTAACGCCAATAGATTTCCTCTCTTTTCCCCAATTCTTCCCAAATTAATTGCAGATTTTTTTGTTTTACATATGTATTGGAATCCATTCCATTATGAATAATATGCTCATGGAATTCTACCAGCTGCTTTGCTACTTCCTCTTTTTGTTCAAAAACATTTTTAAAAACTTGCTCATTCCATGTTTTGATTTGCCCCTCGATAAATTGCAATTTCTTAAATAACTGAAACATTTTAGTGCCCCTTTGGTGCGGTGCACTCACCCACCATTGTCTGAGTAAGGGCAAGAAAAGTGGATGCCTAAACCACATTTTCTCAAACTTGAAGGAAGGCTTATGCTGAGGGGACATATTCCCGTTCTTTATCAATAACAAAATTGCACAATGGTCTGAGCATACAAATGGCGATTATATTTGTGAGGATAAGAGAGAAGGCTCGAGAACCCAATTTGGAGAAATCAAGAACCTATCTAACCGAACAACTATTTGTGAAAAATCTGTTCTCTTATTCGTCCAAGTGAAACTACCTTTCTCTGGCAAAACATCCCTTAGAGAATTATTCACAATAAAATTCTCAAAATCTTCCATAGTTTTCTAAGGTGGACAAATACCTCCATGCTTCTCCTTAAGAGATACTATAGCATTAAAATCCCCTGCCATTGCCACTTTTCCAGTCCCCAAACTATAAATAATATTTGTTAAATTATCCCACAATCTTTTCTTATCCTGAGTTGTTGTTGGTCCATAAACATTAAAGAGTCTAAAACATAAATCAAAAGACTCAACTTTCATTAATTGCCAATTGTTATCTCCTCCCAAAGCTTCTATTGTCACTGACTTCGGGTTCCATAATGCAATCAACCCCATGATGATCCTTGTGCTGGGACATGAAGAGATCTCCATTTGCCCCATTTCATTATAGTGTTTTCATAGGAGTTTATTGATAATTTTGTTTCTTGAAAAACTACCACATCTGCCTCACAAGAATCAATCTAGCATTTGATGTGGGCTCTCTTGTCAGGGGCATTTATGCCTCTAACATTCCACGATATTATCTTCATTGTAGACGAGGAGAGTAGCATGCTCTCCTTGGTCTTTTGTTAACTGAGCACCTTCCATCTAGTGTAACTTGCATCCCTGTCTCAATTTCCTCCCTTAATTTTTTTGCTTTTGATTTTCTACCTCTTTTACTTGGATATTTTTTAATAGGAAGTTGATGAACAAACATTTGTGCTAGAGATAAAGTTTGAAAATAGTCAAACTCAAACTCTAGATCAACTATATCCAATTCCATTTTATCTTCCATGCAACCCTCAAACAACAAATCTTCTTTGGAAATTATTGGATAAAGATCCTCTTTAAAAGGATTCAACCTTTCCTTTTCCACACTTGATTCATTGAGGATTTCGTGTGCAATCTCATCAACTAATTATGAGCCTATTGATGTAAGCAACTTTTGTGCAAGAGCATCCAACTAAGGGGAGCTTTGATCCTCCAACTGAGGGGCTTTGATCCTCCAACTGAAGGGAGCTTTGAGCCTCCATCTGAGGGGAGCTTTGAGCCTCCAACTAAAGGTATCTTTGATATTGGTTAATAATTAGAAGACCTTCCTTATGAGGATTATCATTCCTCTCATTCAAAAAATTATATGTGACCTAAATGGGAAACTTCTTTTCCAACAAGATGCATGAAATTTGAATTGGAAAACCATTGAACTGAAATTGGTGGGCTAGTGCAACCAACTGATCGACTAAAAATGTTGCTTTGGAGGACAAACCCCTCCCACTACCAACCTTTCTATGTTGATATACTTGCCTGAACAAAACATTATTCAGCGAAGAAGAGTGAGAATCTTTCAAGTTGACCATGCTTAAGCTTGCCATTTTTGAATTAGCTTGATGTAGTGAAATGACACTTTTTGTTCTTTGAACACTCCCATTAACCAGATCTATTGACACATACTCTTCTGATTTCTTTTTAGGCATTCAGGATAAAGTTTTACTATGAGGAGATTGTAAAGAACTCTCTTTCTTTTGACAGCTAGCCATATTAGGGCATTCCGCTTTCAAATGCTCCATAGAATGACACAATGAGCATGTATTCCAGTTACTTTCTACTAAAATTTCTTGAATCCATGTGCCAAACTTAGAGTTAATTTGCACTTGATTAGGGAATGACTTTACAGTGTCTAGCAATACACAAACCCTAATAGGCTATGTGGGATTATCATAAAAAACCCTGTCATGCTAAAGAAAGATACCAATATGATTTGCCAAGATTTGTATTAATTTGAGCTCCCTATATTCTAGAGGTAAAGATTTTAATTGAATCCATGTTGATACAAATTTTGACATAAATTGATTTGATTTAAAATTAGGAATCCAAGGATTCATGCATAGACCAAATCCTTCATATATCCAAGATTTCACTTTGTAAACAACATCCCTTTCTCCTTTTGAATGAAAAAGTACAATAAAAATACCCTCTTTTTGGTCTAAATAAAAGACTTTTGAGACCCCTTCCCATTCATCAAATAACAAATCTTTCAGAGTATGTATATCTAGAACAAGGTCGTAGAACTTACAAATTAAGGCCCGATGACGAAGATCCTTAATTTGGTCTTGCAAGAGGTCCTCTGAAAATGTGACATTAACAACAACCTTTTGCTCCAGATTATTCAAAATTTTGATAGATGAAGCTTTGATGGTTTGCTGCATGTTTTCCTTTTCAGTGTCCCTTATGACCTTCTTATTCTTTTCCTTATTGGCCTTTTTCTTTTTCTTGTGGTGTTTGGCTTCCCCTACCTATTTGTTCAACTCTTGCTTTTTAACCCAAATCTTTCAAACCTTATCCTTCTTCTTGATCTGGGCTGCTTGAATCCTAGTACCATCATTGTCTGTTTTTGCATGTTGCAAAATTGGTTTTGAAGGGAATTTATGATTATAATCACTTGATTTTGCATCTTGTAGTTGAGGCTTTTTATTTTCTTTCCCTCAAAAATATGTGCTTGCATGTTGTGCCTGAACTGAGTATCCTCTTGATTGCCCCGATCTACATTTGTGAAAGGATCTCCTGAATGATTTGAAACATTGATTACATGAATGCACTTTTTTCCTTGAATATTATTATCCATTGAAACCCTAACCCCTTATGCTTCCTTTCTTTGATTGATCTTATAATTGGCTTCACTTTCTCTGTATAATCGATTGAGAAACTTTGGATTTACCTCTCTTTGTTTACCTCAAAAATCTTCCAAAGTTAAATGTGGCCTATCATTTTCATATATATCAAAAACAACTTGCTTCTCCTTATTCAAATGTTGGCTATAACAAAATGACACCTAGTTAGGTCTGGAGAATCTATGCCTGACCATAGGCTCCCCATGTCTTGCATGATACCTTTTTGTGTAGTCTGAGGGGCCTTGCGTAGAATAATACTAATTCCTATCGCTATTGTTTGCAGAACGAGACAAATTCCTATCTTTTTCTGAAAAATGACCATTGGGAAGCCATTTTCAGGAAGCCATTGTCCAAATAAATGATAAATATAATTTATTCTAAAATTATAATTAGTAATTGTTGAATTATTTTTAAATGAATATTTTATTTTATTTTATTTTTGTATTAGATATGGTTATTATTTTTAAAGCCATCAAATCTTCCCAAATCACTCTCTCCTTCCACCTAAACACACAAATTGTAATGCCCTGCCACACAACCCTGGAGGAAGTTGCAATTAACTACTCAAACGTACTATTTTTTTTGTTGTTAAAGAAACAATTAACATGCAAGTCCACTACCCATTGCCAAGAACCCCTAAGGTTATGAGACTGAGTTTACTTAAACCCAAACAAGGAACATGAATTAAAAACCAAACATTTAATTACTTAACAAATTAAATACACATACCTTCCATACATGATAAAATTACACAAAGGCATAAGAGATACCACATGATTCCAATAACAATAATTTACAACACGATTACAACTCTCATTCCCTAAATGAGGTAAATCCAGTAAGCAAGATTACGAATTACATCTTCCACCTCGATACAAATGAGGGGTAATAGAATTACAATAACAACTGAAAAGAATAAAGCAGGAAATGAAACTAAATCCCACGAGCTCTCCAACTGGAAATCTCGTCCGCACAAACAAGAGGACGACCCAACGGATTAAGGTGCACGTTCCACCCAACCATGTGATACCCGAAGGCTCACCCCCCATGCTAAGAGATAGTAACAAGGAATCCTATACAAGACCATCAACCCCTAGACACAGGCTAACTCACACTGGCACAACCAATCACATGAACCAAACACCCATACAAATAACACAAGTACAACTCTAACATCACTAGCATAAGTCACATTGCTTCAAGAAATAAAGCAAATCGATAATGATAAGAAGACCATACACATAAAACCAAATACCAACTGTTGTCGTAGAAATTGTTTCATCACACAGCTCATCATGGGATATCCTCTAGGAATCTTCCTAGGCTCTGACCCCCACTATGAGTTGTTCTGGTGGCCTCTACCGAATCCCAACACCCATGCTCACTCATGTGGAATCAAATACTTCTTGTAAAGACAAAATAGATGACCTTGCCATTCCAGGCCTTCCCACTCATCCCAAGCCTATAAGAGCACTTGCGTCCATGAGTGAGGCTCAATTATATTAATTAATGTGAAATACTATCCAAACTTCTAAGTACATTGATTTAGTTATCACTTGATTAAACCACCTCTGAAGGTTATCTAGTTTACCTCTTTGGGCTCTAGCCCCTAACAGAAGCCACTCTTCTACTTGACAAAATACCAAACAAAACCAATCTCCAAGGGTGTCAAAGGGCATACAAACAAGATAAACAATCACTCTAATTCTAGGAGGAACATATAATGAAACCCATTCCAAACAGGAGGCAACAAAATTCAAAACCCTCTCCAAACACTGGAGGCAACAAAGGTTAAAACCCTCTCCAAACACTGGAGGCAAAAAAAGTCAAAACCCTCTCTAAACACTGGAGGCAACAAAAATCAAAACCCTCTCCAAACACTGGAGGCAACAAAACACATAAACCACTCTTAATTCAAAGGAGGCACAAAACATCCCCATTCGTGAAAACCAGGTAAAACAGCATGATACATCTTTACAGACTACCCAAGACTATACCAAGGTTGACTAACAGTTTATGACAACCCATGAAATTAAAAGAAAACCCAATCTAGAAGACTTACATAACAAATAACTCCATTGCCCAACATCAAGAAAGAGAAAGATTTCATAACTGAAGGATAAAATAGGCAAATGATTATCCTACTTTAGGATTTCTTAAATCCAATCAACTCAATCAACGTTACTTGCAATTACTTAAAAGTAAATAAAATTTAATTCGCAACGTTGAGAAATTTAAAACTAATGATTCAATTATGTGTTTCTCAATAATACATACTAATCAAAATCAACTTTTTAAATAAAATCATTTGATTATAAAATTAATTTTATTTCAACTATAACAATGAACTAATCACCTTAAAATAATTTATATTTAAATATAAATATATATTAAATACATATATAAAAGTATATACTTAGTGTATATACAAATTTTTATATATATATATATTTAAATATATAAATTATTATTTAAATATATCTATTTAAAATCAACCATTTAAAAGTCCAACTCCAATTATTTAAAAATACATAATAAAAAAAACAAACTTATTTAAATATTAATATAATATATATACATATAATATATATATTATATAAATAATATATAATTATTATATACAATATATATTATATTATATATATAATAATTAATAATTAAATAAAATTTAAAATAAAATTAAAAAGGGACAAATTTCTTTTAGATCTGCGGGCCCCCCCAAAGGGAGAGGCCTGCCTGCCTACGCAGCCTCCTAAGGCAGGGGTGTAACCCTTGCTGGGGCGCGCTATGTAAGCAACGTTGCTGCCTTTGGAGGCAGTGGTGTTGCCTCCACAACGCCTCCCATCACTAACTTTTTTTTTATATTTATATTTTCAATAAAAAAAATAAAATAAATTTTTCCTTGTTCTCCGCAGAACAAATTTATGTGCAAAATGCTTTAAGAAAAAATAGCATTTCCAGAATGATAAAAAAAAAAATATTTATAATATATGTTTGAATATATATATCAAGAATATATATATATATATACCTAAATTTCCATTTACAAACAAATTATGCAACTTCTCAACAAATTTTTGCAATGAAATTAATTTATCAACACAATTTCTTGGTTTAAATTTCCAATTTTGATATGAACTGTTTCAAATCCAAAGTAGAGGTTTTCAAATTTCATTTTGTTTCTTTCATTTTCTATTGTTGAAATTGAGGATTTATTGTTGCAAGTTTTGATTTTCAACTAACAATCTAAATTATTTTCAAGATTTAAACAGGGTTTTCAAAAAGGATTTCCAAGCAAGTTTTCAAAACAAAAACTAGATTTTCAAAACAATAAAAGAAACAAGAAAAACCTATTTGAAGCTTGAAGGAGAATCTGTGATGAGTTGCAATTCCAATTCCTTCAAAAACCTTTTCAAATCTTCATTCCAATCCCAAAATGCATTCCAAAAACAAGAAAACCCCCTTTCCTCACAACAATTTTTTTTTTCCAAGCATGAATAATCCTCCAAATTTAGTCAACTTTCCCCTAAATAATATCCCAAATAGTTATTTTTATTTTTATTTTTCTAAAATAAAAATAATATCTTCATTCTTATTCTCCACATTTAGTCAACATTTTACAAATATCTCCCTTTCTAAGATATTTACTTTTAAATCATTTAAAACAAAATTTAAATTTCAAAATAGATTCAAATCAGTCACTTTATTATAAATTTTCTATTTCAAAATGAATTTAAAGCTTTTAATAATTTCATTTCCAAAAGAATTTCTTACATTTAAAAATTTCTTTTCACAAAAAAGAATTTAAAACTTAAAAAAAAAAATCTTTTCAAAAAGGATCTAACACTTTTAATTCCAAGATGGATAACTAAATTCAATTACTCACAATTAATTTAATTAATCAATAAAATAAATATAATTCAAGATTATATTGTTTTATTAATTAAATTAAATTAATTAATAAAATAACTAACATTTCTAACATTACAACCAGATATATTTAATCATCAATTTAACTACACAAGTCATTTATTTACCTTTATAATTTGAAATTAAATAAAAGCCAAGGTAAAATGGACAACATTAAAACAACTAAACCCAACTACAACCCGACGACACACTATGACTAGGGTGATGACTTGGCACGGAAAACCTAGCTACTATCTCCCAATCAGTTGCCGTTGGCCAATGGACACGCTCAAACCTGTGAAATCAAGTGGAGTCGGTGTCCTGTACCTGTCAACCTGCAGACAAAGAGTACATCGAATATGCATATATATAACATAATACACACCGTGAAGAGGAACTTGCGGAATCGTAGGGCACTCGCAAGCGAGTGATGCGATCTCGTCCCCTTCACCAATACACTCATCATAGGCTGATAGTTCCTTCATAAACAAATATCTCATGCAATAACATGTTACAATAACTAATCATTGTTACACCAATTAAAACATGACAAATAGAGCATCAGATAAGATACATCACATCACACAAATAGACTATCACTCTATAATTAGTGATCAAATCGCACACACATGATAAAGCATCTCAATAACCAAAAAACACATCAAAGCAAACAAGGACACATTGTCTAGCCAGAAAGCAAAACAGAGGGGTATTACACAAATCATCCTCTAAATAAATAGATAAATTATCAGCAAAATAAAAGAAACATTGAAATTTTCCAAAAAAATTAATTACACAACTAAGAGGTGTCGTAGATGTACACAACCTTCTACTTTAAAACTGCTTTTATCTTTCATCAACCCATTATAAATGGCTTCAAGGCCTTTTCTATAGCATAGGTATTCATAAGTTTCTCTTAAGTAATTATACTCCTACAATGGCTTCCATGAGACTTGGAATGGTTGTGATGATGATATTAGTACTGTGCTTATTATCTAAGACCCATTGTGCAAATCCATCCCAGGTTGTGGACATTCTTGATTTTCAAACCAATGCAACTATTCGAAAGCTGGTGGACTATGCTCTAACAAACTATAACACTTTCCATGTAATGACAATTGATTATTTTTCACATTTTTTTCTTTTTCTTTCTTTGATTTGAAAAGTTTGGATTTGGGTTATGAGTTGCAGTAGTTGGGATACATATAGTCTGTTCTAATGGCCAAAGTATTTGTATAATTGTGCATTAATCTTGAACAATTAGTTTGGTTTTTTTGTTGGGTAGCATGTTGGACTTGTATTTCAGAAAGCGGTGGGAGCAAAAGTGGAAGGAACATCAAACAAAGAGGCTACCTATTATATCTTGATTCAAGTTTTGGATGCCAGCAAGTTTGTGGATGTTTTCAGTGCTCAAATATTGTATAGGGAAGGCACTTATCCTTGGGTTTAGATATTCACCCCTCTGCTTACACCTACACCTCTCTAATTCTTGGATATTCCTTTTGAAATTGATAGAGTATGGAATCTGTATATTCTTTAAAGTTTGGATGACTTTAAAAAAATGATTTATCAGATATGAATAATTGAATTCAACATATATTAAATAAGTGTATTCATTAAGGAGTTGTATGGTTGGTTCTACTTATACTATTTTGCATAGTTCCTATTTTTAAAGCCATAAAATCCTCCCAAATCACTCTCTACTTCCACCTAACCACACGAATAATCTTCTAAATAAACAAATAAATTATTAGCAAAATAAAAGAAACATTGAAATTTTCCAAAAAAACAATTGCACAACTAAGAGGTGTTGTAGATATACATGACCTACTTTCAATCTTCTTTTATCTTTCATCAACCCATTATGAATGGCTTCAAGACCTTTTCTATAGCATATATATTCATAAGTTTCTCTTAAGTAATTATACTCCTGCAATGGCTTCCATGAGACTTGGAATGGTTGTGATGATGATAACAATACTGTGTTTGTTATCTAAGACCCATTGTGTAAATTCATCCCAGGTTGTGGACAATCCTAATTTTCAAACCAATGCAACTGTTTGAAAGCTAGTGGACTATGCTCTAACAAACTATAACACTTTCCATGTAATTACAATTGATTATTTTTCACTTTTTTTTCTTTGATTTGAAAAGTTTGGATGTGGGTTGTGAGTTGCAGTAGTTGGGATACATATAGTCTGTTCTAATGGCCAAAGTATTTGTGTAATTATGCATTAATCTTGAACAATTGGTTTGGTGTTTTTGTTAGGTAGCATGCTATACTCGTATTTCAGAAAGTGGTGGGAAAAAAAGTGGAAGGAACATCAAACAAAGAGGCTACCTATTATATCTTGATTCAAGTTTTGGATGCCAACAAGTTTGTGGATGTTTTCAGTGCTCAAATATTGTATAGGGAAGGCACTTATCCTTGGATTTAAATATTCTCCCCTTTGCTTGCACTTACACCTCTCTAATTCTTGGATATGCCTTTTGAAATTGACAGAGTATGGAATCTATATATTCTTTAAAGTTTGGATGACTTTTAAAAATTGAGTTATTAAATATGAATAATTGAATTTGACATATATTGAATAAGTGTATTCATCCAGGAGTTGCATGGTTGGTTCTACTTATACTGTTTTGCATGTCTCTACAATCTTTGTTCATTCATTATTATTCATTTCTCTTTCCACAAGTTCATTCTTTAATGGGCACCATTTCGACTCTTTTGCTTCTTATTCTACACTATGTTCATGTAATAAAAAAGAAGAATTTGATTGGAAAAAATAACTTGAAGTTTCAAAAATATATTTTGTTTAATGTTTAGTTTAGCATAATAAATAAAGTATTATGTCTATTGTTTAATTTAGCATAATATATATGCATTTAAATGATATAAATATTATTGGGTTTTCAATCTTTTAATAAAGTTAGGTTTTGAATGAGTCTATAAGAGATCAATTCTTGTTGAATACCTCCAATTGAAAAAAATTCAACCTAAAATTTCTTGTTTGTTTTGAGTAGATAAAAAAAACTGTAAATAGGATATAACCTTTTTAAAAATAAATTAAAAATAACATAAACATGATATTGCGTTTTCATTATTACTTGCTTTATCTCTATTTTTTTGGCTCAAATATTGTGGAGCAAATCTTTCTATTTTTTACAATACGTAACATTCTATATCGTCAATCCCATTTATTTTTTTACCACACCACCTATTAAAAAACAGAATATACAAAGATTTATCCATAATTTTTTTCCCATTATCTTCTAAATAAAACTTTCTTAAGAAGATTAAAATTACTTTGTGTCCTATTTTATAAGTAAACATTATTTATATTGTATTTTGAATATGAGAAGCATTTTAAGATGGGAAAATTTGCCCAAATGTTTCACATTTACAACATACCCATCTCTAACCAAATTTCATTTGGTCTTAATGATTCTAAGAATCCTGTGGTTATGTACATAATTTTTTCATTGTTAACTGTGTGACTCACAAAAAAAATACCCATCTCTAATGAAATTGAATTATGTTTTGTTTGAATTTGGCAATGCAGGACAATGAAAATAAAAATGTCATTGCAGTTCAAACTCTACGAAATAGCATAATGGGATCCACCTTGATGGCAACAACATGCATCCTTTTGTGTTCAAGTTTGGCAGCCATGATCAACAACACATACTGTGTGAAGAAGCCTCTCATTGACACAACCTACGGTGCTCATGGGGAATTGATGGTGTCCCTCAAATATTTTACCCTTTTGGTGGTTTTCCTCTTCTCCTTCTTCTATCATTCTCTCTCCATGCATTTCCTCAATCAAGTCACTTACTTGGTCAACACCATATAATGGCAGTTACCTGTAGTTACTGCTGATTACGTGTTTGAACTGTTTGAGAGGGGCTTCATTTTTAACAACATTGGGAATAGGCTTTTCTACTTGGGGTTTCCATTGCTTCTTTGGACTTTTGGACCTATTCTCGTTTTTGTGTGTTTAGTGGCAATATTGCGTATTTTATATTATCTGGATTTTATCTTTGTTTCCAAGGTTACCATGAAAGATGTGGGTGACCAACTAGAAAATCATGAACATTTGAACATATTGTGAAAGATGTGTTGTTTATGTAATCGTCTCAATGGGGTATGAAGAGTTTCTCTGAATATTATTTTGTTGAGTTTAGTGATGATATAGTTCTGCGTATCCAACAACTTTTTTTGATTTTTAAGTTATGGTTTGTTAAGTTGAGCAATGATACACTTTTACTTACCCACTTTCATTTCTGTATGTTTTGTTAAGTAGGGCAATGACAAAGCACATATACAATTATGCTTTTTTCAAATGTGAGCAAGAAATCAATGGATATTGAACAAGGGCAATAACTAATCTCCTTTATGTATTGTTAAGTTGAGTAATGAAAAAGTGGATTATAGTTGTGTTTATTCAATCACTTATTTTTAATCTTTGTGTATGTTTTGTTAAGTTGAACAATGACAGGGATACAACTGTGCTTATTCAGTTGTTACTTTTAAATTTTTTAATTTATGTTTTGTTAAATTGTGTAATGACAGAGTTGAACAATGACATACCATAAATACAATTGTGCTTATTTAATTGCTGCTTTATAATTTTTTTTATGTATATTTTGTTACGTCGAGAGTCATCCACAGTGGCATCCAAAAATCTATGTAAGAAAAAACTAATCAAATTGAATTTGACGTGCAAGTGGCGGTAATAGTGATCAACAAACTATCGTTCAAGCGGTAATATGGCATCTCCTATGCATTTAGATTTATCTAATTCAAAATGCTATCATTTGTATGTCATTCTTAGAGCATCAAAATGTTGATAGATGAAAATCCAAGAGAAAGAACGTTATTTAAACCATAAATTATAGACACCTCAAGAAGGATAACTCTCTACGTATTTTATATATATTAATATTTAATATATGTATGCTAGTTCTCACCATTTAAATTGATGTCTACTAACCCGTCACAAAATAAAGTATTTATCAATAGATTTATGCTTTTAAATAAGATATTAAAGTAGTTTACATACTGCGAAAATTTCCTTGTTTTAGCTTTGGTTTCTTAGCAGTTCAGTGTCTATGGCATCTTATCCTTAGCTTTGTTTTTTTTGCTTTCCTTTAGAGTTATCTTCATTGGATTTTGATCTTTGTAACGACAATGCCTATTAAATTTTGCATGGCAACGAAGTTTCAAGATTATCAAATTACTTTGCAAAATGCGGTCTTCCCTCTCTGTGCCTCAGCCTATTTTTGCTTTCTACAAGTCTCAGATGGAGAAGTATATGGAGATGATTGGTAACAAATTTTTTGAAGTTGCAAAATGAAGCGTATAATTCCTCTATCTGTAAGTTATATGGATGCCATGTTTAGGAACATAATAGCAGGCTTGTATCATTTCATGCCTTGTTGAATTTTCATGTTGATGGTATTATTTTTGAATTTGTAAGATTAGAAATAATTATGGTAGAGTTTGGATGGTTGTGGAGGAGGCGGTGAAGTATAGATGTTAGGTGGACATCCATTTGAGGTGGTGGGTGGAGATAGTGTGACAAAAATGGCCTTGTTGCAAGGAAAAGAATAAGAACGAAGATTAGAAGTAGAGAAAAGGATTGCATTGTGCGAAGTAGAAGAAATTTGATGGTAGCACTTGCTTTTGTAGTAAGAGGGGATGAGCAAGAAACACACAAGGTGATGGAGTGAGGACGATCTAAGGCTTAAGTTCCATATTAAAGCTCAGATTCATAGCATGTTGAGCTCACATGATTAGCTCAATAGTGTCTTTGACATTTTTGTCTGCAGTTTTGAACATTTCTCTTATTTTTGGGTCTACCATACTTCATCACTGTTCTCTTAAAAATTTAGATCTATTCTATTTTTTCATGGGAATATTTTAATTTATCTGCAAGTTAATTACTTGCATGTAATTTGATCCATATGCAGTTTCTATGTTTACTGCCCTTACTATATTCACTCCATGGCCATGGAAATCATAAAATCTATCTGAATCCAACAATGTAAACTCTCAAACATGGCCATTTTGACGATAAATCTTTGTTTTATGTCACCACTACATATTCAAATATTTGTTACTGTTTTGTATTTTAAACTGCTTTGGTATGTAATTTCAATGTTTTGTGATTATCAACTTTTTGAGACGTCCACATCTCTCTATGTTTTTTGGGCAGTTTGAATGGATTCCAGAGTTTTGGGTCTCCCTTGTTACATCTGGTATCAAAGAAAGAATTAATGGCTATTTAGGAGACTGCTCGAGTATTTTTTGATCCCTTTCCAGTACATCTTGTCCACCACTACAGGCATGCTCTTTCATTACAAATGACTCGCTTTGTGGGAAGATTTTTTCTTGTCTGCATGAATGAGAGACAAAAGAAAATGCAGAGGAGTGTCAGTAAACTATGAACTTAATAAGACAATGTTTTAACATAGTAATTAACGTCCAACTATCAATCTAACATATTAATAGGTAGAATGTTACATTTTTCTTTTCTTTATTTTCCCATTTAATAATATAATGTTTTTCATTGCTTTCTAGGGTTGGTGTTCAACCTAAATGCACAAGGAGAAGAGTTTTTAGGCTATTAAAGCAAATTTATTATTGAAAAAGTCTTCAGGATTTTGATCAATGTCAATGCTAACAACATTTTAAGAATTTCCTTTAGTTGTTGCCAAAAATCAATTTGGATAAACTAATGAGAATCTCAAATTTTTATTTTTATTTTTAATTTAATTGATGACGAAAAGAAAAGACTTCAATTTATGGATGAAATTAATGATAAAAAGTCTTTGATCTTAATGAATGAGATTGACGATGAAAAAAATTGGATTTTTATTTATTTTTAATTAAAATAATGATTATGATCTAATAAAGTTGAAAAATGTAATTTGTTTTGGTGTTATTTAAATATTTGGATTCTCATCAATCAAAGTGTTTATAAAATCTTGTTTACTTGCTTTATTCAAGATGTTTGTACATAAAATCAAAAAGCATGGTAAGATTCTCCTTAGTTTTATATTTAAATTAAAGAGATTTAAATCAAAAACTTTCCTATATAAATGATTTTATAATTTTTTAAAATGCATTGTATAATTTTAGAAAATGAAATGATTTACATGCAAAAATAGGAAAAAATAAAAGAGAAAGATTGTTTTTATATCAAAATTTAAAATGAATATGAAATTTTATTTAATTCATTTGTATAGATAATCACTACAATTTAATCAATTATTTATAAACTAAATAATATATATTTTATAAATTTTAGAAATTAGAATATAATTTATTAACCAGAGGCATAACCCTACAATGGAGGAACAAAAAGCAACGTACAGTTAACAATATTTATTTATTTCAAAATAATAAACAAACAACACAATAATTATTTAAAAAAATCCACATTTTTATCCTTTTCAAAAACCAAAAAAAGAAAAGCAAAGAGAGTTAATAATATTTATTTATTTAAAAAATAAAAAATAAACAAGACATATTAGAAATATTTTGATTTTTTTGTTGCTCACTATTTTAAATAATGTGAGATTCTTTTATTATTTGGGAAGCTTTAACAATAATAACAATAACAATAAATGAAATAAAATACTCTTCAAAGTGATATACTTGACGTACATTAAATGGTTTAATATTTAAGATATATATACTAGTTTTTAGAATGTAATTTAAGTTGTCAAGATATTGTGGTGATTTCTCATGCAAACATATTAAAGAGATTTAAATAAAAAACTTCCCTATGTAAATTATTTTATGATTTTTTCAAATGCATTTTTTAAGTATAATTTTATTTTATAATTATACTAAAAGAAAAAAAGAATAGGAAATTTATTAATTAAATATTAACAATAGGTGCCTTGATAATGATATCTCTCCACACACACACACACACATATATGTATGTATGCTAGTTGTAATAAATACATTTTTTTTCATTACAATAGTTAAAAACTACTTTCTTATATTGATATTATACAAAAAATCTACATTCTATTTTCATGTGTTGTATTTTTTAATGATTTTTTTGATTGTTTAAAGTGAACAACATCACAACATTTTATTTTCATTGTTTAATTGCAATGATTTTCGCTTTTCCATCTCATAAATTATACAAAAAATCTACATTCTATTTTCATGTGCTATGATTTTTAATGATTTTTTCAATTGTTTAAAGTGAACAACATCACAACATTTTAAAAAGTTGATATTATGGCGTTTGAGCAGGAGATTTTGAATGCGCTTCTGAGCTGGAGAAAACGGTCGACATTTTGGAATGGCGTGGGCGATGCTCTTGTGTTTGTGATTGCGGTTGGATGGGAGAAAGGGTGCCCTTCCCCCGTTCTTGTTGTGGCCTTGGGTGCGCTGGATGAGGGTTTTGACAGTGTTTTGTCTTCTTCGCAGGTTGTGGATTTGGCTACAGGGCCCCCTTATTCCTTTGGACTTGTTGCAGGTTCTAGGTCAGGGTGTGCCCTCAGGTGGTGGCTACGTGGCTCCTATGGTCTGTGAGGAGCTGCATCCTCCTCCCATCACTTCCTTTGTAGGTGTTGTGCAGGGTGTGGCTACCCTCGCCCCTCCCTTTGATGGCTTTCATAAATCATTTTCTGATGCTGCTCGTGCCTAGGTCCCGACTAGGGTTCATCCTTTGCCTTGTGCTCGGACCTCCCCTGTTGTGGTCTGTGGGCCTGAGGTTGTTGAGAATGAGGAATTCTACATGTGGCAAGGTGTGGTTTGCAGATTTAACGGCTTATGGCCCTCCCTTCCTGATCTCCATAAATGGGTTTCTAATTCCTGGAGGCCCATTGTTTTAGAACAGATAGAGCTCTATCCCAGTGTTAGAGAATTTTTCTTTGCAACTTTTTCTTCCCCAGAGGATCGTGACAAAGTGTTGGACATGGTGTGGATGTGGGGTGTTCATTTGTTGTTCGTTTGACCTTGGTCTCGCTCTTTCGATCCTCTTACGAAGCCTCCGAATATTAGACTTGTTTGGGTTCGACTGCCGAATCTCCCACTCTGGTTTTGGGAGCTTTCTTATTTCAAAGCAATTGACAATGCTATTGGCAACTTTTTGAAGGTGGATTTTGTGTCTTGGGATCTTGGGCATACTACAGTGGCTCATATTTTAATCGATTTGGACATCTCCAAACCTCTCCATGGTGATGTGGTTTGATGGTGGTAGACAGACCTTGGAAGCAAATACTGGACTATGAGGGGCTCCCTTTTCGGTGCAGGTGTTGTTTCTCTGTTGGTCACCTAGCCTCTAGCTGCCCTCTTGCTCACCGCAAGGGTGCTGCCACTTGGTGGAAGAATGCTCTTCTAGACCATCTCACAGTTGTTTCCCCTTCTTCAGATGATTCCTTTGAGGAGGGTGACCCTCCCCCTACTCCTCCATTGGTGTCAAAGCCTTTCCTGGCTCCTCTTCTGGCTTGCCCCTTTGTGGAACCTTCTATTGTCACTATGCAGTTGGTTCCTACCTGCTGCTCATCGCCTGATTCTGCTGGTCCTATGATTGCTCTTGACTCCTTTTCTGGTTTGCTAGCTCTCTCATTGCGTGATGCCTCCTTGCCTAGGGTGGTTGTTGTGGATCTGCTCCTCTTGCCTCGCTCGGTGGATTTTGATTTTGAGCCCTCCTGGTCTATTGTGCCGAGGAAGAAGAAAGGTCTCCCCAAATCTGTTGCTTCTTCAAGGCCTCGGGTTCTAGGTGTCAGATTGGTCCCGTCTAGTTCTGGGGTGGTCTAATATTTTTCTGTTGTTCTACAACTGTCAGTCAACTGTTTCTGTTTGTTTTTCTCTAGTTTAGTTGGTTTGAACTATGTTTCCTCTGGTCCTCTGGGCTCTCTGTGTAAAGGGTACAACACCTTGTAAATGCTGCTTATCTTATCAAAAACATCACAACATTTTATTTTCATTGTTTAATTGCAATGGTTTTCGCTTTTCCATCTTAAATTATGCAATAAATATCGACAAAACTCTAGAATAACAACATGACATATAGGTGGTCAGCAAATCTACATTCTTTTTTCATATGTTGTGATTTTTTAATGATTTTTTTGATTGTTTAAAGTGAACATCACAACATTTTATTTTCATTGTTTAATTGCAATGATTTTCGCTTTTTCATCTCATAAATTGTACAATGATTTTTTATTTATTTAAAAAAGAAAATTATCCTAAAGATATATATACTAGTATTTATTATTAATCATAACTTAAAATCTTAAATTTTTATTATTTAATTATATATCATAAATAAATAATTGTAATAAATGCATTTAGTTTCATTACAACGACTTTCCTATATTGGTATTACAAATATTATCTATTGTAGCTTTCACCCTTTGGCTAAACTCCCATAGTGGGAAATATGTAAAATTGATACTTACCAGTTTCTAGAAAAGGGAAAACGAGTGAGTTTGGTTTGATTGTTAGCCAAAGCTCTTATTAGATTGATTGGCCTCGACAACAACTTAAAACACCCACCAAACTCCACAACACATTTGGCATAATTACTTTGCGTTTCGGAACAAGAAATAACGAGGAATGGGTGTCCAATTGGGTTCAAGATTTTGAGGTTTGAAGATATCCTTTTCTTGGAATTTAGGAATTAATGGTAGGATTAGTAATTAAGTTAGATGTTGAAACCTGTGCTTCTTGGGTGAGGGGGGGAATTCACAAATTCCAAAGTTGGAAGAGTGCAATTTCGTTGTCAATTTCTCGTTTGACACATGACGTAGGTTTTTGACTTTACTGCAGGCTGGGCTCTTCAATATTCTCGTTTTTCAGGCGCTCATAATTTCAGATCCAAAACTCATATTGTGCGCGCTGTATCATCGTTCTCATTCACATTGATACCTCTTCTTCCTCACCAATCAATCAATCATGTAAGTCTTATATCCCATTTGGTCACACCCTTTGCTTGTTCTTTCAGAAGGTACAACTACTTAGAACGCCCATCTGGTAATTCTGGCGCATTTTGAGAGGGGATCTGGATACCCACTGACTTAAACTGGTATCTTGTGAGATGGTCTACTGGAACTGCCATCTGGGTCATCAAATTATCAACAGAAATCCATATATAGGGCATACAGGTTTTGGCTACCTGACATACAAGGACTTGGGTTCTTTGGGGGGAGGCTAGGTTAAGTGTCAAAACCCTGCTGGGTCTATGTGTATATATGTTAATTCTGAATGCCTGGTGGGCTGGCGTGCAAGGGGCAAATTAAATGCCCAGGAGCAGAGAATTCCGGATTTCAGACTACTTGGTAGTTCTGGTATTAGTGCCCCTGGTTAGCGTTGTGATCTTCCGCAGATGGAAGAGGAACTGGGCTGCGAAGAAGGCAGAAATAAGGAAGCTGCTTGTATTGGCTGCAGAGGAAGCTGCAAGGGCTGAAGAAGAGGCTGCACAAATCTACACGTCAACTTTTGTTACACGGTATCAGTGCGCTCTCTGTTTCAGTCCTAGTACAACAAGGTGCTCCAGATGCAAGACTGTCAGATACTGGTTAGTCAAATTTTCCACATTTTTTTCCGCTCAATGCTGTTCAATATAGTCAATTAAGAAGAGATTTTGTTTATCGTTGTTCATAACTGATCTAAAATGTGTATTATCCAGCATATGGTAGTAGTCGCGCGAGGAGTAACTAAAGCATCTGTAATATAGATCCAGTTGTATGCGTCAAATAAAAGTGCAGTAAGAACAAGTTTAAACTAAGATGAAACCAGAGAATTGCAGCCCATGAATGAAGAAATAGGGAGACATCAAAAAACAACCTTGTAAATGATACTTAGGTCTGGTTGTGTTTTCCGTTTCATTTGGGATCTGAAAAGAAAGAGTCATGTCGGTTTCTGTGGAATTCTACATGAATTATGTCTGGTCTTTCCTATCTGGCTCCCATCATTTGAACCTTAAAGTGTCATCACATGTATCTCGATCTTTGCCCTAGTAGAGACAGTGGATACTCTGTTTTTTCTCCGAGTTCATTTTTCTATAGTTTCTTTTCCTTTCGCTTCATTGGTACAGCTCCATCTGCTTTGGGAGGTCTACTTTCTAGGATTTGGCTTGCACCCAGAAATATATATTCAACTGAACAATGATCAATGCTATGTGGGTTTAGAACCTTATCCATCTATGAGAAATACAAATAAGAAAAGACCAACCAAATTATGGTATTAAACAAAAAAATTGCAGGGTGCTATATTGAACAATTTGGACGTATGTTAAATGTTTTGTATTTTTCCCTACGATGGAAATGGCATGCACAAAAAGTGAAATTGAGTGTTCGGTTTTACAGAGTCTAGTAACATGAATATTACATATCCGCCACCAGGAAGATTATATTTGACAATGGTAAAAGTAGTTCTGAATATGGAAATATGATATTGGTAAACCTTCTTAGTGTTGAGAAGATGGGTTTGTCAACATTTCCTTTTCTGCAAACTAAGTTTATCCAGTATGTTTCATAGAAGACTTAAAAATCTGGAACAGCAGGAGCCATACATACTTACTAGAATTCCTGCAAAGCTATGTTCCAAAGATTTCAAGATGGGGGGACGGAAGGGTGGGTCTTGAGGACGGGGGGACCAAGGGCCTAGATTTGGGGATGGTGGGGGAAGGATGGCGGGATGGTGATGGGTGGGGGTTTTGGGTAGGAAATCCTAGTGTCGTTTAGGGGCAACCTTGGTGTGTTCCCTGTGGCAATACAAGGTGGGGGCAAGGTGTGCAACCCTTGCCACCAAGTGCAAATTAAGGCCTTCAAAACTGCACAAACCTTCATGGCACATGCCATTTTCACACTTTTGTCGCTTTGTTTTTTGCAACACCAAGTCCTTATTATTTTTGAAAGTTGGGAGTGATTTGGAATGAGGCTTGGATACCTAGATGCCTATTTATAAATTTTTTGTGATTGCTTAGGGTGGAGGGGCCCATAGACCATTAGGGTTAGTGGCACAAGGATCCAATTTTTGATATAAAAAAAGAAGAAGACTTTTTGATTGAATTGCCAAGGGGGATGCTTGGTCAGCTTGGGTGTGGTCAAGGGACATGAGGGAGTCCCTTGAGCATCTTGGGGGCGTCTCACCAATATCTCCAAAATAGGGGAATGTCTTGGAAATGTTCTCTCTTTGATGGAGACATCCTAAAAATGTCCTTGGGTACTTGGTGGTGGTGGTGGGACAATGCAGGGGTGTCAAGTACTTGTGTCTTTGAAATGTTTTCGTCTCAAAAACACTTGGTTTTGGGTGGGGGGTGTCTCTATGGAACAATGCTGCAAAACAAATCTTGTGGGAAATTGAAAAAGAACTAATGAGCTCCTTGATAAACAAAGACATTAAGAATTCTAAGATTCTTTGATCCCAAACAAGGAGTTACTGCAAGAATCTACAGCCTACCAAAGAATCACAAGTTGGGTGCTTTGTAAGGCTTAATCTTGGAGGATTTTCTACCTCTGTGCTAGCAGTTTTTGTGGTAAACAAGTGTCAACATTTGGTGGATAAGAATTCTCCATTCATCAAAGATTCAAATGATTTTTTAGCCTTCATGAAGGCTAAGATTGTTGATGAGAACGACATCTTAATAAGTTTTATGTAGTATCTTTATTCACAAAAAATTCTCTATTTGATGCCATCATGCTAGTCAAGAATTTACATATGAAGGGACATCATAGTTTGCTGAGCTTTGTCTTAGATGTACTTTCTTCTCTTTTTAGGAACACTGATCTAACAAATTGAAGTTGTTGCTATAGGTTCTCCCCTATCACCTATGGTGACAAACATATATGTGAGAGATTTTGAAGGTAAAGCATTGGTATCTTTCCATGACCAAAATGTTGGAAGTGTTTGGTGGATGATACAAACATTAGTTGGCCACATGGGATGGTAAGTCTTGAAGAGTTTTGCTTGCATCTCGACAACATATGCTCTAGCATCCAATTCACTAATAAATTGAGGATAATGGCTCTCTTTCATTTCTTGATTTGCTTGTATCAATAAAGATTGATAGTTTTTTGGCTTGAGGTAATCGGAAAAAGTATTCACAGTGACCTCGAGCTCCATGCCTTGTCATGTCATCACCCTTATCAAAAGATAGGGGTTCTTTTCACGCTTACCAATGGCAATGGGTATTTGGAATCTTGGATGTAGATCATTTTAAGGAAGAGAAATGTTATTTGATAAAAGTCTTTAGAATGAATGAGTATGAAATGAATTGGATTTCAACTTTTGGTATCCAATTGGAAGTCTCAACTGTAGATCTTCCCAAGGTTCTTTCTCATTTGGTAAGGACATTTCTTTCAATATTGAAAGGTGTCTATGAAAGCACAATATAAAATCAACTCTTGATTGGGGTTTATCAGATTGATTGTACATGGAAAGTCCCATATTTGAGATATGTGAATATCCTTTCAACAAAGGTTTAAGGAGATTAGCTTAGATACCTACCATGGTAGGTTTAAGAACTTTTTCCTAGGTGAGTGTACATAGGTGAAATCTCATGATATATTTGGAAAAACCAAGAATTCTGGTGAAAGAAGAAAGTTGCTTGAAGACAAAGCTTAGAGAGATGGCTGACAGTATCAAATATCCAAACAACATCAATATAGACGAAGGGTTGGATTCGAGCAATTTGTGGAAATATCATTTGTATAAAGGTCATTAATAATGTGCTATTGACATTTGTTTAATATTATAGTTTAGCATAATTGATAAGTATTAACATTGTCTTTGATTTCAACATCTTGTTTAAATTTGGTTATCTATATAACGATTACTTGTTCATAAAGCCTTTCGTTTATCCTCATGATGATCTAGAATGTTGTGGTTTGAGACGTTGATTAATTGTAAATATTTTTCACAGGTTTTTGTAGAAGCATTTCTTTTTGCCAACTAACTCGGGCTTATGTTATGTACCTAGGGATATGATGTTATAATGTATTGAGGTGGATGGAGATGCTGACTTGTGTCACACATTGCTTTAGTTAGTTATATTGCGTCATATGGACAACTTGTGTAATTAATTATATTAGATGATGAGTAGGCAGTCATTGGGATCATGGTAACCCTCCATTTCGTTAGTAAGAGGTGGTATAGATATAGGAGGTTAATATCATTATAAGGATATGTTTTGATTATGATATTGTGTGTGAGATCTCTTGGAGATATAGCAATGAATGGCTTCTTCCATAAGGAAGTATTGTATGATGTTATTGTACCTCAAGGGTTTATTCCATTTTTGCATATATTGGATATTAGGGCATCTTGGTCCACAAAAATCACTTGTGTTGTGTGAGATCTATCTATTGCATTTTGTTATTACAATTATTATATGTATGGATCTTATCAGTTTGGCACCTAAGGGTTGCAAAAAAATGTTAAGTGTAGGATTTTGGTAACACACGGTTCACCGAATCCATTCCCAAAATAATTTATCTATCTTGATATCATTTTCTCTTTGAAGAAGTATCAAAAAAAGAGACCAGCTTGAGGGAAAATTGCATAGGCCTCCCCAAATTGACAAGCTTCATAGTTACACATTGTTAATTGCCTCCTCAAATAGTTTTTTTTAGAGGAATAAGTAATAACAACAGCTTTTCCCTAATATGACTGCATCCTTAGACAAATTTATATTTAGAGCCATAAATTTCCAGCATACCTTTGAAGAGCTTGGCTTGCCCTTCCATCAATTTGTGGAAGTGGTCCAAGTAGTAGTGTGGAAAGCCTTCACTCGGTCAATAGCATTGTTGATATCTTGATGCAACATGAATGTGTTGGCCATTGTAGACAACATGGATGCACGACTAAGAGCTTGTGTGATGTCAAGGACTTTCTTCTTGCCAATTGACTAGCTTGAGTCTAGATAAATGAATCCATCTACTCCTTTATTCCAATGCATGGCTCCCCATACACGAACCCATCTACTCCTTTGTTCCAATGCATGGCTCCCCATACGTGTCCTTAACCATACTCCACTTCCTCATAAGCAATAATCTCAACTTTGAGTTAGCTATTACCCTCTTTAGTTATGCTGCAAAGTTTTCCACCACCTTGCTTACATTGCTCTTCCACCATTAATAATCTTTTGAATCCTTTTCTCTACCTCCTCTCTTGCTCTCTTTTTGCATTTTCCCTTCTTATTGTTTGAAACCTTTGCCATCTTTAGACTTGCACTCTCTATATAGCCATCAAATGCACATGAAACCAATGGAAGCCACCAAACAAGAAAACGATTTGGTTCTTTAAAAATCAAGAGTGGATCCTTTCATAAACGTTGACCTATCCTTTCTATCCCATCTAGATAGAATTCATGATTTAGAGCCATCATCACACATAATGGAGGTTCAACCACCATGTTTCTTAGACTAGAGAATAATGGTATTAATTGCCCATCTTAACACATGAAGTATGTTGCCCTTACACCTCAATAAAGGCCACCTTATTGATGCCCCTTTGTCATCACAACAAAGTATTGAGCCACATTCCTTTACTTGTTTATACATTCCCATTGTTTGGCATTCCATTCATTGTCCCCTTGCAAATCTTGCACTAGAAGTGTTTGTGCCTCATTCGGGATTTGGTTTCCCAAGACTTAACTCTACTCCCTTCATTGTCTTCCAATCCTACACCCTAGTTTGCAGCCCAATTTGCGACTCAATTTTCTTTTCTCCTTGTGTGGGTAAAGGAGATACTACCAATTTTTTCATTGTTATTTGGGCTCTTGAAATAATTGTGCCCAAGAGCGCCATGACTTATGTCTATCACCTTTCATATGATCTATGATAAGCTTTGAGTCTTGCTACACCTTGAGTGTTTGCTATCCTCTTCTGAGGCCTCCTCCATACCCCACGGCATTGCTCTCCCTTCAGTTGTATTGTTGGTGTTTGTGCCATAATCAAATGCTATGAGAGTTAGAGGTTGACCTTTATCATCCTTGAAAGCACAACCACCTCTTGCTTGACTTGGATTTCAATTCCTTTCACCCATAAAATTCATTTTTACCCATCTTGGTTCTTGAGGTTGCCATATGATATTTTTAGGCTAGTCCTTGTGGGCTTTGGATTGCAGTTTATGGAGCCAAATTGGTCGAGGCCATGCTTCCAGACCATAGTTTGAGGACTCTGCGAGTCTTGGAAAAGACTCTTGGGACTTGCGAGTTGACTCACCAAGGACTCCCGAGCCGAGTCTTGGAGAGTCCAGGCTAGGACTCTTAGCATCGCCTGGAAACAATGAGTATGGATGTTTAAAACTTGTTTTTTGTTTGTTTTTTTCATTTGAAAATTTGAAACTATGAGTATGAATGATGAAATTTCAAATATTGAGTGTTTGAAGATCATATAACATGTGTAATATTTGAATTATGAGAAATTGATAATCAAATTAGGCTCTTATGTTCTCTAACTGCATTAATTTATTTTTGTTTTTTTGTAAAACTATGGTTTTCTTCTTTGCCGAGTCCTAGCCGAGTCCTATTTTGGGCTGCCGAGTCTGTGCCGAGTCCGAGTTTTCAAACTTTGTTCCAGAGTTTTTATTCTGGATCATTTTCCCTTTCCTTTGAAGCTCCACACTTTTCTCTCTCTTGCATATTGGTTGCAATTCTATCCCATACAATGATCTTTTGCATCTCCTTGTTTTCAAATATTCTACAATTCCCTTTCTAACCAAATATTCCAAACAATTAGGGAAGGGGCAATCTCCCATATTAACATTAGGCTAGGGCTTTTTATGCTCCTCTTCCATCCTAAAAGTAACTCCTTGATGTTGCTGGGGGTGGCCAATTATCGCTCCATTTTTTTGCAAACCATTGCCATAGTTGTCTCACATAAGAACATGAAAGGAAAAGGTGATAACTTGTTTCTGCTACCTCTTTACACATGATACACCTAGATGACCCCTACTAACCCATGAGTTTCAGTCTATCCCATAGCAGATCAACCCTATGTTGCTGTACATAAAAAGGCATTGGCCTTTGGGAGGTTGTGACAAAAAAAAAAATCCTATTGCTAGGGAATGGGGGTTGACCCCCATTTCGTTTGGCGATTGCTCCATAATCTTCTTTTATTTATATGACCTTTGATTTACTTTTATTCCAGATGATCTTGTCTTCACTTAAACTATTTAATAGGGCTCATTTCTTTGAAAGAGAAGAGAAGATTACAACTTCCCTCTAGACCTATGGTTGGGGCTTGCAGCTCAATCTAACCTCTCTCTTCTCCCAAATTCCTGATGTAATCCTATACCCAAGAACAATTAGGAACATGCTTAGGGGTTGAAGAACTTCATTCTATTCCAAAGGTTTGTTTGTTAACCACATTCATCTAGAAGTTCATACTATCCTCTCTTCCAGTTTTCTATCTTATTCCTTCTCTAGTAGCAGATGCCATATTCTAAGGAGTTCTATATACCTGATCCCAATGAAATGGTGTGCTGAAAGAAAATTGAGCCATCTCCCATCCTTCAATAATGTATTTAAATGAAGTCTTCAACTCCAAAGTTAGTACTTCTTAGCACACATTGTCCATAGTGATTTCATGCCTAGGGCTTTGTTCATTTGTCAATAGTTTCAAAAGCTTAATCCACTGACTTTCTTTTCCTTGCACGCATTCTCCCATTTTATTAGATTGTATTTCCTTCTTTCTCCCATGCCACTCCATAGGAAGTTTTTCTGAATGTCCATTAGCGTTCTTGCTATCTTGCTCAGGGGTTGAAATATTAACATTACATATATAGGGATGGCAGAGAGTGACACCTTTATTAGTTGGATCCTCCCTACTATTGTTAATCATATTCCTTTCCATAAAGATAATTTATTTTGTACTTTGCCCATCAATGCCTTCCACTCCTCTAGAGTTGCTCTTCCTTTCCATCAGAGGCATACCCAAATATAACTCGGCAGCCTTGCCATTTTGAAACCAAATAGATGTTGTATATTCAGGGAGCCTTGACTATAATCCTTGAAAAAATAAATTTTTGACATCTGGTTATTGAATTGTTGGCCTGCAGTCTTCTCATTATATTCTAGGATACTCTTCATTTCCCTCACTTCCTTGACTGATGCCTCCCCAAACAAAAGAGTATCATCCACAAACTGTAGATGGGTGATTTTTTCCACTCTAGACGATGCTTGCAGTCCTCTTATGTTTTTATTTTCAAAATATGCCTTAGAGCTCTCTCAATTGACTCTGCTACTATGAGAAATAGAAAAGGAGAGTGGGTCACCTTCTTTTAAAACACTTGGCCTCGAAATAGTCCAAGGGAATGCCATTGACGAGAACAAAGAATAAGGCCGTAGATGCAGCAATACACCCTTTTCTGCCATCCCTTTGAAAGCCCAAACTTTTTTAATACCTACATTAAAAATCCCCATGCCAGCCTGTCATAAGCCTTATTCACATCTAATTTTAGAAGCATCATATCCTTTTTCCTACGTTTTATGGAGTGGATTGTCTCATGTGATATAATCATCTTGTCCAAGATTTCTCTACCAGCAAAAAATCCACTATGTTCCTTCGAAATGATTGCTGTCAAAAGAGGCTTCAGTCCGGTTGCCATTACTTTTGTTACAATTTTATAAATTACATTACACAGGGCAACTGGTCAAAGGTACCAAAATATAATGTGCTGTTAATTTTGGGTAGTAGGACTAGGAATGTGTTATTCTAGCCTCTCAACATTAATGATTAATTTCTTTGTTTTGCATTCTTTTGCTGCCAACCACACATTCGTACCCACTATATGCCAGAATTTTTGAAAGAATCCTACCTCAAGCCCATCAGGTACTGGGGATTTCTTGGCTCCTAAAGAAAGGGCTACATTTCTAATTTCTTCCATTGTGATAGGTTCCATCAAGGAATCATTTTGTGCTTTGCTAATCACATAGTATATGTTGCTGAGAAATGAGTACTTAGCTTGAGCTCTCTGAGGGGGGCTGGCCAGTAAATCTTTGTAGAATCTTGCTCCTTCAGCTCTGATAGCTGCAGTATTATCAAGAGTGTTGCCTGAGGGGAGAGTTATTTGATCTATCTTATTCTACTCTTGTCTTATATTTTTTGATAGGTGAAAATTTTTCGTGTTTCTAGCCCCCTCTCTGAGCCACTTAACTTGTGACTTCTATAGCCAGAAGATCTCCTCCATTCTGAGGAAGGAATTCAATTCATTCATGATGTTAAATTGGTTGTTCCTAGATTCGTTTAATAAATCCTCCTTAGCTATATTTTTCCTCCACCTCCTGTAGGCTATCTTCCATTCTTTATCTTCTTACAAAGATGTCTCCCACTATGTTTTGTTCCATTTCCTAACCTCTACCTTGACCACATTTAATATTTTCTGAAGGATGTATCTCTTACAGCCTTTGACTTCTATATTCCACCACTTCTTTAGGTTCTCTTCAAAGCTGGGCACATTGAACCATAAGAACACCATCTTGAAGGGAAAGCCTCTGGGTTTTGGCTCCTTCATAATATGTAGGGAGATTGGCTAGTGATCGATCCTGTGAAGGGCAACACTTTTGAATGAAAGGTCGCTTGTGTCAAAGCCCTTTTTGAGTTGACAAGGTATCTATCCAACCAAATCTGTATACAACAAGCTTCACCCACTTGCCTATTACTCCACGTGTACCAAACTTGTTCGGTTTTATGTCCACTAGAGCCATATTGGTACAGAAATTTCTGAAATCTCTCAACTTTGAGATGGGGATGTGCTTATGCCCATTTTTTCCTCTAGGTAGAGAACAGCATTGAAATCTCCCCTATCAGTCAATCATTCTGAATATATATTCGTTGAAATGTGGGTAATTATTCCCATAAAATACCTCTATCCCGCATTCAATTTGGCCCATACACATTGGTTAAACAATCTAATCATTCTCTTTTACCCCTTGTAGCTTTATATGGATTGCATTTTGTGAGGAGGCCATAACCAAACTAGTCCAACATCAGCTATCCCATAGGACTCTCAACCCACCCACCATTCCTTCTGCTCCTACTGCATAACCTTTACTCCTATTCCATATCCTCTTATCATAACTTGTAAAAGCCCCTCTAGTTTTGGACGATATTTTCACGATTTTTCAGTTTGACATATTGGCATTTTGTCAAACAGTTTGCAGGATAACTGAACTGAGTGTTTTCACTGGTTTGGGGTTTGCATATTATATATATCAAACTCAGTAAATAGATAACTTGTACATGGCATTGTTTCAGTACATGAACTAATTCAAGACACCCAAATGAGATACAAATCGTTGACTCTAATATTTCTGAACAGTGGTAATAACAATAGCAATACATACTCAGAAATACATTCAAATATTCAAATAGCAGTGCACAGTGATAAATACCAATTTTGTCAACTTCGTATATGAACGGCAACTTCAGTTGTACATTTGTAATAGACAACAAAATGTTCATATCACCAACAGGAACAAGGTTTTGGTTTGATAGTAATAACAGCACCTTATAACTGGCAGAAATGTACAGTTCTGAGCAATGAAATACCACTTAGCAGGTTGCCTGATTGTTGCAGCCTTGTATCATGCCACGCCTAGCCCAGAGTATCCGCGGCTGGTGTAGAAGAATGGTGGCAGGGGTAGCAGGAAACAGGAAATCGTGCACAGCAAAGTTCACATGCCCAGCAATGTTCTTGATCCCCTTCACAAATCCACGGCACACTTGCTACAACAGGTCGCAGCACTAAGGAGTGGCAATGGAAGGGTTTGTGCAGGTCCATGCCCTTAAGGAAAAGCCCACGACCACTGACCAGTAACCACAGCTTCTGAAATCCTTGGGACTTCCTTCTTAAGGCTGGAGAAATAAGATGGAGCAAAGTATGAGTTGCCCAAACACCCTTCAGAATGCTCACACCAGCACTAATAGACACAGCAATGAATATCTTCAGACCTCACGCCCAGATAAGTGCAATTTCAGTGTATTCATCAGCAATATGAATGTTTCCAGGTCCATCGACCAGCATTATGAAATAACCAATGCAAATCAACCAGCTCAAATGATATCTTCAAACCCTCAAACTGTGCAAAGATGATAATCGTTAACCCACAAGTTTGTCTCTGCAGGAGACTCACAAATTTTCCAATATCGCACACCAGTGAAAGACCCTAATGATCTTTCCAACTAGACCAGCTAGGGTGAATCAGTCTCACCACCAAAACCAGTTGCCCTAGGGTTTCCGTTCCCCAAAGCCAAGAACTCCGAAAAGCTCCTCAAACATCAATTAGAGAAAATAAGCAAGCATAAAGCAAATGAGCTCAATTCCCACTTTATATATGACTTGCACTTTTCCCGTTCATAAAATAAAATAAAGTGACTTTATAAAGTTCCCTTTTTAAATATTATCCCCAAAGTCACTTTATTACATCTTTTAATTAATTATTTTAACATTATCTTATAAATGTACTTTTTCCCACCAGGCAACATTAAATAATTAAATAAACCAATTCCCTTTACCCAACTATAGCCTACGGGAATTAAATAGGCTAGTAAGTCCACCTGGAGTGATCATTGAGAAGGGGACATTACATAATTCTCCATTTCTACTTGACTGACCTTGTTTTCCTGAATGAGGATGATGTCAGGGATGTTTACCTTGATTAACCACTGCACAAGATGGCATTTGTCAGGGGCATCAATGACCCTGACATTCCAGCGTATGACCTTCATGATTTCTTAGTGTGAGGGAATGCCCCCACCAACTTGACAGAAATTGGTTATTGGCAGCTAGGTGCTTTTTTCTACATCTTTAACTGCTGACTTTGCTTTATTTGCTTCTATTCTCCTACCACTTGGTCTTTGTCCTCAAAGGTCATTTGAGGGAAGAGGGGGTTGCTGTCAAATTTTCCACACTGCTTTTGGTGACTTTTTTGAAAACCACCCTACCATTCTTAATGCCTGCCATATCATCAAAAGTTGCTTTAATGATCTCTTCCTCACTTTCCAATTCCTCAAATTGGTTCTCTGATTTATCTTTCGTTGTAGATTCTCACGAATCTTCACCACCTTCATCAACCACTGACTTTATTTGGTTCTCTATTCCCTTTCCCGACTCCTTGTTTGCCCCATGATCAACTGGTTCCCCCGAAGTAGTTTGTCTAGTGATGTCCTCAATTTTCCTGTCCTCAAGATCATCTGTGGACTTCTTTTCTTTGTTGTCTCTAGTTTTCATGGTCCACATTTGTTTGCTGCGGGTTGTAACCTAGCATTTGATCTATTAGTGACCTTACAGAGCCTTGCTGTGTGCTTTAACATCTGCATGGAAAACATTGGAATGGCAGGCAAATGTAGTCTACTTCTTGTGTGCTGCTGCACATGGAAGAGACCGACCTTATAGCTTGTTTGATCAGTTTGTTAAGGTCAATCTTGACACATGTGTGGGCATAGGTTGCCAGTGCTTTCTTGCCTGTAGAATCGGATATAAATAAGTATGTTCTCAGAGTATTTCCTATTTCATGTTCCCAGAGTATTTCCTATTTCCTCCAACACCTTCTCCAACCAATATTCCTGTGTCAGCTTATATTATCTGATCCTTAACAGGATTTCCTCAATTAGTTCTGTTAGCGGTTCAAATCCTGGTGACCAAGTTGTGATAAACATCTCCGCATTACCCATGAACCATGGGCCTCCTTTGAGGATTTTGTCTCTGTATACTTCTGACTGGAAGGTGATCTGTAAAAACCCTAAAGCTAAAGAGGTAATTGCTGGTCTTGGACAATCGGCCCAATGCTGCCCCATTCATGATTTAAATTTCTCCATTGTAGGACATATCCCAATGACTCTGGCACAAATCTTGACTATTGTTGATGAATTCCTGAATAGCCTGGTGTTCTGCTTTATTTTGCCCAGTATCTTCCTCTCCTTCCTTGATCCATTATCTAAATTCATTGTGTTAATGGCCTTCCTCTGTGCGCCTCTGCAACTTCTCTGCCCATTTTTGCTTCCCATCATATTATCATTGACCTTCTAGAAGTCTCTCGTTAGTAATACTATGGATTACCAAATTTGAAATCTCTAATATTTAACATGTATCAATTGCCAAAGACTCTAAATCTTCACCACTGCATACACTTGACATATCGTTTTCTCTAATTCTTTCTGTCTATTAGTTTCTTGATTTTTTACATATGTTGTCTCTTCAAGGCTCTCGTTTGGATTTGCATGTAAGCTGACCTTTGATCTATTCGTCATATTTTGTTGTCACTGATTTTCTTTGTTGGATGATGCTGTGCTTGTATCCAGTGGTAGGATTATCAGTCCAAATGTGTTAAATGACTGGGAAATCTTATTTTCCAGAGTTGTTTTGTTCTTACAATGGTTGCAAAGTTTGCATGCTTTTCCAAGAGAATTGGATATACTAAACTTTGGATGTGATGTGTACATATCATTAGACAGTATCTGGTACTGGCCATTTGATGGGTGTGCAATCTACTTTTTAAATTGGTTCTTACATTTTGATATTTAACTCATAACTTTGGATCAGATGAGATGTGCATGTATCATTAGACAATATTTAGAACTGGCCGTTTTATGGGCATGCAATATACTTAATACTTATTTTTAAGTTGATTTGTACTCTTTGATATTTTACTCATAACTTTGGATCAGATGTATAAACACCAACTCTATTAGGATTAGTAGACAATATCTGATACTGACTGTTTGATGGGCTTGCAATCTACTCTTTTTTTAAAGTTGATTTATACATTTTTGATATTTTCAAGTAGTTCCCAGCAAACAAAATTTCATTACTAAAAATGCTTATTACCAAACCTTAATGAGTGCTTATGATCTTTTTAGAAATATTGCATGTTTCACATGCTTTGAGGCTTGTTTATGTATGTGCAATTTTAGGAATATACTGCTTGACTAGAGGTTGGAAGATTAATTTTGGACTTGTAACATTCACACATATTCCATTGTTGGAATATGTCATGTTTATGTAGATTTCTCTAATGGTTTACAGATCAATAATACTCCTTAACTTTCCTGGAATTCTCCTTAATACAATACTGCATTCTCATATTTTCCAATTTTGATATTTAAATCATATCTTGACTATTTAATTTATGAAATTCTGGAGCTAGATAACTCACCTATTTAATTTAAGAAATTCTGGAGTTACATAAATAAACTATTTAATTTAAGAAATTCTGGAACTGCATTATTAAACAATTTAATTTAAGAAGTTATGTAGTTACATAACTGAACTATTTAGTTTAAGAAATTCTGGAGCTACGTAACTTGACTATTTAATTTAAGAAATTTGGGAGCTACATAACTTGACTATTTAATTTAAGAAATTCTGGAGCCACATCAATTTTTCAAAGAAAACAAAGTTGGAGATTTTTTCGGAGTTTAACTTAATTGAATTACTGAAATGTAGAAGATAAAAAGAAAAGTGAAAAAAAAAACAAGGAAGAAATCAAAATGGTGGGGAATTTTATCGAGGAATCAAGATTGGGCAGTGTTGACTGTGAGTTGTTACTTTTGATACTAGTGAAACTTAGTTTTGATGAGTAAAGACTATCTGAAAATGGCTATGTACCTTGAGCTTGGATTCACAAGTTTCTTTGGCAGAAACAATGCTCCCAGCTTGAGGAGCCTATCTATTTGTTCTCCTCTTGCTCCACCTTGAGTGTCTTTCCTGATTATGCAAAGGTGATCAGTTTCTGAAATACAAATTAATTTTTGAAAAATTGGTTTTCAGCATGACAAATTCAGACTTAGTTGCTGTAACCAATTCCAGAAATATTCAGATTACTTTTTAAAAGTTATGTTTCTTATCAATTGTACTTGCTTGCAGCTCAGGAAAATGCCAAATAGTTCACTGGAGGCAAGGCCACAAATCTGAATGTCAGCCACCTGATATTGATGATTCAAATGCTTCATTGCCACATGTTTCAACTCAAGGAAGAGAATTCGATCTTAATTCTTTATCTGAGCCACAAAATGTGAAGTCTTATGATGGTAATGTACAGGGGTTAAGTACCTCAGCTGAAGCTTCTGACCAGTTAAATGAGTCTGTTTCTGAGATTTCTCCTTCAAAAAGATTTGACGACTTTGCATCAAAGATTGGTCCTGTAATTGCAAATGAAAAACCTGATCCGAATTATGCTATTCCCAAAGTTCTGGATTTCAGAGTTAAATCATCAATTAACAGTGCCACACATAATGCTCCCTTAGGGGATGCTCTGGTACCTGATGATCCTATGCATGAAAGCTGTGTCTCTGATGTCCCTGTTAACAGCACTGAATATCTATTAGGTACTGCCAGCTCTGATAAACCTAGCACTGAAGGTTTTATTACTGATGTCTCAACCCAAAAATTTAGTGTGAGCAACATAAGCTCCTCGACTTCTGCAAATAATGTTTTGTCTTCCAAGGTCTCTGCAAGTGATTTCCCTGTTTCTAAGAATGAGAGGAATGAGCTTCCTGCATCTGGAATTGCTTTGGACAATGTTTTGGGCTCTAGCAGTTTTGAACATAAGAAACACAACTCTACAAGCTGTACACAGAATCTTTGTGTTTCCATGGATGAACCTGATCTTCTAGTTGCTAGAAACAATCCTCCTGTATCTGAGGAGCCTGTACATGATAACATCACTGTTAAGACGGTTAAGAATTCTTCTACCTCTAGTGCCCATGTGGTGAATCCATCTAGATCCTTTAATTCAGCCTCCAGCATTAATGGCCATATGGTGGATTCCTCCAGGTCTCTTAATCAATCTCCTAGCACCAGTAAAAATGTTATGAGTGATCTAACAGGCAAACGTTCTATGAAGATTATCTCAAATTCTGGAAGTCCAGTCACCAGCTCCTCTGGCCAGAAGGATTCAACCTCTTTGAATTCAAGCTCCTCCTTTAATTCTACATCCAGAACTAATGTCCATATGGGGGATACATCTAGCCCTTGCAATCAATCTTACAGCACCAGTAAGAAAGTGGTGGATAGCCAAACGAGGAAAAGCCCTATCAATAATGCCTCAAATTCTGGAGAATCAGTTACCAGCTTCTCTGGCCAGAAGAATTCCGTTCCTTTGGCATCAAGTTCAAAGAGTTCACTGCAAACCAAAGATGATTCTTCAAGCTCCACATCCTCCGTTTCTCTAGATAGTACGTCAAAGGTTATGAATACTAGAATAGCAACATCTAAAATTGAGAACCAAAGGGCTTCAGAAATAAGTGGAACAGGCAGGAGGTCTGTTAGATCTGCTTTTCAACATTCTTCTCCACTTAAGGAAAGAGCTCCTGTTTGCAGCATATCACGCCAAAAGAATGGCAGCTATGATATAATATCTTCTAACACATTCCATACTGTTGTTTCATCTCTTCCCACTGGTAATGCCTTGAAAGCATCTGTCAAAAAAGTTGCACAGCAGCTGAAATCTTCAAAAACCTTGAAGCAATCTTCAACAAAAATGATTAATGACAGCGCAGGAAAATCAAGCGAGGTAATTTTCAAATATGCTAATTTATTGTTTTCAAGCTATGGTTGGTTTCATTATTTGCAATGCTACAATTTTTTACCTAGGTTTGTGCGATACATTTTTTTAGCAATTATTACTTACTGACATACAAAAGAGGTCTTGAATTGAATCAAATTTTATAATTTATGTTGCACCTGGAACAGCAAGTATGTTCAATTTGTTCTTGTTATGTAATTTTGCACCTTATATTTATTTTTCTCACAAACAGCTTTTGGTTGTCAGACACTGTTTCCGTACGAACTCTTTGTCAAACATTTCAACTGGGACAAGCTTGAATTGCCACCTTGTGGTCTCATCAATTGTGGAAATAGGTATGGTAGTTTCTAGAGCCAATAAAATCCTAACATATTAGTTTATCTTTACTAGCATCATTCTTTGAGTCTGAAGTTGTCAATGCACAGACAGATCATGTGTTCTGGTTCACTTAAAGACATGATATATTTGTGTTTATCCATGTGTTGACCTTTATGTGTAAAATTTCAACAACATTAGGGCATATTAGACATTAAGGCATATGATATGGTTGCAACAGCAGGTCCTCAATTAAAATATTACACAAAGTTTAAACCTTTTTAGTGTAAGAGTGACAAAGAATTCATCTTTGGGCCTTAAATTCTCTTACGCTAACAGCATCAAATTACTGCTTTGGAATATGAATTCCCGAATCAAAACTTTTGTGGGTTTGGATAAATATGACATCCATGGTTTGGCCCCCAAATCAATATGGCATTGAATTTCCCTTGACTGCTTTTGTTTCTGATGCTCATCTTGGATTGCTTAAATCTTACGTGCACTTGTTAGAAAATTTAGAGCTTTACAAGCACATGATCTCCAATATAAATTCTATTAGCCTATTATTTGGTCCTTTCACCTCTTTTGCTGCTTTTCATTTTATTCCCTGCTGTCTGAAACTATTAACATCCTCATTGGACCTCCTCATATAGCAAGACCTACCCGTCCTTAAACATATTTCTCTCTGAACATCATCTGTTTGGCTGTTCTTAATCAATGGAAGACTCAATCAGAGCTAATTTTTGAGGTCATCTATCTGCAGCACAGAATGTTTGGAAGCTTGATGTTTGATCTCTTTAATGAATGAGGTTAGACTGTAAATAATATAATTTGCAAGTACTTCTTGGCTGTTTTATTGCACAAGTAGTAATGTGAATGCTTTGCTTCAAGCTTTACAAGCACTGTGTAGCTTATGCTCATTTTTTTCAAGCATTTATGCAAGAATCTTATTACCAAGTTCCATCTTTTTTTTTTTGCTTGGTAAATCTCAGGCAAGGCCATGGGCCTTTAGAATGTTGTGGAGTAAGCTTGGAGCAAGTTTGTAAGATTTGTAAAAAGTGTCACATGTAGGCCATAATTGTTCATCTACAACCTTGCCACGAGCTAGGATTTTGGGTCACATTATTTTTGTGAGGGGATTTGAACCTGGGTTTTATTCTTTTCAATGTCTTCCATTACCATTACACCACAATCTCATAGACTTAGCATCCAATTTCGTTTTTTCAACCCCTTATCATTGAAAATGGTCATTTCAGTGAGCACAATATGGTGATTTACAAATTTAAAACAAATTTTTCTTTTGCATCAGAGATTTGTGCTCCATCAAAACTTAAAACAATACCGGCTATCACCTCCCCTCTCGCCAATTGGAACTTGACTACGGAAAAAATACATTTGTCCTCCACCCAGCATTGGGTTGCTGTGAGTTTGTTGTTAAATGCGGACAAGTGTTTCTAGTTTTCATTTGTATGGCCACCTCTAAGTCATGCTAATCTGCCTCCAAGTGAAGAAATAATTTAATAAATCCTTTGGTGAAGTGCAAACAATGGCAGTTGGACCTGTTGCTTTGTGATGGGTTTGCAAATATGCAGGCAGTGGGCAAGTGGGTTAAGAGTTCTTTACGTGGTAGAGGTAGGCACTTTAAAGTTAAACTTTTATTTATCTTTTCTATTAAATAAAATTTACATCCTGTTTTAAGGTTAGGTTTTAATTTTTAAATTGCAAACTTTTAATACTATTAATAATGATAAAAATTTACATGTTTGTCATTTTTTTATAAAAATTACAAAAAATGTATTTAAATTACAAACTTTAAGTCTTATTAATATTTAATATATTTAAATTATAATATTTTTAATTTTTTAATATATTTTTTAGATTAATAATTGAGGATTTGATTTGGGTCCTCACCCATGCATCTACTAACAATCAAGTATAAGCAAGTAGTGGTCATGCCAAGCAAACCAATAGAATACAAAGAGCCCAAAGGCAAAACCCACTGAGGGGAGCATGGAACTAAAGCAACCACCCACATAGCCAAAACATGTGCATTCAATGATCACAAGCAAATTACACAGCTTGAGACACCTCCCAACTACTAACCCATTGAGCCATCCCACCAGCACCCAATTGAATTTTTCAGTGCCATCCAAGCCATTGCTTCCTCCTTTAACCCATATAAAAGCCTTCTCCTCAACGTGACAAGTTTTGGAACTTAACAGCATGAATTATCACATCTCTCTGAGAAGCTCGTTCTAGGATTCCATCTATTAGTGATGACAGTAGAAATGCTACTTACGTCCAATGTTCCTTGGTTATGTGTTACCAATAGGTGCTTAATGACCTTCCTTATATCCAAATAGAATGCCTTCAAATCTTGCAGCTCACACTTTATTGCCAACAACTCTTTACTCAACACTTTGACATTACCCAAAGTAACCAACTGCAATAGATTACATGACACCTCAGCATTTTCCACCAAACCCGTAACCTCTAAATTGCTTTCACCAGGAGGGGAACTTAGAAGAACATGTAAAATTCAATTCCTGGCCCCAAGAGAAGACAATGATGCTTATAAATTTATCATTAAATCAGATAAAATTGAAGCCTTGGAGGAAGCCATTCCAGCGTCACCATAACCTTGAGTGCCAAGGATGCTCTTGACCAAATAAGGAGTTACTACATCTAGGTAGCAAATATGGTGTGCAACTACCTAATTGAAACTTGACCCTTGAAGGGATCTTTGGGTTTTGCTATTCAACACTTGCGAGCTATCCTTGACTATGTGCAGTAGACAAGAGTAATGACCATACCAATCCAGATTACTCTAGCCTAGTAAATTTTGCAAGATAAAATGCCCAACACAGACAACCAAAGGAACACATATATATGCACAGGGAAACACTTGCTTGAGTGTGTCAGGAACAAAGCTCTATCTGCCTACCACTTAAATAATTAACTCTCATCATGAAGGAAGTCTCCTTCTTGGACTTATCAATTGTCGCTAAAGCATTGAAACATAAGAAAACAAACAAACATAGGGTCTAGGTCTTACAAAGGGGGCCATAGACCCAAAGTCCTTGAAAATTTACTTAAGGAGGCTGATTATCAAACAAAAAATATCCAAACCAGGCCAAGAAAACAAATCAACACCAAGAAAGGGGATTGCTTAGTTCCTTCGTTGGCTAAGAGATTAACCACTTTGTTGTACTTTTGCAATGGTTTAAAAAATTCTCAAAGCCCTTACATAGGACTAATAAAAAGTTGTGCATAAGAAACCCACACGGGCTCTTTGCGAAGATGCTTGTTTTATAGTAAATTTTAAAATTTTTTTAGTTTAGTTTTTTTTTGAATGTTTAATTATTTTTTTTTTTTTTTTGCTGATTAACTTTAGTTAGGCACCTAGGGGCTAGACAAAAGAGTGATTAAGCTAGAATTTTGGTAGCTGTTGGGCTCACCAGTTCCCATATATGCCATTGTATTTCTCATAATTCTTAAAAGAAAACTCCAAACCCTTTGATAAGAGAAGACCTTTTCCATTAGAGCCAACTTTCTTATATACAACATCATAGTCTGATCGCTTCTCTCCACAAAAACTAGACCTCTCTTCATGCCGTAGATCTAGAAAGCTAAGAAGCGAAAGGCAATAAAAATCGCATCACAACCTTGCAAAATACAAATCTATAGTAATATATTATTAATATTGTCAACCTGTGTTCCACGACGTTTTGGGGATGGGGATGGGGGGACGGCTGGGGACGCATTTCCGGGATGTTTCCTAGGGGGCCATTTTTAGGGGACGGTAGAGGATGGCGACATACAAAATACATATATATATATGTATATATATGCTTTTTTCAAAATTTATTAATATATTATAGACAAAGAGAGGGAAAGAGAGAGAGATATGTTAATAAATTAATAATTGATAACAACAATATCAATATGTAAATAAATTGTGAGAGCAGTAGTATAACAACATAATAAATGCCATTAAAGCATTATAAAATTTATCATAGCAATATCAAACATCAATAAAACCATGGTCTATCAATATCCAAATGTTTCAAACATGCATCCAAAAGTCTCAAAGTTCAAACATGAAAATCAAAATACTAAATACATTGTACAACAGTCTATGAAATTAAGCCTCATTCGGGCTATGAATATCAAAAGGCTCAGAACTATCTGAGTCACTATCATCCTTTGGAAAGAGTGGATCATCCAATAGTAGCCCGACCAATCCTGGTTGCACCTCATCCTCATCAATTTTCCTAACATCCTTAGGATCAACATCCCATCGTACTGGTGGAGTCTGCCAATACTCAGTAGTCTATTGGTCCTGAAGTCTCAAGGCACTATGAACTGCAACTAATTTCTCAGCTCGTTTTGAAGTAAGCCTATTCCTCTTAATGGAGTGGAGGAAGCCATAGGTGGACCAATTCCTCTTTGCAGCAGAGGAACTAGCAATCTGTGAGAGCAAACGAATGGCAAGTTGTCTGCAATCCGGTGTGTCCTTCCCATGAAATTTCCACCATCCAATGGGGTTGTTCTGTGCAATGGTGGCCCTATCTGTCCTAGCCTCTGGTTTGCTGAATGTAGGACCCTGAAGATCAAAAAACATAAGCCACTGCTCTCTAACAATGGTTGCCAGCTCATTGGTATACATTTTACGAAGGGCTGCTGTAAGCCCCTCTATCACCTCATCATCCTCAAAAGGAAGCATTCCACTAGGTCTAGGTACATACCACTTCAGATTAAGAGCATAGGCATACTCATTGTGTTCCACCTCTTTGTTACAATAGGCCTAATACAGTCTTCATAAAAACTCAACTCAGGTTCCTTTTGACGAATAGCTTGCTTCATTTGGTCAAGCATGCTATCAAAAGTCTCATATATCTCTCCCAAGCTAGGAGAGTTTGTATCTGCATACTGGATTACCCTCACAGCTGGTGATATGAAAGAGCAAATATACCTACAAGCAACAAATTAAATATTAAAACTTTTAAAATACAAACTACAAAGTAAAACAAAGTGTAACAAATTAAAAAACAATTTAAATTTTCAGATTTCTTACTTGATAGTGGCCCACCAAGTTTCATTAAGTACTCTATGTCTCACTTCCTTGCCTTCATTCGTCTTTGATAGAGGCCACCTTTTCCAATCTGCACAAACAACCATGGCTTGTAGAGCATCTTGGACCTCCAACATCCTCTCTAGCAAAATACAGTAGCTAGTATATCTAGTCTTAACTGGTTTGAGGAATTCTTTCTTTGAATAAGACCGGAATAGTGCGTGTGAAGTGTGATGGTTACATAGAAACATTTGTATGTTTCTAGCCTCTGCAACTGCTGCCCTCACCCAATCTATTTTTCCCATGTCTTTCAAGGCATTATTCAAAGCATGTACACAACATGGAGTCCAGAAAATATGTTTGTAAGCACTCTCAATCATCAAACCAACTAGCTTACAAGCACGCGTTGAATCTGTCAAAACCTGCACAACATTAGAAGGCCCAACCTCCTCTATGGCCTCCCTCAAAATGCCAAACTGAAAATCAACATCCTTACGCTTCCCAGAACAATCAATAGTTCAAAGATGTGACTGTCAACAAGAAGAAAAATTCAGTGGGCAGTAGGAATTGGCTTTGTCATGTTTGTGAATCTAATTACCATGGGAGCTATATTAGGATTAGAGGCCATCTAGTGGGTGACACTGGAAAGGGTGTTAGAGTTTGTGAGAAAATAACATTGGAGCAGCAGCTTCAATTTGCAAAGTTGGCTGGATGTAGTGATGACCAAATCATTACCATTCAAAATAAAAAACAACCATTAGCTAATTTGCAAGCCTCTTCCAATGTATCAATTTTAGAGAGCTGTGATAGAGGGAAGAAGAAAGCAACTGAGAAAATTTCAATCATGGGGTTAATGAATGTGCAAAAATGTGAGCAAGCTGATGATGCAGTGGCCAAATTTTTTTATGCACATGCTCTTCCATTTCATTTGGCAAGGTCACCTTATTTCAAAACTATGGTGAAAGAAATATTGACAGTTGGATCCTCTTATGCCCCCCCTGGAGAACATAGATTGTGTACCTTCCTTCTTGACAAACAATATTCAAAAGCTATCTTGTTGATGGAGGAGATGAGGCAAACATGACTTAGGACAGGTTGTTCCATTGTCATGGATGGGTGGACTGATATTCGACATAGGCCACTCATTAATGTTATTGTTACATGCCCTACTGGTTCATGACGCAATGGTTTGTTGTAGTTGAAAGGGCCTTTTGTAAACCTTTGAAGAGTGGGTATAGGGCATGCAAAATGGTTTGAAAAAGCATGGGTTGGATTTTCAGAGGTAGAAGAAGGGTCTATTAACATTCTTTGAACTTCATTTTCACTATCACTACCCTCATGATTGTCACTGCCATTGCTGTTATTGCTCATTTTGTGAGGCTTTTTTTATTTTTATGAAAGATTGAAAGTTTGTATGGTTGAAACTTGAAAGTTTGAAAGTTTATAAACATGATACCAAATCAATGAAAACAGAAAAATGAAAATAAAAAATAAAAAATAAAAAAAATTTAAAAATGTAATCTAGCTCTATGTACAACATAAGCAAAACAAAATTATTTAATTAAAAAATCTGAAATCACAAACCTGGAAGTATTTAATCACTGAGAAATTGTAAATTTGTAGCTCCTGTAGGCATCCCCAAGGCCCAAACACAAAGCAAATGCAATTGCAGGCTGTAGCTCAACTCAAGGAAAAAACCCACGAACTTGACCTGGGCGTGATAAATTCGAACAATGAAAAAAGATACTTCAAAGCCTATGAAAAATACCTTTTCTTAAAGCAAAAACGCCTGAGTCAGATTCGTTTTGGATG